>CM067889.1:7251965-7851965 GCA_034621355.1 Mycalesis mineus | reverse complement strand
AATCCTTTCTTGGAATCCTAGTTTGAGTTGTAGAATAAACCCCGTGCCGCGGACAGTAGCTTAAGCTGTCGGTTCGGGTCACTTTCATGAACATCTAACAGTCATCGTTTATAAATTGAAAATTATCACCCGAAACCCGCCAAACCCCATTGGAGCAGCCAATTATTTCTTCCATGAGGTGGGAGGCCAGGCCCTGTACAGATATTGATAATGATAACATTACTGGTAGAGACACTACAAGCTAAAAATCAAAGCTAAGTATACTTGAAATAAAGGAATTTGAATTTGTATAGGTAAAATTATTTTAATCTGTAACTTATCTATACTAATATTATAAAGCTGAAGAGTTTGTTTGTTTGAACGCGCTAATCTCAGGAACTACAGGTTCAAATTGAAAAATTCTTTTTGTGTTGAATAGACCATTTATCGAGGAAGGCTTTAGGTTATATAACATCACGCTGCAACTATTAGGAGCGACGAAATAATGGAAAATGTAAATAAAACGGGGAAAATTAAACCGCTGCGAAAACGGTTTAAGATACAAAAAATATATGTATGAAAAAATTATTATTTTTGAAATGATCTAAAAAAATGTCTACAACAGTATATGTCTATCTTTTATGATTAACTCACTAGAACCGTTTTTATGGTGATCAAATTTGGACGAAATTAATGCACTTGTTAAGAGTTGTATCAACGTAATAATATGTACTATAATATCGTACAATGTTTAACAAAAATGTAGATCTTTAGTACACGGGACGGGACGAAGGATATTGATTGACGGGAAAATTATATTGAGAGGGGGAGCGGGAAATGAGCACACTTTATATGAAAGTCTGTCTTTAAAATTAGAAAGGTACCTAAGAGGTTTTCACGCGGACAAAGTCGCGGGCGACTGCTAGTCTTTTATATGTAAATGAGTCAGTATCTATCTTTAATGATGAGCTAATCTAATTTCGCTCTACTAATTTTTAATAGTTGCTAATTTCCGTTTGTTTTACTATGTTTACATTAATAAAGAATTGTCCGAGACATAACATTGAAATTGTCGTTTTATTACGCACTGACATCATTTTATATTTTGTATTATAAAAATATCTATTGTGTATAACAAAAGCAATTAAATGAATGATTCAAAGTTTCATTAAATTACTTATTATTGTTATAAAACACATTCAATATCGGATAGTTATTTATGAAACATCTCAGTACATTTGTTTTAATGAATTAATGTTACTTTCTAGTTATTTATTGTTATTGCAAGCTATGATGAAGCTACGACAGTAGATTTAATAGTCTCAGTGCGTAACTTGTCTAGTTTCACACATACCTACATACCTACTTGAATTATAATTTATTAGGTAAAGGTCTCTAGTTACTGAAGCGAAAACTTTATCGTCATTATCAGCTCATTAATGGCCCAGTACAGGGCCAGACCTCCCTCCTTATGATAAAGGGGATATGGAGCGTAGATCCACCATGCTGCTCCATTGTAGGTTAGCAGACCTAGGGTAATAATGTTTAATTTATTAACGATCACTATCAGATGTTGATGATAGTAACAGTGACCAAAGGTTTAACGTACTCTTAGAGGCACGGGGGTGTATCACCACCAACTTTCTGACTCCAGGCTTGGAATGAGCTGAAAATTTCAGAGAAACTTAGAATTATTCCGGCTACCCGACCCAGGATTCGAACCCAGGACGTTGTTAAGCCACATGGGCTAACCACTAGACCAACGAGACAGTCAAAAACTGTATTATACATTGTGGGTATTGAATGAGACTCGTCGTCACACACGTTTATGTAACGCTCGTTCCAGAGAAGTCAATTCTATTTTATGGTTTATGTTATTTTAAGCTACAATTGATATCGATTTCGGTAAGTATAGGTTATCTAGTTTCACAAACATCTCATAACTCTACAGACACGTATTAGTTGTAGTAACGTGTATATAAATAAACACATCGCATTACTCCCGCCAATAACTTCTCAAATAGCGTCGGTAAGTGAGGGACGGATTAGCGCGAGTTAGGGCAAATATTTTATTACAGTCCAAATCTCCCGCTCTCAACGTTTTATTGTTCATAAGGCTCGTCCCAGCCAAATGAAAGAGTTTATGGCGATCACATAAGTCTGTCGGTGTTGCAACTTAAGGTTATTTCCCCTCTTTTTGTTACGCGCGGTTATCTTTTTGTGTTACATTAATTACCTACTATAAAAGTCTAGTAAAGGTACATTGGCTTTATGCTAGGATTTATAATACGGTGAATCTATCTATCTATTCATGAATTATTAAATTGGTTAAAACAAAAGCATAATGAAATGGTTTTTTTTTATGTAAGCGTGGGCGGATCTTTATCTTACGTTTTTGACATTTGGGCTTTGTAATATCTTAATGTTTGACTTGTAAAGTTATAACTCTTAGCTTGTACTATTATTTTATTTTTTATTATATATTCAAGGTAAAAATGATTTCATTAGACACATTTATAATGCATCTTAAAATAGCAATAGCTGTAATCGATAGCAATACTTTACTTATGTTTCCGTCGGTACATCATAAAAACACGATATTATTATATTATTAAATATTTAAAATTAATAACAGCAGTGTTCATTTAAGTGCCATAGCAAAGAATTCCTTCTAATATCAGAAATATTTAGAGATTATTCTCGACATACTGTTCCAATACGAATCTGTGGGTTTTCTGTTGATCAAATATTAGTGATAATTACTAGAACATAGAATTGTACATCACCCATTTCATAAAAAAAGGAACAATTTTTTTTTTAATTTAACCCAAAGATTAAACCGGCGTCAAAGTCTGAAGTTAATTTAGCCATTTGATTAACATTAACAAAATTTACAGTAACATAGCTTTCATATCAGAATAACACATAGGCTACAATTTATCGCGCAATTCCCAAAAATTTACAATAACAAAATTTTAATAGTATACACCAATTTGGTCCCAATTTCAGGATTATAGTATGTTATTTCTAATAAGAAAATCAACAAACTTTTATCAGATCTTATCGAAAAATTTGATGTTCTGATACATTCTGGGTAAGTGGTAACTTTCCGTCTGGCAACACCGCCTCATTGGAGCTGTTGACTCAAGATATTGACCGTCTGCATTTTGCTAGCATTGTATATTACTGTTATTGATTGTACTCGCACGTGACTTGTGTACTATTACAGCTTGTCTCTATTGTGGACACTGCTTTGTACTGGCTTTTGTGTCGTATAACAGTATTTTACGTAACCTTTCTTATGATGAATAACATAAGAAAGCTTAATTCAAGTATTGAATTGATTTAATGTTGTAGGAATGCCTTTAAAATATTCAGTCCGATATGAATATAGTAAATAATTATAAATGACTACTGTTTTCCCCGGCTATATTAGGAGAAAAGAAGACCTCTATGTTTTAATTCAGCCCCATTAGCCCTCACTAGCGATTAGACTAGCGCCACTATTAAAGCTAATTACTACAAATATACGCTATTTAATTGCACACCCATACGCAAGGTGTTCAAGACACTTCAAATCTATTACCATTTTACGTAAAGCATACTATCTATAAATAAAAATACCTGGATAATTATTATCTTCTGCTTATTATGAATCTATTTTACCTTCCCACTAAAAGGCCAAGATATAGATTATTATATTACTTATTCCAATTACGCTGCTGCTGTGATAATTTGATAATATCACAGCAGCACTAACTAGGATCAAAGGCGTAGTGAGTCAGAAGTCAAGAGGCATCCGAATGACGATTTCAGGCACATTTAATCTACGTCTGCTGCCTTTCTGGGATTCATGTGCTATCCGAGGCAAAACAACACCACCGACTTCCCAATTCGTACTGAGATTTTTTCAAAAGAAAGAAAAACTAAAAACTTTATTCTCGACCAAGAATTTCAGGTTCTGATGCTATATAGACTAACCACTAGGCCAACGTTTTTCTGTGTTATCTCTTGTACTATTAGGTGTGTATTCTGTGCATTCAGCTAAAGACCTATTGTAAAATATTTTATAAATTATACAATTTGAGCAACACAAGCGACAAGCTGCGATTTATCCCCCAAATTGCAGACAATCATTCCGGCCAATCGTATATGCCATTGGTACTCTGGCCGTACAATTATGTGTTTATTGTAAACGCCACGATCGCCAGCCGACTGTAATTTTCTTTTAATTCGCCTTGTTTTGTATCATTTCGGGTTTCTTTATTTTGCCGTTCGTCGAGATTTGTCGGATATTTCGTATCCTCGGAGTGGTCGTTTAGTTTTTGCTACAACCGTTTCATTTGTCTAAATAATGATGATTTGCAACGTTAACTGTGTGAAAGCTTGAAGAGAAGTAGGTATGTTAGTATCTTGTTCTAATTAGGTATATTATTATTTTTTTAATTAAATGACAATTGGCAATAAATTAAAGATTGTTGTATGTTTTGCTATTAGTACTCATTGTAATTATGTTTGAATTCGCCTTTTGTAATATTTCGGATTTTTTTATATTGTTGGATATTTATGTTATCCTCGGAGTGGACTATACAGTTAACTGAGCAAAATTCTAAACAGAGAGGAATGGTCTTCATTTGTTTAGCTGTATCAAGTATGGTAGTGCTGAGAATATGAAATGAATAAATCTGTCAATCAAGCACCGTATCTACCAGTTCTTTTAAGATTTATTTTACAACATTGTTAAAAGTAAATATAAAGGTGTTGTTGTTGTAGAACGATTCAAGTTTTCATACTTTATCCTATTTGCATATAACCTATTCACTGTACACTTTAATGCGATTAATAATTTATTTCTCTACTTTGATTTATTAGCGCCATTACTGTTTGTAATGTAAGGGTTGCCATTAAAAGATTGTTATAAAATTTACAAGGTCCATGATATACTAGTGTGCTTACATTGTCTGTTTTATGATGCGAATCAATCTTTTATTGATTTTAATCATAATATTTGAATTCGTTTTTGTTTTTGCAATAATAATAGATTTATTATCAAATTTAACATAAAATGCTTTATAGTTATTAAGTAAGTATCTCATACTTGGTCTACTCTTAATTCAAATTCATTTATTTGGTTAAGATATAAGTAATATTTATACATAATTATGTTTGTCAAAACAACATGCAACAATTTTACAACTAGGTAGTAGAAAATATTAACTTAGGTTCAATTAATAATTTGAAAAAAAATTAAAGATTTGAAACATGAAACATTGCAATTAATAACATCAAAAAAATTAATAGGTTTATTAAAGCTTAAAATATTAAATTCTTCTACAAATTAATCTTAATTGATTTAATTCATATTTGATTTTTCAAAAGTAATATATTTATTATAAACATTAACATTAAAAGCTTTATTGTAATTAAAGGCGTGTATGTTAAAGAATTAAAAAGAAGTAGTTCATTCCATACATTGTCAGTCATTCCGGTCGTGCTGCTCTTTATGACCAATCATTTATGCCTCGCTCGTATGGTCATTTTGTAATCTCTCTGTAATAAAACTCAATGGTTATTATGTCTGTTTCATTATCTTTCGACTTGCAAATGTAAAGCTACAGCTTGTTATATGTTAAATTAATTATTTATTTCTCAACTGATTTTGTTGTTTTGATCGTCAGTTGTAGATCAGCGATTTCATGCTTCCGACTCGGCTGTGTAAAGGGGATTATAAAATACACCATTAACTGTTTAAGCTGTATTCACGTTTAAGATATTGCAATGTTTGTTGTTTTGTCGGGAGTTTTTGTTTACTATCCTACCTAATTGATATCAAAAATTAGGTAGGATAGTAATTAAGAATTAACAAAATTAATATGTTAAGCATCAACAGTTCCTTATTGTATTCTATCTCAATAAACAAAATCTCAGAAGCATAAAAAAAGCATCAAAAAGAAAAAAAAAAACCTGGTGTAAAAAAAAGTGGTAAGTAATGATGAAATCTAATAAAGCGGGCTAATTGTTAGAAGTAGGATGAAATCCACCCCTTTTGGTTTTTACACGACATCGTACTGCGACGCTAAATTGTCTTTGTCGATAAAGTGGTAACTAGCCAAGGCCGAAGCCCACCAGACCTTTTTTTTTTTAACGTGGGGAAATCCTCATGGATACCTTCTCGCCATGGGGAAGCAAGAAGATTATGTCGGACTTCTACCGACTAAAACCCCACGATGTTCCAACTTATCGCCTGGGACTGCATTATGGGAACGTTAGTACTACTACCATAAAAAGCCCACCAGACCTGGACCAATTTAGAAAATCTTCATCGAACCGATGACCTCCGTCTTCTAAATCCACTGCGCATACCGCTGCGCCGCGGAAGCCGTCCAATAAATGTACTGAGCTTTTAGTATGGAATACTATGCTTCGTTTTAATAGGAAGCTAAATTAATATGATTACGCATAAATTTACAAAAATAAACAATTCAACGCAGATGATGGCAGTTATGTTTTTACAAAGTAATTTAAAAAACGTAGTCCTTAAAGTTTGCAGTTATGACTGCCTTTATCCCAACCTCCTTTAAACACATAAGTGATATAATTGGGGTCCCGATTCTATCGATTCTAATTCTAAATAATGGCCCATAATTTAGTGCGATCATTTGTCGAGGACAGTCGGTGTTCGATCAATAAATCGATGAAAATCGATATAATAGCGGTCGGGAATCGGCGTTTCATTTCTTTAAATGGCTTATCAACCGGCTCGCTTAATAATAGTTATAATAACCGTTGAGCACTTCGTTGGTTACGGAACGGTTATACACATTATTAAATTAGATTATTTTTTATCGAAACCTCAAAACGCTTGCTATTAAAACATATTTGTATTTTATTCTAAATCTGGTGTAACCAGACTCTTAATATAGATCGATATGATAAAGGAACAGAGTCAATTTAAGCAGTGTTAATAAATGTAAATAATAAATAATTCGTAGTGGATTTATAAGACGGAAGTCCTGGGTTCAATTCCTGGTGGGGCAGATTGAGATTTTCCTTAATTTGTCTTGGTCTGGGTGGTGGGAGACTTTCGCCGTGGCTAGTTACCACTTTACCGACAAAGACGTACCGCCAAGCGATTTAGCGTTCCGGTACGATGCCGTGTAGAAAACGAAAGGGAAAACGTTCGTCCTACTCCTGACCTCCTAACAAATTAGCCCGCTTCCATCTTAGATTGCATCATCAATTACCATCAGGTGTGATAGCAGTCAAGGGTCAACTCGTAGTCGATAAAAAAATATTATTTTTATTAGTGATGTTTAAATATCCTTAACTTATCGATAACTTATAAAAACAAACACGGAAAAAATTATTTAATCGATCATTAACATCAAACACAAGTTTACATAACAAGTTATTATTTTTGATTATTTTGAAACTTTTTAATAAAATTTAGAGTTGATGTAAAGTCGAAGTAAGCAAGGTAACAGTTGAATAGGCAACTGACCGGGATAGCAATCGAAAAGAGACGGAGATATAAAAGATTTGAAGTGAGAATGAGACAGCGAGGAAGGGTTGTGGTAACCGCAGGTTATTACGAGATTTAACACGTATTTAGTTAATTAGTAAGTGCGGTTGACCGGTGCGGTCGGGTTCTTTACGTTTAGGGATTTGTAAATATTATTTCTGGTACACTAACCTAATTGTGGTTTCGTTGCCGAATGTGTGCTTTGATATAAGTAACTTTGACTGTTTTTTAGATTAAAATTATGATGTCTTTTGCCAGACAGAAAATGAAGTTTCTCAGTTTGGCCAGTATTTTTGAACCTATGTTATACTTTGAAGACCATTAGTATTTCTTAGGAAATAATTGTTGAATTATTCTGATTAAGCTTATTGCGAGTTCATAGGCTCTGTTAGAGACGTCCGTTCGTTTTCATACTTTTGTGATTCTATTTGTTTGGTAGGTATATCTAAAAACTACATATCGTTTTTAGTTTCAGGTATAGTTTTTACCTATATAGAGTGGAATTATGTACCAGTAATACGAACAGTCAGAGTAAAGGCAGGAAAATACCTAAAAAAGTAATCTGTTGGTCCTTCTTTGAATTTAAAATGTAGAGGTGTATTGCTTTATTGTAATTAAAAGGTTTGTTAGTAAACATATTTGTATTAAAATAGTTACCTGTAGTAAAAACTAATATTGTTTTTCGGTTCAAATGAAAACAACTAAGAAAACAAACGCGTAAAAGCCAACAACAAATACATTAAATGCTGCGTATGGTTTAGAAGATAACCGAGGCTGTTAACTAAGTAAATAAACCCAAATTAATTCAGGGTCCATTGGTCATAATGTTTGTTTGTCTGTAACTTTGTATAAACCTCGAGTGGGAAAGTTTTGATCACCTACGTAAATGTATATCTATTTTGGGCTATATTTTTATTTGGAAAATCGTATTTTATTTTTTTAAGTTGATCTCTTTCGTTCTATATTTCGTGAACGAAAAAGTCTATATTAAAGAGACAAGTAACACTGTCACTTCGGTATATGTAGTTTTTTCAGCTTGTTTAATTGCTTCTTTAGTAATATGCATAATAACTGACTGCATTATCAGTTGAGTCACCCATTCTTTGCAGAGCATGTTCTATGAGTGAAATTAGGATCTATGACTTTTAGATATTGTTCCTGATTTCTCATTAACCATACCGTGTAACTCTCTCATTGAATTATTACAAGTTACCCCGTGACTGCAATCCCATCTGTTTGTTAATCATGATGCAATATGAAATGGAAGCGACCTAACTTGTAAGGAGTAGGTTAATATCCTCACCCCTTCGGTTTCTACACGATATCGTGCTGGAACGCTAGATCGCTGGGCGCTACGTTTTTATCGGCAGGGTGGTAAACAGCTACGGCCAAAGCCACCCACCAGCCAAAAACGTGTGCACTATAAAGTCTATTTCTCTTAGCTATCATCATCATCATCATTATCAGCCGGTGGACGTCCACCGCTGGACATAGGCCTTTTTAGGGACTTCCAAACACAACGATCCTGAGCCGCATGAGCCCAGCGGCTCCCTGCGACCCGTTTGATGTCATCAGTCCACCTGGTGGGGGTTCGACCAACACTGCGCATTCCGGTGCGGGGTCGCCATTCTAGCACCTTCGACCCCCAACGTCCATCAGCTGTTCGAACCACGTGCCCCGCCCATTGCCACTTCAGTTCTGCGACTCGCTGAGCTATGTCGGTTATTCTGATTCTTCTGCGGATCACCTGATTTCTGATTCGATCACGCGGAGAGCATTGCTCTTAGCTATATAAGAATTGAAACTATCACGTCTATCGTCCATACCTATGATTAAAATATAAACAGCTGAAACGCCACAGTAAAAGTATGCCTGACTAGAATCGAACCATATCCTTAGTTGTTGAATAGACTTAAAGTAAGATTGGTCGCTACAAAAAAGTTAAGTCAGGATAATATTATTGTTATTAGTGTCATGGTATTATCCCTGGAATAAATTATAGGCAATGTTGTTATTTACATGTAACGAAACGGCCTTCAGTTTTCCGAATACCTGTTCCCTAATCGTATAACAAAGCGAAACACATATTAAATACTCAGCGATCCTCAAATCCTTTGTACCGCACAATGGAAAAGGGTTTTCCTTAACGGTCCAAACGTTAATTCGTGTATAATTCGACACCTTGTTAATTGTTTCCGACACCCCAGTTTGGTGACCTCCAGGGGGGCAAAAGACCACCGATCCTCCATAGGGGGTCATTTTAAGAATATTTGCACACCCCCCCAAATGTTTACACGGGTTGTTTGTGGTACCCAGAAAACAATAGTCTCGAAATTCATTGCTCATTTTATTATTGTTGATACACCGTTTTATGGGCGATTCGATTATTGGAACGGGTAATTAAATGATAATACTGGGTATTAATTGGATTTTACCTGGGCACCGGGTAGGTACGCGATTACATTTAAGTGGTATGCTATTTATTAGAAGGAATTGAAAATTGAAATTATTATTAATAACGCCCGAGTTTTCATAAGCCCTTTTTGCTCAGGAGCTTACGTACCGACGGCACTACCGATTATAATTTGTTGTTCGTGTATATTAAAAGTATTTTCATGGCAAGGCAGCTTTTAAAGATCATTGAACTAAAAATATTAATATAATGTATTTTCAGCTTCTTAAATTATTATCACATAAATATAGACATGTCTTATGTATTAAGTTATATATTTTAAAATAATTCCTATGATCGACTTTTGATCAATGCCCAATCATTCTCCTCTTAAACCTGTAAGTTAAGCTCTATTTTCTTGACAAGAAGAAGCCTATTTCTACTAAGTTTCGTCTATATCTACAAATTCATCCAAATTGATTCAGCAGTTTATACTAATGAATGAATGTGCCTGTGGATAATAAAGAAATTATTATATAGGATTTATTCTGTTTGTTCTAGAAATGGCCCGAATGGACAAGTCTCCGCTCCTAGCGAACGGGTACAATGCACCCCCCACCCACCTGGGGCCGATGGGCTTCATGCACCAGCACGCGCTCATGTCCCCGGGCATGCCACACCCGGGCGTGCCCAGGCCTGATGGGTCAATCATCAAAGGGCAACCGATGCACAACATGGAAGCACTAGCAAGGTAAGATACACATCGGACTATATTTAATAATCCGCAGCAGTTTGCTTTCTTTATAATTATATCGAGTCAAAACTTCAGAGGCACCCAGGCGACGTTTTCAGTACCATGTCACCCGAGCCTGCTGTTTCAGGGATTATAAAATTTAGAGTATTTTAGAGATTTAGTATCTGATAATGTTTATGATTACGATCGGTATCGAAGGTTTATCTAGCTTTCAGGGACGAGGTGAAATACCACTGACGTCCAAACTATGGTCTCTATAACAGTCGGAGGGCTTATACACAGTTTTTCGTGACTCGGCGGATTTGTAGTTTACGCCCCACCGCGGTGCTCAATAGTGTTTTGCACGGGCTTAGGGTGATAATGTTTGTTTGATCAGTAACGATTATTATCAGATGTTAATGATACTGACCGTGAACCATCAACTGAAGACATATTTATTGCGATATAAACCAGTTAATTGTTTATAAGTAGATAAGTAATTAATGGAATTATTTCATCACTAACGAGTCTGTAAATACAGCTTTAGGTACAAATAACTCGAAATAATAATTTTAAAGCCCAAGTGGTACAAATTGACGTATTTCACGGTTCGATTAAATAAAACGTCAATAAACAAATAAATTGTTATAAAGTAAGCTTACAGCGGATATTGGTTACGTAAAACTGTGGCTTCCCAACATTGCCCGGCCTGGAATTAATTTAGTATCAACCTACACTCGACAACAACTATGGGTCAAGTTTTATGGGTGAATTATATTTTACTCTTTCTTACCCTTTAGGGTTAAGTTTAATTTTATTTCATAGATCCTGTTCTTATAGGAATGTCGAACCTAGGGTTGAGGATAATTCTCTTTATCTCTAGACGAGATATTGCTTTGTTTGATTGAGTCACATCTTGGCCCTATTGGGGCTCAATATTCATCGGCTATTCAAACTATGTGCCCTGCACTTCACTTGAGTTTGGTTCTTCTGAATCTTCTTATTTCTGACCTGACGTCACACAAAAATATCGAGCTCGATCCATTGCCCGTTGAGTGAATTTGAGCTTTGTTATAAGGCCTACAGTTAGCGACCAAGTTGATATAAAAGTGAACTGCATATAAAATTGTAATTTTTGTCAATTTACCAAAACTTTGATCACTATGAACGTGTGTGACAACCGCTAGAGGTTATTTCACGGAGGGAAACAATAATGGCGTGGCGTGTCTATTTTAATTTTATTGATTGAAGTGTAAACGACAGACAGACGATCTATATTTATAGTTTTATGAACTAAATTGTTTACACGGAGCGTTCTCCGTGATAATTATCTGGACGGCTAAATATATGACAACATAACGGATAGAGTGAATAAAAATATGTTTTTATTATGTCGAGTCAAACAGTAAGATTATAGGTAATAAATAATTTAAAAACATTTTTTTTTCTCAATGAAACAACAAGTATACCTACCTAAAAATATCTGTGAAACGTCTTCTTATTTATTTCTTTATTCAAGGTAAAATTGAATTTAAAAAAATTGAATAAAGTTTTGTATAAGTTCAAACTACCAAAGTGCAATAAGAGAGGTGCGTTTTAGAACTCTAATTGGACTCGGCTAAGCATTCTATCTTGATTATTTTTAATAAAACAGTGAAAAGATTAAATGAATATTTAACTGAAATAAAAAACGTGACAACATCCTAAGAAAATACTGATGGAATGGTAGCATTTAATTGGTTATTAAAATTTTTAATTTAAGTATATTTTTATAAATATTAATTTAAATTAATAAAATACTTGATTTTAATTTTATAAATTTATATTTTAAATTTATAATAAATATATTGATTTATAAATATATTAATTTTTAATTTAAAATTAATATATCTAATAATTATATTTAACTAGAGGACGCCCGCGGTTTCACCCGCGTAGTTCTCGTTCCCGTGGGAATTTCGGTATAAAATGTAGCCTATGTGTTATTCTGATGTATAAGCTATATTGTGGTAAAGTTTCATTCAAATCCATTCAGTAGTTTTTACGTGAAAGAGTAACAAACATCCATACATCCATACAAACTTTCGCCTTTATAATAGTAATAGGATAGACGGATGTCGAACGCTGCCGAACGCAAAGGCCGATTGTGCTTCTTTGTCGCTCGTTCCGCGCTCTCGCTTGCACTTCAAGCCTTACATGGAACGCCTCAAAGCGAGGTAACGCCGCATGAGTCATGTTTTTTCGTGCGTGCAGCCGGCTCTATCGAATTATAAGACGTTTTCACGGCAAAAATATTTCACCATTATCAGCCTTTTATGTTGCAATTAACGGCTGATGACAGAGTCAGTTAGTTATGGATCTTAGACCTAACATGCTGTCCGAATGCGTCTTTATACCCCTCTTTTGTATATCGGTGGTTAAAAACCAAACTATTCACGTGCCAAAGCAATTACAACTAATTAAACCGTAATGAGCTTATATACATCAAGGAATAGAAAGGAAGCCTGTAAAACGGGTCACAAGTGATACAGGTTAAATGACTGAGCTAATCCAATAAGAAAAGTACAAACACTTGCCCTCACTTCCGCCCGAAGACCCGCAGCGACTTCACTTGACTTACCCCACTGTCTTACTGCCACCCATGATTCAACGGTCGTCGGTCAGTACAATAACCTACATGTATTACGTTCGCTTACATATCGCCTTACATAAGAGTTGTGTTTAACCTGTATTTTTCATTGTAAAATGAGTTTATTTTTTCATACATGTGGCATTTTTGCGTACAAAATTATGCATGATCAAATAAATCTGTCGTACCTAAAACAATACCAACAATACACAAGAGGTGCTCGAGGGTAGAGAGAGCGTATTTTGAATCGGACACAAAGGTATACTTTGTGCAAGTAGGCAAATATCGGATGAGAATGAATTAACCCTCAGCGGCGCCCTTTAACTATTGTAAGAAGTATTCCCTCGAAGAAAAGTTTAATGAAAACAAAGTGCTAAAGCAATTGAGAAACAATTTCGACGATCACGCATGAGTTGTTACGACACAAATATAAGCGATTGTTTTAAAAACATAATTAATTTGTTCGACCCTCGCTCACTCTAACGGAACATTTAATATTGAGTGCTCATAATTATTCCTTTTACATTCAAAACCCTTTTTCATTCGCGAACTTTTTATTTTTTAAATACTTAAGAACACTTTGTTGCAAGTTTTGTCTTTCTCGAGGACTTATTAAATTGGGATTCTAGAAAGAGGTTCTTTGTGAAAAAAATGTTCAATTTAAATTTTTCTGGCAGTTTCAGTCATCGTTTTTCATCTTTTATGAGCCTTATTTTCTGATTTTTAATATCCTACTTTCTGTATTATTTCCTCATTTTTCTTATTTTATTTTTCTTTGTCGACAGATCTGGTATTTGGGAGAATTGTAGAGCAGCATACGAGGACATCGTAAAACATCTCGAAAGGTAAGATATGACGCTTACCATACCCGATATGATCGATCGAATTAATAATGAGCACGTTTTATACCTCTCGGGAAACGTTAATATGACATATTCACTCATCTGTTTGGATTGTTTTAATTTATTTCGTAGTGATTTTATTGTTTACGTTTTGTTACTTATTTTAATTATAACAAAACAGATCGTTTCGCTTAAACGAGAGAATAAAGTCTTTTTTAATTTGAGCGGCATCCAGATATCACGGGGGAGTGTGAAATTAGAGGAGACAATTAGATCGTTGGATCGGGTGTATTTTTAACAAATGACCGCTCGGCCGACGGCGCGGGTGAGGGACTGTGCAGGGAGAACAATTCATCAAACTCATTCTGAGCTAATCTCGATGCGAGGAAAATGCGGCTCTCATGTAAATTGGCCCGATTCGAGGGCCAATGGTTAGGGGAAACGCTTTTCTTTTCTTGTTTAATGGATGGTGATTGATCGGCGGGCTTGAACGATACTCGCGGTTTTAACTTCATTTTCAAGTGCCGCGATTGAGTGTTTGTATCCGATTTTGATATTAGGCTCACTAGGGAGAGAATGAAATATTTACTGTAGGTAACTAGGTAACAATGTTCCAATCGTCTTTCGACTAACCATGTTTTTACTTAGAATTCAGTCACAAATAGCATTAAAATGAATTGTGTGAACTTAAAATACTTCGTTGTTTTTTCTACAATTGTAGTTTTTGCGGCCGAGTTAAACGGTGACTGAAATGTAAAAATAGTTACCAGACGTCTTTTTTATGTTGACGACAATTCGAATGGTTTTTGTTGGGCTCCGTAAATTAATCCTATAGATTTGGAAATAAAACATATCCCTGATCCGGAGTGTCGGATGGGTAGAATTACAGTCGGACAGCAAGCCTTGTACCGATGTGTCACTGTCAGCCGATCGCGCGCCACGGGTAGGATTAAGGCTGTTTTTAAAGAAATTACTCCGGAATTTTTGGGATAAAACGTATTTTGCGCTTTGTTGCCGACCGTTTGATTATTTTACCTAAACCAAGTATTTTATACATAAAATAAAAATTACGTGAGATTCATGAACAAATAAAAAAATATATCTAGCTGTACTTACAATGGCGTGTCAATATATTTGTTCAAATAATAGTATTAGTTAGATAAAATAATTACTAATACTTTAATATTAATAATGATTTATTTTGAAAAAAAAACACCTAAGTTTCTTAACTCTTCTTAATAGATTATTTGATAGACTTGATTATAGTTATATAAGAGTTTATAACACTAGGCTATTCGAAATATTCTAATTTGATTTAATTTGATCTAATTACACTATACCTACTATATACAATGCATTGTAAAGAAAAACTTGAGAAGGTACCGAAGTTAGAAACTTGATATTCAGATTTTGTATTTAAATTAACCTTTATAAAGATTAAAAATTACTAGTAAGCATTACCGGGTATGAAGAAGCCTTAAAAGTTGCTTGAGACTAATATTTAAAATTCTAATAGGAAGACTTTTATATTCGATGAAATACATTTCATTGGCTTTTTGGAAGTTTTAATGACTTCTAGAGTAACATAGAGTAAGACCAATCCAACCAGGAAAAATGACATTAAATGCTCTTGTCAAATTACAATGAATGACAGCTTAATGCAATTCTATGATCATATTCTTAAATAGGTACAATAACAAACTGGATTTTTTACTAATTGTGATTTCTAATATTAACATAAACATATCACATCTGCCGTCCATGACGACTTAAAAACTAGTTTTTAGGGACGGAAGTGAAAATAAGGCTCGAATTTAAGTTTATCAAGTGAGGCTCTTGTAAGACAATGCAACCACCTTGCAATATCGTATATACTCGTACATTAATATAGGTAGACATATAATGCATACGGTAAATAATTCATTCTAGCAGCGTTAACATGGTATGATTTTCGATATTGACATCTATAACAAGCAACATTGTAATCGTTGTCTTTGTTTCTTTGCCCGGCCCGTTTGATTCGCGCAGGCGCCGACCGGTTTTGCCCTAAGTCCAATTAATTGACAGGATTATCTCTGATTTAATATAATTTGTAGGTACTGTTTGTTTTGCATCTTACAAGTGCACTCGGCCGTGATTATTTTCTGCTTTAATAATGATCATTTTATATTGTGCTTAATCTTTGTTAAGGGGTTCCTTTTAATAACTTCAAATAAGATTGAAGGTAGGTATTTATTTATTGGTGAAGTGTGTTTTATTAAGAAGAATTGATTAGCTGTTTAGTCTATGACGTTGTAAATATGAGGTTGATATTTGAATGATAATAAAATGTGTTAGAGAGCAATGTTATTAAAAATGAAAAAATGTTTTCGAAAATTAAAAATGTAAAAAAACAGTAAACACATTTAAAAACACTATGTAAATGTAAACACATTTACTATATTAAATTTGTTTAATATCAAAATCGTTAAAAAGAACGACTGTTAAGTTTCTTGCCAGCTTTGCCTTCGTCTCAGTAAAATATGCCTTCTAAACCTAAAACAAGTACCTACACCAACTTGACACACGAAAAGTGCTTTAAAAGAAAAAAAACTTTGATTTGATCTATCTGTATGTAAGGTTTACCTGTAGGTTAAGCTACTTAAACCCTCCTCTTAGACACAAAATTTGGCGTATAAAGGGCCGTAAATCACAATCCAACTCAATTAACATTGGACAAATCGTTCGGATCTGCATTCGTCCGGTTCAATTCCGATTCGGTTGGAATTAGCTGCGATTAATCGGCCCGCGTCGGGTTAAGCCGGGCGGCCATACGCGCACATCGCTGTGACATCGCTCGTTACTCATCGAGCCCTGCAGCGGGAGATAGCTCCCTTGGCTTCGGCTTTTAGTGGCGTTTGATTGCTAAACTGAATTATTACGTTTAGAATACAGATTACCTTAGGTATTTAGGATTACAAGATCCTGAGCCGAACATCTGATAGTTATCGTTACAAGAGTAATCATTATCACTCTAAGACACTTACCCGTATTAGACAAGCGTGAAGCAGGCTGTCAGCCCTATATTCGTGTACCAGAAGAAAAACTATCCCCGCACATAAATAAAAAATTATTCTTCTTTTAGGTGTATTACTTATGTTTTTAAATGAAATTGAATTCTAAGAGTACAACTAGGTACTAGCAGAACAAAAGTATTATTGTCTAAGATCACAATTAAGGTCACCCAGATGAGAACTATAGGGTTATATCGAATCAAATAAGTTGCGTAAGATAAATCATTAGGGTTGCCATAAAAATAACTTCCATGAGTCAATTTATAACAGTTAAAATTCTGTCTTTGTGGATTCCCATTCAATTTGAAAGGCATGCCATATTAAATTACAACAAAACAGGGCATGCTAATGTAAAATTATACTTCATCGGCGTGTAGTAGAAAACGTCAAGAATCGCGGCGGTAACATTTGCGTGATTGAATCCTCCAACATTAATTTCAACGAAGATCAAACGAAGAACCGAGGGTGATATTTATCAAGGATATTGCGAATTATTTTAATCAAATCAAATTCCCTTCGTTGTAAACAAATGCTTTTGATTAATGAGACGCGCGACAGAGCTCCGGCGCTGTGATAAAACACCCGAGGAAAAGACAAAATTAATGGTCATAAAATGAACTCTTGTATCCGCGATAAGCATTCTGAATGCTCCTTCTCAATAATTTTTCCTCGCTACTGTTACAAGGATGACGTTTGAGATGGCATCTGGTGACTGTTCGTTTATGTCGCCGTTTGGGAGTATTTTCGCGTGCTTGGCTCAAGTTTCAGCACAGATATTTAGATTGTCATGGCGCGAAACCATTAATAATAGCGACTTTTGATTTTCAGTTGGCTAATATGCGTAGGGCGTTGCGCAAAGGGTGCCGAGTCACGGCAGTCCCTCTGAATACCTCCCGAGTTTGTCACCGATGCGGTCGTACTGGCATTTTATGTAGCTCTTTGTACTTTGCCCTTTTATGGCTAAAACTATTCGGATAGTTCCGCCGGTGTACCGAACTATTTATTGCGTTTGCTTTGATACCCTGTGGCCGCTAGATATTCCTCTGCATGGAATTTACAATTTTTGCACTGTGTACACAAAATTCGTAAGCAATATAAGTATATTTGAATGTTTTTACTTCTTAATACATAGGTATAGAACAAAGCCGTTTTCCGTAGTAGATCTCTCAAATTGAGCAACGGACGTCACGTTTTCATAAGAGAGATAGGTTTTATGTATAATTTATTATAGAATGTTTTGATTCCGGGCTTGTCCACGCAGACAAACCCCGCACCAGCAGGACAGCTTTATTTATTTATTTATTCTTTATTTGTACACCACATTAGATAACATAATAAATTACATAAATAACACAATAAACATTAAAATAAATATCACAAGATAAACTAATAAATACGTAATGTGATACGAAGGAAATACAAACCAATAGGTCATCAAATGTACTTACTCGCACTTAAGATAGTATGACTTAACAGCTTTTTTAAAAATGTCCAGTGATTTTGACCGTCGTATGTCCAGTGAGAGTCCATCTTTAACGTCCATCTAGGTTATAAATATTTATTTAAATAAATTCACGCTCTATCCGACTATCTATATGTCTAAAAAAATTATAATATAATTATCTATTGCTATAAAAAGAAAGCAAAGTGTATGGTACGCAAATCACAAAGATAGATGGAATATTTTCCAGTGCGGAGCGTTACATTGTGGCGTAAGTTGCAACGTCAGCCTATATTAATCTGGATCCGGCGCCTGACAGCACAAGTCAAATTTCTCATCAAAAATAAGAATTAATGACGAACGGCATTAATCATTAGCTGGCAAACAGCACGAGGTGTCCGTATCCCATTATTTTGCATTACTAATGATATGTACACAGCGATAAGGGATGCTTTATAAAAACCACTGAGGTATCAACTTTCTTTATCGATTTTGTGTTAGCTCAATAATGTTGAGTTACTTTGTGCCCTTTTTTAGTTTCAGTAATTTAAAAATATCATCATGTTTCTTGTGAGCATAGTGGAATACGTCATCGGAATGCTAATACGAAATTAGGATTAAATTTTATGCGGTAGCGCGTTCGGAGTGAAAAAGATTTATTGTTCCCTTCATTATTCGGGTGTCACTCTAAAAATGGTTTGCAAATGGCCTGGTTTATTTACTTTAATTAATGAATACTAAACAATGTTTTTATTTTTTCGTGATATTTGTAATTTGTTTCGTACGTACCGAGTCTGACTCTTGTCACGTGTCCAGGTAAAATTAATAAGTTCAAATGAATATCTAACAAAATAAGTCACTTACCTAACGAAGTGTGTCGAAACGATCCCGACTATCAATTAGCTGCCTTCACTCAATAATTTTTAATAAGTTTGCAACACTAATCACTTCCTCCCGAAAAGGCGTGACTGTTCTATTTCTAAAAGTTGGCCACACTGTCATTGACAGAAGATGTCACTTTTCCTTTAATTACGCAGCGGCCTCATTCCTTCGCGCCCTATTAGTACGCATCAATCAATGTTGCCAATACCTATTTTTTACCCCGCGACTCGAATGTTTTTTCCCTTGGTGAGTTTTTGTTTACGGAGATTTTTTAAGTGGGGAATAATTTGATGAGGTCCGCCACCCGACTGTGTTGGACGGCGGTGCTCATTTGTCATCGTCTTGTCATTTCTGCATTTCTTTGGAACAGTTGTATCGGTAAAGTAATTATGTAATTTTTAGTAGACCTTTTTCCGTCCGACTCTCGGATCGATTTGGTTACAATGAATAGAGTATGCAGCTTAAGCTGGTATACATTTACTCAACCACCTGTAGTTAATAATTTTATATTATGATGTATCTAGATTATTTTTACCTGGCCGAAGCCTACTAACACATGTTATCACAAAATCTGTATATTGATTTCGAATATCAGCCACGATAATTTAATATTAAATTCGATGGCACTACCATCGGACTTAGCAAAAATTAGTGCTTGGAGTTACGACAATGACCAGCTAGCCTTCACGAATTTCAGTCCGGGCTCTTAAACACGAAGCAGTTCAGACTTCATATTGCTCACACACATTTTTTGTTCGGTAGTGCCTGTAACAGTTTTACCGGCAGGCCTACTACTAGTACAAAGCGATGCGATAACCCTTTCTAAATAAGCCTTCTTCTGTATTACACTGCATGATCATTAAGTGAGGTCAGTCAAGCTGACTTGTCTTTAAATAAAAAAAAAGATAATCGCGAAAGCAAACACTGAATTCATAAAAGTACGTTTTGAAGCGTTTTCCGTTGATGTATGCGCACTCACACTCGGCCCGCAGTCGGCGCCAAGTCAGCGGGTAAACAGGAGAATACTTTTTATTCCCGTTGTAATTTCCCCGGCGGATTTGCATAACAAACCGGGAAACGGGAAAAGGTCAGGAAGCGAATGGAATGGCAAGTGTCCGGTTTGATGCGCAGTCAGCATTGCTAGCTGACAGAGCGCCCATTCGGACGTTCCATTTCGCTTGCCACGTTTAAAAATTAATAATTTACAAATAAATTAAAAGTAAAGATACTAAAGCTGTAGACATGCGACATGCCGCATTGACTGCAAAGACGAATTTAAATCAAACCGTATGTCACAATGCATTTCTAATTTATCATTAGACATTTTACCCTAGAATTTCAAACAAAGTAAGGAGTTCAAACTATGTTTGTTGATTTTCCTCATCATGAAGGATTAATGCTGATACATTAGTAAGAACTTTATTTCAAAAATCATCTTTCTATTAAAGTAATCGCATCCAATTCAGTTAATCCTTCTAGAAGCAATCGTTTTTGTTCTGGTTAATAAGTAATTTAAATTTAACCTAACATACATAAAATTATTTAAATCTAAGACTAAGGCATCGACTTAATATTACTTGATGTTCGTAACGTAGAAGACACATTGTTCTTGTATTCTTAGGTTTGCACTAGCAAACACTACGCACGCATTGACTCACTACACTAGTCACTTTGTTATTTTCAATTTGGTATACAATTATACATTGTAATAATTATTACGCATGTAAAAAAGATCTCGCTATTTCTATAAGTAATTTATTTAAAAATATGTACACTCAAACAAATAATGGTAAATATTAAAAAAAATGCAAAGAGATTATTTATTTAGGTGTTATCCCTGAATGGAATTTCTACACATTTTACATGTTTTTTGTACGCCCAATATTCTTTGCACGATTTTCGCAAATGCAAAGCAACTGTAGCTAAAAGAAGAGGAATAGGAGAGCAATGTAAACGTGGCACGGAATGCTCAGAGCCAGGCGTTCGGGATGCATATTCATGATACTTTGCGCCGCATGCAAATCGTGATTTACACATTGTAATGAATTCTTTTGATCTGTGGATCATATTTGATTTACCCCAATGTATTAACGGAACGTATCATTACGTATTCATAGTTTTTTCTAGTAAGCAGTTTTGTGGGCGATCTGTTAATTATAATAATTTGTCTGCATTACCAGGTACCTACTGTCTGTGATAAAACACTATATAAAAATTATCTGACAGTTTACTTGTAGTACAAATTAGTTATTTAATTTTCTCGCAATTACCTACTAATATCTAGCTACATATGTCATAATTATTTTAAAATAAAAACTTAGTATAATAAAAAAATGGTAAGCTTTAAAAAATCCCATTTGTACATCTTAAATTGTAATAATTTTAATAAATAACTTAATTACTCGTGTGTGTTTCTGAGGTAAATCATTGTGTTTTTACGAAAAATCCTTATTAGTATTTCAATAAAAAATACATTACTGTATTTCCACTAGCTTGTTAAGATTTAAATAATTTACCATTTATTGAAATAGTTAAAGTTCAGCAACCTGCATTTAAGTAGCTTTGTCAGTTACAATTTTAAATCCGTTATCGTAAAGTAGAGAGGATTGTTCTTGCAGTGGAACATTAGATAATGGCTAATTTTATTTTCTTCACAATTGGAAGATATTGTAAAATATAATAGTGATAATGATTTCAAAAGAGTATTTGAAAAACAGTCTACAGCCAGGTATTATTTTTGCCTTAATACGAAGAAACAACAAAAATAAAAATAGAAATAGACTTAGGAAAAAAATTTTAGGTTTTTGGAGTCAAAAAAATCTCAAAATCGTAAATCTAAGACCATACATAGCATACCATACATGTGGTTAGTAACAAAGAGGCTTTCAGAAAAGTCGGGAGGCTGGTCGTCCGGTCTGACCACGACTGATGACAGCGGGGATTAATAATTGACTACATAAGTAAGGGCCGTAGCATCGAATGGCTAAATAACCTCAACCCCAGCCACAAATCAAATGTTTTGATAGGGATATTAACGAGACAATTTGATTGCGGACATATCGCGCTAAATTGCTTCGAAATTATATTTTCTGTTTACTTTCCAAACTCCCCGTTATGTGGACTTGTGGAACAGATGGCTTCGTTACTATTGGGTTTATTGAAAGCAGACAATATTTTGATAAAATTACCGTGCAATGTCAATAATGCTCTGTATTGTAATTTTTAACCTTTTATACTTTACATTATCTTTTCTAAATGTTTTTAATTTGGATACCGAAACCTGCTTTCAATTGTTGATTGACACCAAATCTAAGCTACGCTACCTAGCCCGAAATCAAACTCGGAACCTACTATTTACATAAGGAACAGAGGGCACAGTTACTTACTACACAGAATTGACCTAAGTTTTACAACAAGTTTATTAAATATTGAATGCAACTAATATTGTATTGAGAGCTAACTAATTAACCTCTCTCTACCAAATGAGGGCTTTGTACAAAAATCATAAACGTATAACTCGTAATCTCAACAAAAACAACTCAAAATCTTAAGTGGGCTGTAGAAATAAAATTTGATATAAATGTCTTAGATATAATCTAATAAGCGGACACTGCGGAGGTTTTATCTCGAATAGTCAGCGCAGGACACATCGATCATAGTATTGTTCGGACCATTGATAAACTTAACACTATCCCATAGATAAAAGATTAATTTTAATGAACTTATTAAATCCATTGCCTATTAGAATAAGGATGCTTGATTTTTGTAAGTATTTATCAACTCCTGTTGCTTTGAAGAAATGTCAAAATTTTTAAATTTCAAAGATTCTAAATCCTTTATTTTTAAGTACGCTTAGCTTACCAACACTTTAAAACGTCATGTCAAACTACTGGTAGTGACTCTAACTTTTTAAAAATGAAATAATATTCTTTAATATCCTGCAGGTATAGCGCTTTTGAAAATGAAAGTTAATCTTTTTTTAAAAGTATATTTTTTTGTTTGGCCGGGTAGAGGCTCAAAAATTATTCTTTTTAAAAGTATTAATTCGAAAAGTTATATTAAAATGGACTGACATAGCCTGTAACTTCCGTCTGGCACGCATCTACGAGAAATTACATCTATAAGGTCCATTCTATGACTCTTGATACTGAATTAGCAGAAGTAAACAAAAATTCTACCCAATTCTTCCCAAACTTAAGAATAAAAGACCAATAATGTGCTATCAAAACAAAGAGTAAACAATATTGGCCGCACGCCATTATTGTCCGTGGAGCATGTTGCGGTGAACGCAAACGTCCACTTCTGCAATCATTACCCATGCGACTGCTCTGTGCATCCAGCGGTCACAGCCGATGAACAAGTCTAACCGTCCAACTAGGAGAAATTTATCCCATTCGACGAGCGAAGCCGCCGGTTGATAAGGAAGGATTTGTCTCGTCACATTATCCAAGGAATTGAATTGGAAGTGTGTCGATGTGTGTGCATTTTCTGCGGTTATCCCATATGCTGCATGCCTCGAAGCCGTATTTATGCAATCTGCGGTCGGCCAATCGTAGGTCTAGAGTTACTCATTCTGAAAAAGAAAAAATATGAGCGAAATCTTATTGGCGTTGTTTATTTCCGAAGTACCTATGTGGGAACACAACGCAATTGTGTTATTATTGCGTTGTATTCATGTTTCACACGAGAGATCATTTATCTAGTTGAAGAATAATCTATACATACTTCTATTATAAACGTGAATTAAGTGTCTATTTGTTAGGCTTTCGCAAATAGACCACTGCAATAATTTCTATCGATTTTGGCAATTAAATAGATTGGCCAATGTCGCAAAAATAAAATATGAAAAGGTTGAAATTGAAGATTCAAGTTAGGAATTTGACGAACCTATAATCACTCAGTTTCCGAAATAACAAGAAGATAATGTTGTGAACAATATCAGCTAATATTTAATAATTTAGTAAGTATATTTAGTAATTAAGTAAGTATAAAAGTTTAGATCTGAACTAAATACCATTAAAGTATCCAAATAATCCACTTCAAAATAAAGGTAGATAACATTTCCTATACACTTACGGTAGCTAACTAAAAGTGTACTCGTATAACTATTAGAATAGATTGACGTAATAGGAAACGCATCCCGGATTTCCCTAAAGATATTACAATGAAATTCAACATTATCAAAAAGCATTCCCATTACAGATAATGGCAATGCCCCTAAAAAGTCGGGGAGTACGAATTGTAGAAGCAATTTTGCATAATTATCCAACATCGTGCCCGGAGACAGGCGGCTCTCTGTCGCTTAAATCCTAATAACCTCCTACGGATCCGATCGGGATCTCGTTACGCTACTGTAATCTGTTGCAAACAAATAGCTTGTTATTCTGTTAGACTTTCATACTTCTGAGACTATCGTCAATCATTCAAAGTTTCATTTGTTTTCAGTCTTTTACCATTTGTTGTCCATTTTACAGGAACGCACGATCTGACTTTTCAATAAACAAACTTTTTAGGATAACATTAACTTAAGCAATGTATATTTAGTTACTTCTATGCCACTGTGTAGGATTGAGATCTTAGAAACTCTTGTATGTTTCTTTTTTTTTTCATTAAATAGTCTTTATTAGTGTATAAAAATTAATAAAACAATAATACGATGAAAAAATGTATTATTTATTATATTTTCATTACAATAAAAAATGTATAAATAAAAAAAGACTTGACAAAACTTAGCAACCAAAATATCTACCTAATAAGAAAGTAGCAAAATATAAACCTTGTTGAATAACTTCTTACAAAGTATCTACCGTTTTATACTCATTAAAATTCACGTAACTTCCTCAGGCATCTTCTGTATTCGTTCATCTATTACATTCCAATGACAACTTAAATCTTCTCACGTTTTCCTAATATCATAATGAGCTCTAAAGCCTCCGAGACATATTTTATTTTGTTCCCGACGCGTTTTATTTTTCATTTCACGTTTCATAAGCGAAATTTGCGTGTCCCTCTTTACATTTGGCAAGCATAATGCCCCGGTCGCTTAGTGCAGTTTTATTACGGTATTAAGTGACGTAATTTTTTCCATATTATATTATTCAAATTTAAATAACTGTCTCCGATTTCCCCCGCTGAGGTCCCGCAGTCTCTTGTTGTCGCCCTCTAAATTTTGTTTTTCTTACGGGAACTGTTGTATGGAAAAATAAAGTTGTGGAGATGTTCCTAATGCAGTTGTGACTGGATAATAATCTTCTATAGTATAGATAATTATAATTAAAGGGCATGAACATGAGCTTCATGCCCTTTAATGCCGCTCAAATAAAAATATGTAAAATGTCTTTTAAAAAGTATATTTATTTTTAAAATCATTTATAATATTCACTGTTTAATATTCAATCAAAATTATCTGAGTCCAGGAATTAAATGACTTAAATTCAATTAACGCACTAGATGTACAATTGCCAATGCTTAAAACCTGTGACGCAGCAAATATTTAATACTTTAAAAAAAAATCTACTCCTCGTTTTTCCTGTTCTAAAATCGGAGAAGTTGGAAGGCCGCAATTTTTACAAATGACATCGTGACGTTTATGCAGGAGGGTGGGGCGGCCGACAAGTCATCAGGTTACTTCTTTCCTATTATTTTTGCATTTCGCCGTACTTTTTCCGCTCTAAGTGTTTGTCTTTTGTCCTTACGCATAGATAACCTTGTTTGTGATATCTTTTGTGGTAGTCAAAATATTGAAAACTTGAAATAAATATGTGTATGTATTATACGAAGTTGAAATAACGACACTCTGGAAACAAACAACAAAAAAGTTATTACTTGGATTTCTTAATTTTGACTGTACATTAATTTATTGCTAATAATAAAAGTCCTATTAATTTCTTTAAAATATAAATGTTTTATTACGTTATTTGAATTATGTACAATTCACTTCAGACGCATATAACTAGCAATATACTTATATTTAACATAGTAGTAATGTCGAAAAAACTCTACCATGTTAGACTGCTGCTCTGAATTCGAATAAGACAAAACACAAGGTCTGTTATCTGCATAAACATATAACTTTTTGCTTACTTCCAGCCCCTTGCTACTTGTATTTTCTTCATAATTTATTCCATTTCTCCCCCATACATTGGCATCGGCCGCTGATATTTTTTATTCGATTAGTAAACCCCTAAGGTGTTTTTAGCCTTTTTTCGCTCGATTTTCTTCGAAGCTTTGTTGACTGTAACGGGGGTTACAATGCTCATTTCTTGTGGATGAGCAAGCTTATTTATTTTTCTGATATATCAGCTGTCTATAGTCGGAACAATTGATTATTGCGAATGAGATTGTAGCGAACAAAAACCGAAAGCATCTTTTGAACTCGTCTCCATTAATAAGCAAGAATAAAATATTGTTAGTTTTGTAATAAACATAAATGTGTAGATTTATTATTTTATATTTTAAATTTGGGACCTAAAACTGTCGTATATAATACGGTATTTTTAACACTTTCTTTCTGATTGTTGTGGCATTGTTGATGCTTTCAAGGTATTGACTTAACAAATGGCGACTAAATTTTGCAGCAACTTTTGTAAAGATATCGATCGATATTACACTTTAAATATATAAGTTTATAATACAACTTGTTATAAGTGAACACGTCGACATTAATATGTCTCAGACTAAAGACGCTATCTATAAGCTTATTAGAAAGTCCAAGAGAATTTAATAATAATTAACCTAACGTCTTACAATAAAAAGAACAACAAGAATAAAATAGTTCTTTAAGTCCAAGCTTCGAAATAAGGTAAAAACAAACATAAAAAATGTAATTGTATAATGAGTATGTTTTTATACATACCATCGCTTATATTAATAAACTTATGCATTAGTTTATTGGTAGAGTTAGTAGAGAACAACTTGATTTATTTGTTAGGTTCTTGTTCCCAGTTTTAAAGGTACATAATTAGGTTGTTACCGCAAATTAATCAAATGTCACTCAAGGGGAAACGGCACTCGTACAATTGAGTAAATTCTTTGCCAAGTAGTAGACGTTCGGAATGTATGACCCTAGTTCCTAACCGCAGTACTTACACACACGATTTGTGTCGAAGAGGAGACGGGGGAAAGGAAACTTTTTGATGGATCGGACGGAGTTTGTTTTGCATGTGAGTGATATGTCTGAAATAATAAATGTTGAGGCGTCAACGCTTCCCCAATCTCCCCTCGGGAGGGTGAGCTAAAACGATTTTTGATTTGGGTGTCAAGCAAATGTTTTACGCAGTGACGCTCCGAGAGGATTTGATTTTCTTAATCGATTCCACGCAATGCAAATTGGAGGAACTGCTGGTGCATAGATTTTAATTACCAATTCTATTTCTTTGAATAATGATTTGAAACAATTATCTCAAGCCTACTTTGTATTCAGCTAAAGCATTCATATAATTTACTAGTTATTCTGATGACATATTTCGAGATATTCCGTCTATTTAATGCGTTCGTTTAAATCGTCGACACGGTCAAAAGCTTCATAATACTTACGATAATCAGATTATGTATACAAGAATGGTTCTGATCGTGGACCGCTGCAATATTAGGCAGTATGAACAGTTCAGAATTAACTAATCAGCGTACATTGGCTCGGCTGGTGATTGCATCGCATTGTCCGCGCTCGTGGCCCCGGAATATCTGTTTAGGCCACTGCCCGCCCTGTAATGGCAATGGTTAACGTTAACTAACTTAGTTAACCTTCATAATTTCGCTAGCGGAGCATTTGCATATCCATTTGGTGTTTGCGATAGAATCGTATGCATACTCGTAAAATTAAATAGATTCGGTAACGCGACTCGTCTATTTACCTGCCTGCGGTAATTTAATTTGGCGGATTTGAGTACCAATGCGACAGACTGCGGTACACTATATCGAACGGAATTTTATAAAAGTTATTCTGTTAAATAATTAACATACTCACTGTCGAAAATATATTTTTTTTACTTCCGTCGCGAGGCAATTTCAATTTGTCTTATTTTATTAACCGACTAAGGCAAAGCCAAAAGGAAGATTTTGACATTACTTCTTTCAGTGCTGATAAGGAGAAAAAGAAAGAAATTTTTGTTTCGCTACCATCGGTAAAATTAAAAATTTTCAAGTTATAGAAACAATATAATATTTAGTCCAGTTTAGTTTAATTGACAAATTTCAAATCAAAGTCAAATTAAAATTTAGAATTCGGCTTAGTTTGCAAGCACTTATAAACGTTATGTTAAATTATTCTTTGTAGTGACTCTACCACCAACTCTGTGCGCTCTAAAGGAAGGTTCTGCTGAGATAAGTCGGCACAGTACTAATAACTCTATCAGACAGAAAATTATAACAAACAAAATTATAACAAACAATTTCCTCGGAATTTGTATCTTATTAAAAGGGAACCAATATTTTAGAGCAACATTAGACATTATTACAGATCAAGATAGCCAGTTTTGTACTACTCGGATTTAAATATTTTTACTTGTTTTTAAAGCATGTTAAAACATTAACGCTTCAAATGAACCTTACAAATTTCAAACATCATCGATCACATTAACAGTTTTGTGATGATAAAAAAACGAAGGAAGTGGAAATAATTTATTACTTTATTGATACAGGCGTTATCTTTTGTCCGATCGCACTGTGATGATTTGGTCATTTCTTTTGGAATCGTTCCTTTTGGATTCGTTCAGGATGCGAGGCTTCATTTATTTTCAATTAGTTTAAATTGGATTGTCAAATAATATCCTGTTTTATAAAAGCAATTGATAAAAAAATTATTGATTATTGATTCACTGAATTGATACTATTTTGTATAAATATTTCAAGTTGGATAAGAAGTTAATTAGTTTCTGCAATATTAATAATAAGTAGTGCTTACTTATTTATTGCAACTATAAATTAGGATATGTTTTATGGTTTAATTAAATATAAAAAAGAAAATCAATCGTACGTCGTAATCGTTTTCAATATTCATAAAAATAAATTTTATTTGCAAAAACAAATTTTTGTTGTTTTATTTTATAAAAAACTTATTATGTCTTCTTTTGATGAAATGTTTTAGGAAATATTTGGATTGACAGTTCAAACATTAAAGATACGCAAATTAACATTTTGATAGCGGTGTAAATGAAAAATGTATTAAATTCAAACTGAGTTCCGTGACTCGTCAGTAAAGTACTGAACGACTCCATTTCAAGGGTTCGCGTGTAGAGCACTGCAAAACAGAGATTATGATAAAATTAGTCACAATTCTTAAAATATTTCTTATTTTAGTTAAGTATATCTACAATTTCTTAAGAATATTAATATAGACCTCCTTTTTCATAGAGTTATGAAATTTTAATAGAAGTAGAGTAGTATGAATTGATCGCTGTGTACTCTCAAGAGTATTTCTAGCTTAATTAAAGTTTATGGAATGTTATTAAAATTACGAGAGGAAATGCACTGCAAGAAAGCTATTCACGAGTTACCTCTTCCCTAAAATTACTCTGTAATCCACAAAAGGGTTCCGCGAAGGCTTAAAACAGCCACTTATTATGTATGTTACATTTCACTTTCAGACGTCATTTATATTCAAATGCTCAAAAGGCATTACTGGGCAAAAATTGTAGCATTAACCCCTTTGAAATGAGCGAAATTGGTTCCGACAAGGGAAATCATTTTTCAAGATCTGTTTTTTTATGAATATACCTACCGACTCATACTTGTAATTGATCACCTCTATTATGTTTATAAAGATTTTGATGTAATTGTATCAATCTATGAATAGAATGAGGTATTTTTATTTAATACAGATTCTGCGGATTTAAGGAATAAAATTCACTTTTAAAAGTATAGAATTATTAATGTTTATAAATCCTTAATCTAATTTAAGTTCGTTGTTGTATTTCTTCAATAAAAATTATTATGGATGATAGATATCTCCAGGAATTCAAACTTCGTAACAAGATCATACCAATCAGAAGAAGTTATCATTTCAGGTTTGGTTCGATTAGCTGTTTCGTTTTAATCATTATCCTTCTTCTATTATAAGCATGCCTCATTTATAGCGGGTTTTAAACGATATAATAAACCCTGCAGTTTGCTAGGATTCACTATAAACAACTCATTATGTTCAGAACAATTGCAAACATTTGCACAAAACGAAATGAAACGGAAGCATCAAAAGACCAATAACTCACAATCAAAAAGAACCTACGGAATTAGGGTAGCGGTTCGGATCCGTACAAAATGATTACACATACCGTCTTCATCCGTTCACAAAAGAACTCAGCGGGGTCTTATAATATTATACTTTTCCCTTTGTGGTAGCTCCGCAACACAGTGGGTAGCATGCTTTATGGTTTCAAATGATAAAACTGTTTGTCAGTGGCTCTTTTTTGATTCGTTTTGCGTTGTATCGTGTCCGATTGGGAGTATTTATAATTTTCGATTGTATCTATAACGAGGTGCTGACATATTATCATTCATTGTTCGTTTCGTTTGAATAGCATTTTATAACGACTCTACGAGAGATGCAATTTCAATATCATTTCTATCTATGGTTTCAATATTACTTCGATCTAAAATGGTATTTCATTTGCTTTAACACATGCCTCTAGATAGATTTGAAAATAATGAACAAAATATACTTCAAATAAATAAACAATTCTAAAGCAATTAAACAACTATTGTAGAATCAACATCTGTTAAAAATGTTTCGGTTTCAGAGCCAAACCTAAGTTGAACGATTTTTGTCGAGTTTGGTTGATTTTTTAGGTTGGGTGCGTTGGTTTTTAGCGATAAAAAATCAAAGTAAATGAATTATGAACCAAGCATAATTTTTATGTGTAATGAGTTTTTGTAAATTTTTGTGCTAAGTTTTGAAACTTTAAATAACGTTGTTAGAATTATAAACGCTGTAGAGAAAATCAAAAGTCATGTTCAATATTGCTTGTAAGGAGTGAAGTTTCTGGGAGTAACGTAATATTCAAAACGCGACAAAATAATAACACACGGAAGCGGTTCGGCCCGAGGGCTCGCATCCAAGTCACGAGTACTTCGAGCCCTTCTGTTTTACTAGTCTGGATTATGACCTGATTTATAATTTTACTTATGCAATAATAAAATAATGCTTTTTCTGTTATTACCATTGATTCAAGAAAGATCGATGGTTAATTACATTTATATAAATAGTGGTCAATATTTTTTGCTTTATGGGATACCTTGATTATTTCTGTTAGATATGTATTGGATGCGCTCTCGGAAAGGCCTATCTCTAGCACGGATGGACGGGTATGGGCTTAAGTATGTATGAATATATTAGGCAAAATCTTCTGAGGATACGATCCGATTTCATTGTAAAACGGACATAGTGGGTTTTCTGTTAGATCTGGGTGACTCTATTTGATTCGTAGGTCGTTCGCTGAAAAAAACAAAATAAATAAATTAATAACTTGATTTATTTATAAACTTGGATACTGTAAGAGGTTGACCATGGTGTTGTATGGAAATGTTATTACTAAAACTAGATGTAGTTATAGTATCTCGTATATGTTCGCACTGTTTGTGCTTATTTAAAACAAATTTACATTGTTCCAGGTTGCGTGATGAGCGGGGTGATATCGAACGTGTTATAGCGATGGACAAGGCGCGCGAGGGTTCACATAATGGTGAGAATACTTAGTACTTGAATTAATTTTACTCAATAATAGCGGGCGTCGCGTTGTAGAGGAAACAGAAAACCCTGTAGAGTTCTGTAAGAAAAACCATTCTTCAAGTGTTTCATTTTGTACACTTGTATTTCTTGATAGATAATTCTTCTACCCTAATCCATATCTAATTCTGAAACACGTTGAAAATATTTGAATCTAACAGTATGTATTATATTCAAATTTGATCACCGTTTTTTGTTGCCCAGGTTCCTCTCCAGGTCACAGTCCTGTGCTAAACCTCTCAAAATCTGGTTCCGGGGAGCGCGAGCGGTCGGAGAGAGATCGAGAGCGCGCAGAACGGGGCGAAGGCTCGGCGAGCGGGCGCAGCTCGGCCGCCTCCCGCCGCACGCCGCAGCCCCCGCGCATACCCTCCACAGCCGCGGCGGCGTCCCCGCGCTCGCACACCGACGAGAGCGACGCTGCTCTGTCTGACCAGGACGACCACAACGTCAAAGACGAGGATGACGGTGAGATAGTTTTACTTGGTTGCCAAAGTTCTGGTGAGCACGGGTGGTCAGAACGAGGCGAAGGAAGGAATGCTGAAGTTCTGACGAACTGAGAGCACGCAGGATGGGATGACAGCGATGTATGTAAGTATGTACGAACCTAAACCATCTACTTAGAACTACTAATCGAATTTCAACCAATGAAACGCTATCTAATTCTAACATTACAATGCAATGACAAATTAACACGTACCAAAAAATAAAAAAGTCCTAGATTTTAAATTTTTTTAATTTTGGCGGCCAACTTTTCTAGTTTTAAATTCGTAAATTTCGTTGGATCTACTTTAGCAGTTATAAATTCACTACGACTTTAATACAATTTATTATTATTTTTTACCATGTATCGCTTTTAAGTGTAGTTTATAACTTCAGAAACACGTTTATTGAAAATTGATCGTATTAATAAGTTTCATTATCCGTAATCACAGATAGGACAAGAAAGTACCCGTGTTGCATTAGCACCAGCGTGTAGCTCTCCTCCGATATAAACGTCATATTACGCTCAACGAAATTACCCAGTAATAGTCGCAAACCCTTCGACATTCATAGTTCAGAAATTATCGGCAATAAAACCACCTTTTATTATAAAGACCATATTAAAGTAGTTAAAGTTTAAAAACTTCTTACTTTGTAATCCTTCGTACCCAAGCTACGTTTATTTGCGTATAATTACAACTGGTCTATAAATGTAGGCATTTTGAATGCGCAACTATCTTAGTAAATTGTTCTTTCTATTACAGGAGTACAGGAAGTAGGAATTGATGCTATTCGTTGCAAATGTATCTTGATTGCTAGTTCCTAAATGTTTTCTCGTCTCTGCACGAGAATTGCACGTTTACTTCATATTTATTGGTCTGATATAATAAAATCTTATTACAAATATCATCCGTGATCGCTTTTAGAGGTGTATGAATAACACTTCAAAGGATACATTCACTTTAATACCTCGCTTGAAACTTCCAATTTTACAAATTAAAAGAAAAATATCTATAATAGGTATACTCCTACTTTTGGCGACCTCCGTAGCGCAGTGGTATGCGTGGTGGATTCATAAGACGGAGGTCCTGGGTTCGATTCCCGGGGGGGCAGATTGGGATTTTACTTAATTTGTCTTGGTCTGGCTGGTGGGAGGCTTTCGCCGTGGCTAGTTACCACCCTACCGACAAAGACGTACCTCCAAGCGACTTAGCGTTCCGGTACGATGTCGTGTAGAAACCAATATGAGTGTGGACTTCATCCTACTCCTAACAAGTTAGCCCGCTTCCATCTTAGATTGCATCATCACTTAACATCAGGTGCGATAGCAGTCAAGGGCCAACTTGTAGTCGATAAAAAGAAATACTGTTTTTAACTTAAAGATAAGTAAAACACCAAGTTATTTCCTTTGTGAACGATACAATTGTCATTACAATATTGGATCCTACGAAAACTTACTGAAAACAACAGTCAAACACATAACATTATAAACTCCATACAGTAGTATCATTAACATCCGTTCGTCAAGTAATATTATGTTACGTTAGAACTGTGAATGATTAGATTGATAAAGTGATTTTAATGAGACCTCTTCAGAAATTTCCCTATTGGAAAATCCACTTTCAACTACTGAAGCTATTAACGATCAAATGATGGGTAACACTAAATACGAATATCATTTTATTAAGCATATATTGAAATACAGTATACGTTAAATATATAAATATGGATTTCGAAGCATTGCATAACTCATAAATACATAAAATTATTTAGCGATTTTAAGATGCTATAAAATATTGTGTGTTTGTAAAAGAGAATAATGCAATAACAATAGTCCAAGAATACCATGTAAACGACATGGTAAATCATAACAGCTCTATACAATTAGTATCTAAATACTCGTAGCTTACAATAGGGGAAATGGTAAAACAAAGGAGTGTTTATGTTGATTGTATGTATAGTAATTGTCAAAGGCTAAGTAACTAACTTAAGCGTGGGAACTGTAGGAAACAACTGCATTCATATAACCATGTCTAGGGATGCGATCGGCAATATGTTGCAATGTATTGCAAGAAAATTAATTTGCTGATAAAACCTTTTCATGTTTGGCTTTGATTCATTGTATGATTTTTTTTATAATCAGTTTAGTTGACACCTTCGAGATCATCCTAACCGACGAGGTCATCACAAAAAGCTTTTCATAAACGCTCGTGTCATTCAACTTTGATCTTTTTAGATTCAACATTACCTCCTTCTTTCAATCATCACACGTTTGTGACCCGATTTTTGATTTATATTACTCACGTGATAAAGCAAATTGGAATTTCAATTCAAAAGGTGGAAGGTTCATTTTCGTTCGCTCATATCGTTTAAAATTTTGTTAATTGGTCTTATTAGGAAGATGGTGTTGTGACAACTCGAAAGTGCTATCGTGCGCATCGACAATGACGAAACGATGTTGTCTTCATTATATGATGAGCGTTCACTATCTTGTCAGTTAAATTAAATGTATCGATAGATTACTTTGGGCCGTGAGAGACGCCAATCGAAACGCTTTCTTTTTTTGTTCAAGTTGCGTCTCTTACTTATTTGAGTCCGCTCAATTCAATTAAGTTAATTTTATCTCCAATCCAAATAAGTTAATTACATTCGTGTTTATTGTAAATAGCGTTAATGTAAAACAGCAATGGGCCGACGATGCTTTCACCGTTATAATTAGTAGTATTGGAGCTTGATCTTGAATCGCAAAAGGAACAAACAACTAGCGGTACAGTGCATAGAGGAATATATAAATCGGTTTAGAGACAGCCCATTCGGTGTCGAATGGCTTTACATGTCCTTATTCCGACTAGTATCGGCAAAACAACTTGTAAATTGAGCTACCCTTAGGTACTCGTTGTTCCTTTTCGGTATTGCTTTTACTATTTACATTGTCAGACACTATTTTATTAGGCGGTAATACTTAATATTTTTTAGTTGTAGGTTTTCACTCTAATTTCGCACTTAATTTTTGTATGGTCTTTGTATCTTCAAGTCATTTTTTAGATACAGTAATTTTTGGAGAAACCAGTTACATCTTAGCGTCGTGTTTTGATTCAAATTTTAGATAAGTTTGCTATATTTAAAACAAAAGCAGTCTTTCTAGTACTTGTGAAAATAATTATAAAGTTCGTGAAACATTATCAGCCTATTTTAATAATAAATAAATATTAAATAAAATAATTATTTAGCCACTTATGCTAGCCACAGGACCAACAAGGCAGTTTGAAGTGATACGCATTAAAACACAAAATTGTTGCGTACACATATCAAACAAGCTCGCATTCCAACGGAATAGGCCTTGCCCTTGCATCCAAACGCCGTACGGATTACCACGCGATTTCCATGTACCTCGCTGTAATAATTGTTATGCGAATGATACACGCACGCAAAGCTCTGTCGTGTATTATTGATTGTTTTATATTGAATCCTTAAGGCACCTTACCGCGAGCTTCATACATTAATTGCCATCGATAAAAATATTACTGTTCTGTCAGTATTAGCATGCAGATGTAATGCGAAATATAAATAAGTTATTGATCAATTGCATGTTTTATGATCAGAATGGGGTTTTAATTTACAAAGTATATTCACGTCACCTATAATTTATTGTCCTCTAAATTTCTTAAATAGATTTTTTCTAGTTGGCGTACCTCATACCGAGTTACCAACGTATTTCTTTTTTGTTATGCCATTTTATTTACGTACCCATATAAATACATAAAACACAAAATGTTTCTAAGCCGTTTATAGGTTTCGACAATATTAAACCGATATGGTAACGAAATTTTTGCATATTTTTTTGTAATTTTTATTAGTACCTACTTTTCTAAAGGAATCTTTTTGTTTGCAAAAGGAGCAGATCTCAGCGACGGCGAACGAGACCTCGCAACGAATTCGTCGCCAGCGCCCGTCAGCTACCCCCCACAGGGATCGCCGTCGAACGTCCCCGTGGACCCCACCGCCGACACCCTGGTCTCATCCACCGAGACTCTCCTCAGAAACATCCAGGGCCTCCTCAAAGTAGCGGCGGACAACGCGCGCCAGCAGGAACGGCAGATCAGTTACGAAAAAGGTAGGTCCAGATAATTTAAATCTCATTAACTTCTAAATCAGTTATTTCAAGTAGACTTCTACATATAGATACGGTAGAGAGTGTGAGTCTACCGTTTATTCGAAAAATAGATCACACTGAGAAAAGCCGGCAGAAAATTCAGAAATTGAAAAGAAATAAAAAAAGCGGTGCCAATAGATTCTTGAATGTATGTCCGCATATAGCATTTCTTCTGATTCTAATCTTTAATAGGTACTATCAAAATTTAGAATTATTACCCTTAGTACTCTGTTTTTAAATTTTAATAAACGTATTAACGGGTGATTTTACACGCAAATAAAAATATTGGTTTGTTATATATTAAATTTTAAGTTCTATTCATGCAAAAATAGCAACTACTGTGTGTTTTGCCGGTTCTTCAGATTAGAAACTGACACCACTGACGTCTTTAATAAAGACGCATAAACCAAGCTTACTTGAAATAAGTAAATTAGAAGTGGAATTTATAATGCTTACTCCTACCAGATATTATTATATGGGTAATTTACTAATAATAATTCTAAACCAAGACATTGAAGCCCATGTCAATTAAGGACCTTTGAAGCGTAAGCATTTAGTAATTTACATATGAAATTAAGGCTTATAACATTGTGAGGACTCAAAGACATTATCCAGCAGGAAGGCCTACTGATGTAAATGCTATAATCGATATTAGTCAACACAGCGCGCGAATCGATTCACCGTAATAGGACGTATAGCAAGATCGATTATCTCTTAGTTCTGTGACCATGTACTTTTAGCTTACAAGTTCTTACATAGTTGCATCCAGTTACTGCTTTATAAGTAACGTTTATTTATGTCGCACTTTATGTTCCGTATTTATTGCAGTATAATCTGAAGCATAAAAACTATAAAATGATTCATAAAATGTAATCTACATGTATATAAACCACTCACTCTCTGGATTTTAGAAAATATATGCAATTAATCTACAATCGTAGTGTAAAAAGCTACTTTATAGCTTAAATTTACCACAAGAACGAGACTTGTTGCCATATTTACACTAGATTCAGCGATTTGCCAAAATGTGGGCGATTCTAATTCCACATCATCAGAAATGTTTGATCATTTCCTCTTTTTCAGAAAATCTCAGATTAAGTCAAGTTGCTTAGATGATTTTGATTCGATTTCTATTCTGTAGAACTCTTGATTGGTATTGTTTACAGTTGCGTAAATACATTGAGATAGTTAACCTTCGCGATCATAAAAATATCAAGTGAAGTTAAGGACAGTACAAGTTTCGTTTACAATACGAGGATCGGCGCAGGCGCATGTCGTGCCTTGGCAAATAGCCGTAGAACAGATGCGTCTGAGTTATAGCACGGCCCACTATCATTACCCGCGATTCCATTCGGACAGCATAATTGTTTAATTGATATTTCTGCAAGTTATTTATTCACGTCATTCCGTTTTCACCATGAGAAATATCTTCGTGCGCTATGGGTTCTCTCAGTTTGTGCTTTAGCGATATGTTTGAGTGTAGTTTAAATGTAATTTCTGAGTTGGATAGCGTTTAAAAGTCATGTCGTTTACTTTAGTGCAATTTTTATTTTGTTGATGTCATACATACGTTCTAGATTAGGTATCCTTTATTTATCGCATATGAAAATATTTATTTATTTTTATTTACAAGTTAGCTCAGAAAGTGGGTTTAATCTATAGTAGTAATAGGTATGTAAGTTGAAAATTATAAGATGATTTATTTTTATTAAAAGCATTCCAAAAAATGTTAATAAAAGAAGAAATGGCCTTAAGTCATTTGAAATTATTGTAATATATTCAATATCAACATTTTGCCGAAGCCTAAACAAAACGAAAGCAATTGTTATAAAAACCATAAAAATACAGAGGTTGAGAAAACTCGGCGCGAGTCATCATCAAACTTGAATATCAATATTGCGCCTCGAGCCAATTGTATTAATAAACAAAACAAAATGAAAAATAATAATGCTATAGGCCAACAAAAGGTTCCATTTCTCCCCTGACATGTAAACTGTATGCTCAAAAGAAATTACTCCTTAGCTCACAGCATTAAGGTTTCAACTTGCGTATCTATTTACTAAACCCGTAATTTCGTTATTACGATAATAAAATTATTGTTGATGAAACATTTTTTCGAATCGATGTGTCTGGCGAACCTTACCGTTGATTTTTTATAGAAATTACAGCAATAACCCGCTCACGGTCCGCCTCGGTCGAAATGATAGGTGCATATTGGTTGAAAGTTTTGTATTTTCATACTCACATTGTATTATGTAGTAGTATATTCTTTGAGCGATACCACATAACTAATGCACTCGTAGGTTTGAATATTAAATCAACATAAGGAAATCTCTAACTCTCGTCTCTCTCATCATGGTCAGTCTTTCCACACTAGGGGACAAAGTGTTTTTCTTCTATAGACAATTTGTGGACGTATGTGCTATTTCTTAATATCATACACTATTTCCTAGTACCTACACAATATTTTTCATTTCAGCATTGTAAATACAAGTCTGTATGTCTGTCTCCCCTCTCTATGCTGACAGATCACTATCATACGTATTCGTCGACAATTTTTACACTAGACGTGTTGAGTGGGTGTCGCACAGACAAATGTACCGCATTCACGGCGTTATCAGATAAGACCGGAGGGTCCTATGAAAGGACTGCGCCGTGATAAAACTCTTTCGATTCGTTTCTGTAAATAGACTGGCTATGAATGGGAAATAGGTGTCGTTTGTGAGTTTGTCAGGTATGGCAGGTGCTTAAAAAACATCATATGATTTTAGATACTACGTTCAAATAGTTGTAAGGCCTTGTTTGCTTGTACTACTTTTATCATATTTAAAAAATTGCCATCTTAATCGTAAGTGTGACATTTGAATGTAAAATCTAATCAATGAAGTCTCGCCGCGGAGCGGAGCGTAACTAATGTTTAATTTGAGGTAAATCCTTTATGATATTCATCAAATTTTGTTTCAAAATATTAGCAATAAGCCTTATAAAAAGTGTTTTCAAGCATACATTACTTTATATCTCGATTGTTTTTAACAGGACATACAATTATTTTTCAAAGAAGAATTAAAATTGCATTATAAAAAGCGATAGAGAATCTTTAAGAACTATAAAAGCTAATGGTTCAGCTAAGGAACCCTAAGAAGGATACATTTCCTCGACTCAAATTTAAGAGCGCATTTAATTGTTCACTCCTTTGTTTATAAAACATTCGTAACACGCAGAATCGTTCCGATCGCAAACACCGCGACATAAATCCGCTTCGGCTACTCTTTAATCCTTTATCCTGTTAATTCTTACCGCTTAGTTTATTTCTGTACCAAATGGTCCGGTCTTGTACCTGGTTTTGTTCACCTCTTTTGTTTTACAACTATCAGTTTTTGTTAAGCTAAGTGCTGTTCAATGGACAAATGGCACATGCGCAAATAGATAGGACGTACTTTATGGGGTTCTGTTAGAAAGGGAATTCCACTTCCATATCTAGAGATAGCTGGTGTCGAGCGCCATAGTAGTCATGGCCCTGATATTGAATGTTGCCTTGTCTTAAATATGCTATTACATACAATTCTTGTAATCTTGTTCGGACTCTTCAAATCATAGAGTTCAGTGTTTTTTTTTAATTTACGCACTTCTTACAGTAAAAACTTAAGAATGTCCGATGTAAAAACATCCATGTCCTTTAAGAGTTAGTCACTTAATCTTTTTTGATATGTATTTGGACTTATTATCTCACTCTTCCTTTGGTACAATAATATCTTCATTTATGCCAGAATTTAGTTATGGAGGTCAATTAAATAAAATAAAATAAGTAAGATTGATTTAAAATATATAAAATTTCCTGTGATTTAAGTGCTATTGATACATATGTATGGTACTAGCTTCTGCACATAGGTTATCTTTACGACAGTTGTTCGTTAAATTGCTATGAAATCAACTCGATACATTAACTATATTGTACAAACAGCTTTTAAAGCTTAAACGTCTGACAGAGTCAACAGGCAAATAACACACAAAATTATTAAAACCTTTCTTATTTCGATGTATTTATGATATAATTTGCGGTGATATCGAATCGCGATGGAGGGAAAAAGGCCATCAATAATGTGGAAGTGACCGATGGAACAAACAAGAACTGGCCAATGATAAAAACTGATGAGCAAATAGACAGACAGGACTTGTGTACTCAGCTAATGGATTCAATTGATATGAAAGCTTTTACAATACAGTCAGGGACATTGCCATTATGCCGTGTAACCAAATTAGCGGAATTGCGTTGTTTCGTGCTGGGCAAAAATGCATTGAGCTCTTATTGAAATGACCATTGACAATGTCTTCATCATTAAGTACCTACCTCAGTAATATTGCGAGGTTAGCTCGATGTATTAGAAATAATAGAGATATATATAGAGAAAACTTTTTAATTATTTATAGTTAAAAATCACTCTACCTATTGTCTTTGGGTTGATATACTTACATACAATATGCCTCCGTGGTGCAGTCGATTTATAAGATAAAGGTAGGACCTGATATCGATTCCCGGCTGGGCCATTTAAGATTTTATAAATTGGTCCAAGTCTGAAATGAAATGAAATGAAATGAAATGAAATGAAAATATTCTTTATTGCACACACCAAGACAGGAAAGATATGAAACAGGGGTCTGATGGGAAGCTTTTGTTGTGGCTAGTTACCAGCTTATCGATAACGACCGCAATGCAATTTAGCGTTCCGGTACGATATCGTGTAAAAACCTAAGGGATGAGGATACTAACCTACACCTAACAAATTAGCCCGCTTCCATTTTATCTTACAAGGGATAACTTGTAGTAAATAAAAAAGTGCCGTTTTCGTCTTTGCACGAACATTTATCGAATTAGCTCAGTGGCTGAGCCGTAAAATCGTTACATCTGTATGGATAGACATACAAAAAGACGAACAGACTTTCGCATTTGTAATATTAATAGTAGATTAGTACTCAAAAGTTCAAGTTTCAATAGGAATGCATCGTATAATATAGTTAGAGTATAATGAATATGCAGCTGATCTTGTTTACATTTTCCGTATTGGTGAGTGGCGATCAGCCATAACTCGCTAGCTCCAACCGCCTCCAGGTAACGAGCCACCGAAGATCCGCCAGATACACCAACGACTCATTGTTGTGCATCGTGCCAGCTTTCGCACCATTGTACGGCCGATCTCTTGGGCCAATCTTTGTTTGTTTACCCCAGCGCGCTCACTTGACTTATCGACTTATTTTACTTTTTATTATTTTACAGTTATTATGTTTCATTACTGTTGCCAAAATATTTATCATTAAGTATTATTTAACTTGTTACACAGCTTACTTTTAGATGTTTTACTTTGTTAGCTATGATAACATTATCAACTAATAAATAAGGATTATGTTTGCAATTCTTTATTTTCAATAAATAATATATGTATTATCTTGAGTCTATCATATTGAGTCTATCTATTATATATAGTATGATTGGAACGTCAACATAGAATACGTCCTACTATGCGCTGTGTTGTTCCTGCCTCCCTAAGAAATTCGTTAAGATTCAAGTCATGGTCCTGTAACAATATTGCTTAGCCACAGAAATGCGCACTTACAGCTCTGGCACAAAAACCTCTACTACTCTAATAACTGCTACGAAGAAAATTTTTCATTATCATTTAATAATTGCAATGGAAATTAAAGAATGTAGTCTTTACCTACCCCTATGGGAATGTGGCGTGATGTTATGTATGTATGTAATAAAATTAAATTATAACATTTGTACTACATTTATGCGTTTGTCTTCCCTTATTGCATAGAATTGAATGTCGCAACGAATAAGCACCGCTCGCGGACATATCTGTAATAGAATATTATCTATTAGCATAAGGTGTAGACAATCACTGGTACGCGGTTTCCATACCACTTGGCCGTGGAGTAAACAATAACTGACATTAACGGGGGTATTAAAATGGCATTCCTGCAATGTACCGATATGTGACATCGGGCGGCCATATTGGATTACTTGCGCGTGTCGCTCCGGTTTCGTTGCGCACGCGACTCGACCACACGCGCGCCGTCTCGCGGTGCACATGTGAAACATCGGATCATGTAAATACTACTTTATTAGTATCAAATAAACTCGCTAACTAAGAACCATCTAATACAAATGAGGAAGAAATGAAATCGATAAATACTAATATACAATTTATAATTACTCGCTTATAATGTGCCTCTTGATAAGTATAACAGTATTAAGTGTGTTACGGCGGGACTCTCTGCGAAATGAAACAAGTACTTTAGGATCAAAATAACCCAGAACAAGTCACAGGACGCAATGCCTCTGCATCGAAAAACTGAATGTTGTTCGACCCTACCAGGTGAACCGACGAATTCAAGCGAGTTGCAGACAGGTTATTAGGAAGGTCATTGTAAAGACAAGAGGCATAAGTCCAACAATAATGTCAACCACCTAATACTAATGATGATGATGATCATGACTGACGACTTTAGGAACGAGAACCCTTCGAAGCCTGACAAACGTGGTGTGCTTTAACGCTTCAAGGCTTCCATTTTGATTAAACTAAGCGAAAGAAAAGTTCAGTTTATCAATGAAGCAAGTCAATAACTCTGGCACCGACTTCATAGATATGCTTAAGTAAATTAAAGCAACTAAATGACACAGTTATTTTTTACTTTTTAGTGCGTTTTGAGTTGGTTCTATTTTTTGTTAATTCTTTGTCGATAGTATCGCATTAGACAGAGAGACGGATTCGTTAATCATACAGTTAAGTTGTAAAAACATCCTTTCAGAAGCGTTGCTCTAAAGTTCCTACAAATATTAATTTTAATATCAATTTCAAAGTAAACAGCCCACTGAATTTAAACTTATGAACATCCCAGTCGTAATACGAGTATCTACATCTATAAATTCACAGGCAGTAGCTCAAATATGAATCCTGTACCGCAACAAGCTAAGATACTCCCTTAGGATCTTAGGACGGGTGCATCGAATTGAAATGTCACATATAGTAGAACATACACACGATTTTCAGTCTTCTTTCAACGTCAGTAGGCACAATATCCTTTGTAGTGCATCATTGAGATGTATCGTTTAGTGTCCCTGAGTTATATATAAAGGGGTAAAGTGAGACAATCGTAAAGTTTAATAATAATTACATTCTCAACTCTCCTCCCGGCTTGTGCGCTATAATTAACCGCCCGGAATTACTTAGCCGAAATAATTTAATGTGACGTGCGCCCAATTACCTATTCGTGATGTGCGAGATGACTTTATTGAAAAAGATAGTATTGTTGAAGATGATTATATGCGAAATGTTGTAGATAACAGTATAAAAAGACGAAGGTCTGAACGATTTATTTTACTTGTATTCTATTGTGAGCAAATGCCTATTATAGTAATGAGCTCTTTTAGACACGCGTTCACTAAAACCAACTTTCTCAGGGTTCCTATTTAAGTAAAGTATCAAAAGTGACTTTAAATAAGGTACCTGCTTGCAATCCAGTGCATGAGTCTCACACCCGAAAAGTTTAGCTGATGATCGGCAATATTGCCAACCGTAGTCTATTCTTTTGCTCTTTGCGACTTTCGAGGGTTCAATGCACTTTATTGCCAATACGTTAACAAGCTGTCAACCAAGAGTTAGGCAGAGAGAATACATGAAAATAAATCCTGAGGGAGATATGTGGACAAATATTCGCTTAAATCTTCAACCCTTTTTGTTTATGTTAGTATGATTTTTATTTAATTTAAAATAATTGTTTTACACACATAATACTTGTGTTAACAAGATCGAAATGTATCGGTGCGTTTCGGGATATTATAGTAATTAGTTCGGAATATAGGTTTTCTATTTCCCAATCCAAACCACGGACCCTGTAATCTACAAGTGAACTAGCCTCCAAACAGACGAGATAACCACAAACTGTAATCATTATTAAATTTGTGTGTAGATCTCTGTTCTTAATATTTAAAACTGACGTAAACCGAGGTTTAAGAGCAGTTATTCCGGTCAAATGCAAGTAGAGCCCCACTTTCATAATATCTTCTTGGTAGTTACAGCTCTGTGTAAGCTGGTCGTGTGTTGTCTCTTTAGGGTGAAACGAAACCCTTGTTCTAGTTGTAATTTACATACGGAATTACAAGCCGGAATAACGTCGTTCCATATGTTTATGATTCGCAAGCGTGTTTATGATGTGTGATGTTTTTGTGTGAATTTTAGATGTTGCCAAACTAGACTCATTCATTATTAACCATTTATGTTGCGGTTTTTACTTGTACGTAGTTACGTACGCGATTTAGATTTTAAAGTGTAGCGATAAAAGTTTTGAATGATGTTTTTTTATAGTTTGTTAGAAACGGCTACTTTCGAATTAGTAAGATTTTTTTTAGAACAGTTTGATAATATGTTTCGTAAATTAAATTGTTAATTAATCCTTTTACACAGTCTTAAGTAATTTTCTAGATCATAAAATGATAAATAATTTCATTTTCTTAAATCTAAACGAAATTCTGGTTAACAAAAAAAACAACATAAGTTTGAATTTAAATTTGATTTAAAGAAACAAAGTATCTTAAATAATAATAAAAATCTTTATTGAAAATACTTCAAATTGTCATTTGATATATTCCCTAAAATTATACACAAGTTAAGTTGGTAAAGGTATATAAAATAGTTCTTAAGGATATAAGTACTAAATGATAACCTGCTTTTCATAAATAATAAAAACAAGGCGTTTCTCTGTCACTTAAATCAATGAAGCATTCGCCAAGATAGGAAGAAGTGTACCGAACAGGAGGAACATTAGCTCCGCGCACTTCCATTACTTTTCATTAGAACTTATTAATCATAATTTCAATTCCCTCAATACGAACAGGAAATCGTAATAATATAAATCATGGCGAGCAGCTGGAACTCCGCGGGGGTATAAATATTCTTTATATGCAGTTAAATTTTTAACAACGCGCCCATTACATCGAAAAGTTTGCACAAAAATGAAAAATTACCGGTCAGGGAGCGACCGCAAAAACATCTCATAAGGAACAACTAATGAAAGCTTAGAGCCATTCGCATAAATCTCCCTTACATTTTTAATACCAATATATCCAAGGAGGGGAACTTCCGCCGGGGAGAGAAAAAATGAAGCCCGAAAAACAAAACATTCGCAGAGTCGCGCATTTATATCTTATTTAAATACCAGATGTTGTCCGCTTATAAATGTGGATATTTTTTAATCGGTACCTTACCGGGGACATAATGGTATCGGCCGATCTGCCGTCAGCTGGTATGTAGATGTACGGGAGTTTATCGTGTTCGGTGGCTAATTTAAAAATGGTGGCGGGGCAGCGGGGATTGTTCGCATTTCGAGCGCCCTCGTCCCGCGCCGCCGTGATATCTCTCTTGACCCGTGTACTTTTTATTTGCTTCGTTACCTAAGCTTTTTTCGTATCGTTTCGAATCTCGTGGAGTCGTGTAGTCTCATTAAAATAATACAGGGCTACCGGATAATCTTATCCGGTGTGTTTCGATCGCAGATCGGGTGCGCGTGCGCCGATAACACCGCGAGTTATTCCGCCGGTGCCCGTTCGAACCACCACTATTTTTAACTCATTTTGCGAGGACATCTTCATTATTCGTACATTCAGTATAACATTATGCTAGTGTAGTAAAGATGATCAAGCCCTATTTAGATTTTTAAAAATGTATTTCTGTAACAAAGTTCCTAATAGTAATAAAACAAAATGCATAACACACCATCTTGTAAAGACTGTAAAAACGCTTCACGATGACAGAGAATATCAAAAAATGTAATAGACGCAAAGATTTTACGATCGAAATTTCACACATAATAAACAAGGGCAATTCCTATGATTATTAGCGTGGAGACTGCGGGAATAATCCGCTTCTGTAACAGCGCCGTGTGACATAAGCCGGAAAAATCTAATAACACTAAAATAAAATTGCCGACGGTTTGTAAATTTAAAAAGCATAGGGAAGAAAATTCGTTTTCCGCACCGTGACAGCCATTATCGTTACTCTGAATTTAGCTTTTAGGAACATCGCGAATTCCGTAAATACATTAGAAGGACGATAATCAATTATTTGATAAACTCGCTTTGACAATAAAATAATTGTGGGCTCAGATAAATATAAAAATAAATTGATAATTGAAATAAGAATTATTATAACTTACAATTGAGTTTACAATTAGTATTGTGAGCACAAATAAATAAATAGTTATTCCATAAATCCTAGAAATAAGTAGTAAGTAATATATAATTTTCTTACGTTCATCGATATAGTTATGAAGTTATACATGTAAAGGTAGAGTTATGTTGTTAGTCATTTAAATAATTTAGAAATAGGTTTCCTAAGCTCTAACTTATCAATTAAATTTATAAATTTCATTTTTAACGTAAAAACAATACTAACGTTCAGAAACATCAAAGCGGGCTTTTCTCAATCTTGTATTCGTTTACTAATAATATTGTAATCCGAGTCCCTCACCATTCGCACCTCTCCGTTTTCTTAAGCATTTTAATCAGCAATATTCCTCAGTAATATTTCCTTATGCTATTACTATTAAAATTTCACCTTCAAACCGCTGAAGACTTTCATTCACCGCGCTAAAAAGGACCAAAGCGGAATCAAAAGGGAAGAACTGAATGCGTTCTTTTGTTTCCCTTTTCCAAAGGCCCATTTCAGTCGCATTCACCTTGGCGCCCGTTTAAATTATTTTGCCAGTTTTGAGTCGTAAATTTTGAGCGGACTTTAATTGTTATTTTAACTGCAATCGCAAATTAGTCTTGCTGTGGGGGCTTTGAAAATATGTCTTAATTCGCTCACCCTATGACTTATGTGTTACGGCTCATTGAGAGTTTGCGTTTGTATTATTTTATTGCCTTATAGGTGAATGAAACAAAAATATTTATGGGCCTAGTGGGAAAAGGAAAGTTTTATTCACTTTTGAGTATTAAGAAATGCGAATATGCTATGAATGTATGTTTATATTCTATCCTCTACACATTCTTAAATCGATTGTGATCAAATACTGGTTAATTATTGTACCACACGAATCACGAAGATGCGGAATTAGTACAATAAATTTTGCAATAGATGGCGTTTAGTTTTTTTAAAGCATAGTAATGATTTCCTTACCAAACATTCATTATCAAATAATAAATTGAAGAGATATTTCTGTTTATTTCCTATACCTACATTCCTGCTAAGTTGTTCACAGGTAAGTAGGGGTATCACATTCGTAATTTAAATATCATTGTTGCTTTTGCTGAGTGCACGAAATTGAAGAGAAATAAAATTTCCCTCAACAACCCTCCGGGACATCGACATCTCACCGACAATCGACTAAAAAAATACAAACGATAACTCCCAAACGACTTTTCAATTCGCGGGCCACTTATCTTTGAAACAACGGTCAAGTGTGAGTGAAAATTTTACAAAAGGTTCTATAAACGAAATTTCTATCACACAAATATTATAGTTTGCTTGTAAAGTAACGATTTAGTAACATAATTGGACAAAATAAGAATAGTTATAAAATTAAAGTAAATCATAATCCGATTGATTCTGATTATTATTATTTTAAGAAACTATTACATACGATTATAATTGATAGTTTCTATAGTATAATTGGTTTAGCAATTATAACCAAGTACACTTAACAGGGTTTTATTAAGTTCTGGGATCAAGTGTACCCACCTATCAATTTTAAGACGGAACCTTAAAAATCGATCCTTCAAGAATCGATTACGATATCAGTTAATTACTTCAGGCCATTATTAAATTGCGTAACCGGAATCGATCCTTTTGTTTATGGGTTTCGATCCTTTCAATCATCTATCAGCCATTGAGCTTCGGTATAATAATAATTGTCCATAATTATATATTCCCTTGAGCGGAGCATCACTTTTATTGTTATTTTATTTATAAAGTGGTAATTTTTTACTCGCATCAACTCTATCGATTTTTTAAATTTGATTGATTCGATGTAAAGTATGATTTTGTTATAATCGAGTTTACCGATTTGATGCCTTGGCGATGCCGACATTTTTATGTATTTCATTTCTTCAAAATTTCTTATTGCGTTTGGTTTACTATGGTTAGCTGTCATATACGGATAAGATTTTTTTGAGATGAATTTGATCTTAATATAATTGTATGGTGGTCTATAAAGTTGCACTCATTACTCGTATCGACTCCTAACACGACAATCAAACAATACAGAGATAGATCTCGCGGTCTCAAAGACCACCGGGAGCATCTTTTGTTAAGACGCCTAAGCTCACAAATCGCTAGATGCGGAGATACGGCGCATACCGACGCGGGTCTTAATGGCCGCCTCGCCGAAGGTAATTTACGTCTCATGTGCGAAACCACTTTTAACTAAAAGCCCTCTAAATTACACCATACAACTGGATTGATTTGAAATTAATCTCGTGAACGGTCTTTTGAGAATTCTGAGATAAATATACAATCTTTTTATGTATGAAAAGCTGATGAAAGGAGTTGAGAACAGTTTGATCAATTCAATGTTAAATCTAATCTTAATGTCGAATTTTTGACGACCTCCGTGGCGCAGTGGTATGCGAGGTGGATTTATAAGACGGGGAACTTGGGTTCGATTCCCGGTGGAGCAGTTTGAGATTTTTCTTAATTTGTCTTGGTCTGGCTGGTGGGAGGCTTTCGCCGTGGCTAGTTACTACCCTACTGACAAAGACGTACCGCCAAGTGATTTGGCGTTCTGGTATGATGTCGTGTAGAAACCGATAGGAGTGTGGATTTAATCCTGCTCCTAACAAGTTAGTCCGCTTCCATCTTAGATTGCATCATCACTTAACATCAGGTGTGATAGCAGTCAAGGGCCAACTTGTAGTCAAAAAAATATTGCTGGTACTAAGGACTGAAAATCCAATAAAATATGATCAATTTACATTGATTACGTATGGTAATTGCCACAAGAGCATTTGTTACTAATATGATGCCTACTAAGGCAGAACTAGCTACAAATAAAATTCGAAAAAAGTTGCACTTTTATAAAAGATCTGATACTTACATATTAATCAAAACAAAACTTAGCCAAGAAGATTTAGAAGAATCGAGTGAATTCATTAAAACTATATAACTAATATTCCGTAAGATTACGCTATAAACACAAACAGTAACAGAAAATTTTACAAACAATGAACGAGACAACGTTTCACTTTACAAGATCGACGTCCAAGATAGCGCGACTATCTGCGCTTTATTCCTGCTCCTTATTACCAGCATACGAGCAAGTTAACTTGTCTTTGTGTTATCTTCGAGATTATTGTTTGTTGATATGAACCAGTCCGGTACTGGCTGAAAAATATCTCGGTTTAATGGAGTACCTACAGATTCATATCGGGAACTTCTTTCTGGTCAATACTTAACTGATATCAATTGTGCTTATCTAGTGATAATATTTTGTTAAATTATGGTTTTTGATGTTCGAAGTATCTGAGTTATTAGGTTAACAATTACTTTTTTGGAATATTAACTAACTTTTGTCAACTTAACTTTTATAATTTTTATAATACTAAAAACGATAATTTGTTTACACGCCTTTGTTTGAACAAGTTATTTAGGAATCCCGGATGGGCTTAAAAGTAGATGAGCATATTCCGATAACTTCAACATCTTGAAGACAATAATAAATAGTTATCTTTTACTCGTAACGTTCATTTTTCAATTTTTACCATTAGAGGTCGCACTCGGTTTCACCGCGTACCTAGTTCTCGTTTCCGTGAGCATTTCGGTATTAGATAAATGTTGCCTATGTGTTACACTGTATAATTATGTAAGCTGTATTATTTAAAGTATAGAAGTTTCATCCAAATTCATTCAGTTCGTTTTGCGTGAAGAAGTAACAAACAAACTTTTATCTTTATAATAGTATGATTACGTAAGATCATAGTTAAGCGTTAACATTTCTATTTGTGAAAACTTTTAATTGACTATATTAATTTTCTATATTGTCATGTTATTTTTTCTGTATTTAGCTGTATGTTTCCATTTTAAAAATTAATACAATAAAAAATGATCCGTAACACTTAGTTAAACATAAAATACAAAAACAAAATGAGATCCATCAATGTGAAAATTGTCGTGCAAAACAGCTTTGCTGAAAGGGAATTGGTTTACTAAGTATTAGAAACGTAGCTGCTAAGATCGCAAGTTAATCAGCCTTATCCCGACCTCCATTACGTCAACTCGCCTAATTGAATAAGGGACTAAATTAAACGGAACTGGCATCGCCGCTTTCTATTCAAATTCGTCTGTAATGCGCTTATGTGCCCATTCTTAGGGATACTTGCGAGGCATTGGATGTAACTAAATCCTCTTTTAAGATCTAACCAATATATAAATGCGAAAGTTTGAAGGATTTTTGTTACTCGCTCTTACCAGAGCATTTAATCTAGTCTGGACAATACTTGGTATAGAGATAGATTGTAATATGGAATAGGATCTGTTTCCTGGGTTTCTCATAGAGATCTGTCATTGCGGGTAGTTATAAACTAAAGTATAACGTAACGGAATTTTTTATTTTCATACACTTAAAAACCAAAGATATCATAAAATGTGAATGTCAAATAATATTTAAAATTATTTCTTTTTGTCAACTTTATCTAGTATAGTAAAAATGAAGAAACTAAGCTAGGAGCAGAGATTTTATCGCAAAATAATATTGTTCACATTTTATTCAACGAGCCTTTGAAATCGTCAGATTCTAAATGATTAAATCAAAATGATTATTTCATAACTGAGATGTAATCAGACAAATAGTACTCAAAATCCATTTTCCGTTCGGAAGTTGCTCCCCAATCGTTTCCGTCAGGTTAGCTTTAATTGGAAGTTATGCAAATCTCCCAAATCAACTCCTTCACAATGCTGGATTCCGAATGAGTTAATCCGTGTTTATGTTCTAATCGGCCCCTTTCTCGGCCTTGTACATTGAATATACAATGCCTTTTGTGTATCCGATTACCCATTCATTTAGGTTAATCTCTAGTTTATGATGTTTGTTTTGTACAAATAATACTTATTTGAAGAGAAAAAGATTAAGTTTGTTTTACTGATGTTCAAAATATATATTGTTTTCATAACATTAATTAAACCATCGCCAACTTAGTCTGAGAAATTTCAGACGCTATTGAAAAATATTTAAAATATAACGAACTATACAGGATTAAAAATGTTATTAGATAAATCCTCTAAATATTAATAATAAATACAAATGCCTGAAAGTCACGTACTGACATATATGCCTAATAAATGTAAAATTATGTTTGTTAATTTAAAAAATCTTATTTAAAAGATATTGAATATATTAATTAGTCTTACGCTTCCTGATCTAATACACTGTTGTCATTAACTAGTTTATTAAAAAAATTAGTTGTAAAATGACTAGTGATTTCTACCTTCATTTTTAATTTGTTTGTTGACAAACATTCTCAAAGGAGTATGGCCAACTAGTTTCGAACCCGTACAGGGCTCTTGGTCATGAGCTCGCTTGCAATGCAACATTCTGTGAGTTTATTTCACGCCGCGACGTTTCAACCGTTTATATTTTATAATATAGTAAATACTCGCGATAGTCAAAATTAAAAATATTTTTTGTTTGTTTTGCAGCGGAACTAAAAATGGACGTGTTAAGAGAAAGAGAAGTAAAAGACAACCTGGAAAGACAGTTACTGGACGAACAAAAAATGAGAGGTAAGAATATAATTATATTTTAATATGTAGATGACAGCAATAAACACCCAAGGTTAAACGTATCGGGAAAGTTGCTACTTGCATTCTCCCTTTGAAGTATCTAATACAGATGAGAAGGAAGAACAGCGATATACATGCCATTGTTCCATAAATCTCCAGTCACGACCACGTTCCACATTCACCAAAATTACCAGCAGATCTTATTACCCCGACCATTGTCTTCCTCCAAGACACGTTATTTATTTCCTACATAAAACTATTATCTAACGGCAACCATACGACCACACTAACGACTTGTCGCTTGACAAGACTCTGCGACTGTGTGAAATAAAATGAAGATGCTTGTAGTTTATCCATTATAAACATTAATGTACAACAGGTTGAACAAAGAAATTTATGGATGTTAGGATGGACGTTTGTTAATCAATTAGATACGTCTGACCAGCTAAATGGGGTTTAATGACATTTGGTACATACAATAGCCTAGACTACGTTTTTATCTCTTTAACATTATAATTAAATGTTTATTTTTTTTATCTGATAGGGATACAACTTCCAGAGTCAAAATTTTACTTTAAGTCAACTAATCCACATTGGAGAGGTATGGTGTATCTAAGCTCCAAATCCTCGTCTCTTACGAGATAGCCCTTTAAAATGAATTAAATGATAATGATTATTATTTCTCCCATTTGTATTTTTCGAAGCAGATTTTACATATATACTTGATGATATTACGTGAAGAAAGGTGACAGACAAAATGTCATAAACAAAAAAGTCTCTAGTATGATCTTGGACTAACATAGTAACCAAATGCCGCCAATTTTCCTTACGTGCTAACAGAGCATTGGTCTTCTTTCCTCAATAATAATCGTGTAAGCCACAATAGGTTACGGATGTTCAATTAAAATGCATTTTTATTTTCCTATTCACACGTTATAACTCACAATTATATCTTATTAATGGCAAGTTTGCGTTTGTTTCTCCGCTTTCCCAAGGCTTGATTGCACGTTTTGATATTTCTTCAACACACGAGTTTATTGATAGCAGAAGCTGATAACTTGGAAACTCTTTGATTATAAGTGTAATGTTATAACTAGGTACATTAGCGCAATAGTTCCTTTATTTTTACTTTGCCTTAGGTAGAGTTCTACTATTTGATTTTTACATTAGAAACAAACGTGAAATTTTGAATTGCTTCATTTTAACGATAAACTATATTTTTAACAATTATATATTATGCTTAGTTCAATATTTCTTAGTGTGCCTAAACTGAGAAATATTGAACTAAGCATAATTATTAGAAAAGTTCAGAAAAGATTAGAAAAGTTATTAATTGTAATCAAATTGAATCGGGTCTCGTTATAAAACACTTCAGTGTTTATAGGTTAAGTTTCTATAATAGCTTACTCAGCATTGCAAAACTTATTAAGGCGCTTCCACCCCATTCAATTCAAAGGTTAAATTGCACGCAATACAATAACACCCTTTCTTTGCTAATAAAACAGTGTCAGCTAAGAAAACGTACTGAAAGGAGGTAACCTTTGTACAAATGTCAAGCGATACCCTACACGACCGAGCAACTAGAACAAAGGGTTACTTTATTATAATGTACCTACGTCTATTGTGAAAGATATATTAATTTAAATTTATAACTAAGAAAATAAATAAAATCCTTTATTATGTGTAAATTAAGGATTTAACACCTCTCGTTCCATATTATACGTTACATTTCACTACGTATACCTATTATAACATTATTTTAAATCTATATAGCGTGTAGAATATCCAATTAAACTACACAAGTAATGACGTGAGCAAAGGAATTGTATAAATGATTAAATGTGTTAACAATGGTACTTCTGTAAATGTGACGTTAATATATTTGCAAAATATCCATTGAATGGTGTCCGTTACAACAAGGCCGTAACAAGGCTCCCACATAAAGATATAGAGGCGACAAGTGCGGACAAAATAATTGTATCTAAAGGTGTATCCAGCGAATCTTTAATTGGAAACTTTTATCGGTTACTGGTCGTTTCTAGTTTTAGTACATTTAATTGCTCGATGTTACTGTTAATGGATTTTGGCCGATATTTGACAGTCTTGTGTCCGATGCACTAAAAGCTTTTTGACAATTACTCGCCGCCCAATTAAAATTATTTGTCGATATTCGCCGTGCATTGTTTGTCTGCCTGACGTTGGGGCTGTTTTGTTTAATATGGGGATGACATTAAAAACATACATACCATCCTGAACTTTTAAAAAAAAACTTTCTGTGTCCAAATTAGAATTACTTTTTAAAAAAATCTGGCTGGCTATTTGTCTCGCTGTTTGATATAACATACTTTCTTTAAAAATTTTAGACTACCTATATCTTGTCATTAGTGACTTCTCGCAATTAAACGTTGTAGAGTCAACGTTTTAGGATTTTCCGGTTTCAAAGCGAAACACAAGTACACGATTTTCCATCGAATCTGGGTAACTTTATCGCTTGAATTCATCGGTCTTTTAAATAATTAACTATTTATAATGACCTTCCACCAAGTAACGCGTGCATCTATCCAACAAATGACACAATTTACCCCGTGATAATGTTTCAGTCACGCGGAAAATAAACTAATGAAACTAGTCACATACAATATGCAGAATCAACAAATCTTCGTCAACATAACATCCATTAATCAAGGGTTAATTTAAATAACAAGCTGTTATTCCATCGCAATGCATAGATGCAACAAAGAGCGGATCCCATACATATTTCACACGGTGAGTGCGCGCATTGCCCACAATACTGGTAATTGCCAAAAACCAATCATCAGATAGCGTATTGTGTGTCGACGCAGTGAAATACGCCTTCCATTTTAACAGCGGGATATGTGCAGTGTTAAACTCGATATCTGTGGAAATATATTCCGATAATTTCCCAACTTGTGATTTACAACTCTACAGAATATACTCGTCAATATAAGTGTCATCATAATCTGTATGATTTGTGACGAGCAACATAAAAACACGCGACAAATAAAGCTAAATATTTTATTCGGTGATTGCATAATTGCTACCTTTGAATTATGAGCATTAATATTTTTGAAATAGTTAAGTAATAATGAAAAATAAAGGTAATAAGTTGTAAAGATTAAAAATATTAATTACATATTTAAAGGTTGCTAATGTACAATATCTTGTGATATAAGTTCTAAAAGTACAACAATTTAAAAAATCTAATGACATGAATTATGATCTAAAAATCGAATAAAATATGAAATATTATCAAAATTGTTTTCAAAATGAAAATCGTAGCAGTAACGATAAATCGGATAAATCGATGTGATTATCAACAAGCAAATGCTAATTCAAAATAAGCCGCAGATAAAAGTTCATTGTTAATATAGTAAATAAATAATATAAATTAACAAAACAATAACAGTATCTAATATTAAAAAATAAATGTATATTATAATTCAATTAAACTTACGTATCAATTTCACCTTACTCGATCATTTTGATTTATACGTTTATAATTGGTTTGGACATGTAGTTCTGCAAGGGATATCTTAGAAGGGTTCCCGCTTTGACTCAAGATACTTGTAGCACATTGAATAAAGCTTGTACACGGAAGGGTCGAGTGGGAATCCGTAGATGTTACTCAGCCTCTGAGGCTAAAGTAATTCTAATTAGATGTACATTCAACATTCAGACTTCTGTCTATCAAAATTTACATTTATTGAATAGTTTATCTGTTCAGTCATATTTCTAATATAATAATTTATTTGTGTTTTAACAATACATTTAAAAATATTTACTTCATATTTTACACAGTTTATATTTTGTGAGCGTTGCGTCATATTTTCTGTTACATATTGATTGCACTCTCGAAAACATTTTTTTCTGATTTTTTTATTTGGATATTTTTAAAAATGTAAATATGTATGTTCTAAAATTGGTTGTTTCATCTAATTTCTACAGTTACCTACAATTAGGCAATTTTAGTTACGCCTTTTGAGTGCGCTTCCTTTACGTCATCTTATCCCATACGTCATCTTATTCCTTTACGTCATCTTATCACATACATTTTTTTTTATACGCAGATCTAAGGTCATGAATGCTTTTCTAAAGTCTTTTTAGATGATTCTTGCAATATAGATATATCTTAAATTACTATACATTTACCATCACTCTACTCGCTATGGTTTCAACCCTGTTCGCTCATAATAAAACGTGCTAGTATCTGATACGAGCATAATTATATACCATATTATATGACATACAATATTTGATATTTACGTCATCGTAAGGAATCGCTTCGACTCAATTCGCATTGTTCGAGATTGCGTAATTAAATAACATGCAGGGCGTAACATTACGTCTTGGAAGGGTTGGAATGGAAATGTTTCGCCAATTATGTGAACATTATCTTCGGAATGAAGGGTTATCGACGTACCTTGTAACGAAAATGCTACACACCCTTTGTACGAATATCATGTACAATTAAAACTAATATTTGAAATAATTAATACGAATTGTTTGCAATTACAATTACTTTATAATATGGTATTGTAGCGGCTATCTTCCATCCCTGAATATTACGGTCCTGAATGTAGTAGCAGCTTTAGAATGCAATATTGCAGCGTATGGTATCGAGGCAATTGAAATAGGTAGCCATATTTATGTTTACAATGATGAAACCCAATCTATTCCAAACACTATCACGAATCGGACAGGCGAGTGGTCAAATTCAAATGAATTGTTTTCGTAACAATCGTATCAACGTACATCAGTAGTCACTCTAGGCTATTGTTAGGCTACCTAATGCACCCCAATGACTGTGTTAGGGATACTTCATAACAATGCAATATAATTTACATTCGAAATGCCTAAAGCGATGCACTTTGCGAGATTAATAAAAGAAAAAAAATCAGCCAACTTAAAAAGTGTATAATAATAAAAAGCAAATATCAACCTAATACTAATCTATGCACATATGCACACACACTATCGATCGGTATCATTATCGGTTTGAGGGTGCTTATTAATGTTGATCTCTCAAGGTATTTCTTTATTCGTATTTTGTTCTTTGGCATCGCCTTCAAACCAAACAATGCATAGGCTTTAAATAGGAACTTATGTGTCAAATTGAGAAACTCGTCACTCGAGTTGCCTAAAATAAATAATTTTATGAAATGAGAATAAACAAATAATGTTTAAACATTAAACTCATAATGATCTCAGTTAACTTATTGAACTTAAAGATCAAAACTCAAGTGCTGAACGAGAACGCAAACTGTGCAACTCTATTTCAGTATACAGTGTTACTGGCAATCCGGTTGATCTGCAAAGCTTCTAATAGACGCAATCTGCACTGTCGAATGAGCATCTCACCGGTGCTATTGTGCGCCGGCATTAGACGGAAACCAGCCATTACCAACGACCATAGGGCACGTCCCCGCATTGCAAACACTTCCAATAATACGTACAATAGACACGCTCTACGATTGGAACTGTGTATAGAGCTATTGACATGTGATCATTTGACAAACAAATGGATATATCATAGATATTTATCAATATATGTCATAGGCATATTCACAATGAAATGCTATACTTTGATTAATATTGTTAACCAAACTACGAGGTTGAAATCACGCTAAATTAGATCTACAGATAATGACTTTTAATTCAATACATAGCAATCTATACTAATATTATAAAGAGGAAAACTTTGTTTGTTTGTTTGTTTGTTTGTTTGTTTGTTTGGTTGTAATGAATAGGCTCAAAAACTACTGGACCGTTTTTAAAAATTCTTTCACCATTCGAAAGCTACATTATCCACGAGTAACATAGGCTAAATTTTATTTTGGAAAAAATTAGGGTTCCGTAAAATATTTGGGTTTTTCGGACACAAGGTGTACAAAATCAACCAGAAAAGTTACTTATTTTGCGTACGCTGCGTAAACTATAAAAGATAGAACCATAAAATGTTCTAATTAATTGAAGATCTTATAAATATCTACAAAAAAGTCCGCGACACGCTATACCTATCTATGTCGAGTGAGGCACAACAACCATTTTTTTATTTAAAAATCTTAATTTTTTTTGGACTACATTTAAACGCATTTATTTTACTCATGCTATTAATCCTTATCAAAATAAATTACTTCATCACGAAGTACAGTTTATGTAGATAATATTTGGTATTTAAAAGATTAAAATTGGACTTTTGGTTTTGAAGTTATGGCCAAATTAAAATATTACTATTTCTGCGTTGCGAAGTGAGGTGCGGGAGGGGAGTTTAGATCTATGTTATATATACGATGATGAATTAAGAATTCGATCTTTGTTCAAATATCTATTTAATACACGGAAGAGTTTGTTCGTTTGTTTAAACGGGCTAATCTCTATCTGCGTGTCGGATTGTAAAATTATTTTTGTTTATTCTGAAGGCTAGACTCAAGAGTGAAATATACTATTTAATATCAATTTATACCCATCAGCTTGCCATAAATATATATTTTTAATGTTAATGTACTAAAATGTCATACAATGTTTAACCAAAATGTAGACCTTTAGTACACGGGACGGGACGGAGAATATTGCTTCACGGGAAACTATAAAAAAATTAAATTGAGAGGGGGAGCGGGGAATGAGCACACTATATGTGCCTTTACACATTTTGTATGAAAGTCTGTCTTTAAAATTAGAAGGGTACCTAAGAGGTTTTCACGCGGACGAAGTCGCGGGCGACTGCTAGTATAATATAAAATGAATCTGTCTGTAAAAAAATTGTATTTGAACTAAAGTAAGAAATAATAAATTCGTTTCACGTAAAAAGCAAACCATTACCCGGAGGTGGAATGTACTAACGATTATAGTCTTCAGGAATACCACCAATGCTTCCGAAACAATTTGATGACAAGAAATCGAAAAATATTTCCTACTTTAGCCAAATCCTGACCGCAGAGACGTGCAAGACCGCGCGACGCATACTTGCCCGATACGCGTTGTGTATGGAATTCAATTAGACAAAAGCTCCGGAGTTTAACACGGATTGAATGCTGTACATATCAAATCTTCTACATTATTTAGATAGTGACAAAGTAATTTATGAGATAAACAATCAAAAATTAATTGAAGATTCTAAAAGCATCTTTGGCCATTCGTCAGATAATTCAGACTGGATTCGATTAGATACGGTTTAGTAACACTTTCCAAAGCCGAGAAGTTATCTTAACATTGATGAATGGGAGTCGAAGTGATTTAAATCAGCATATCTGAATTACAAACTAATCACAAAGTTATACCAAGATTGACACATGTTGACACGGGTATACGGGTAAGTGGAGCCTCCTACGTTTAGTGAACCTTTAATGGTTGGAAATTGCTACAAATTTTTCGCAATTGTGGTAACATCGGGCGAAGTTATCGGCGAACGAAATTTTCGTTTTCGTGGACGGCGAGTAAATATTTGCTCTTGAACGATGCAGACATGTTTTACTCGCTTTTTTTCGGTTCCGTTGCGGCTTAGGAACATCGTTTTAGGCCTCTGCATATTTCTGTTGCAATTTATGTTTTTTATTTCAATTTACTTCAATTATGTTATTGCCTACTAACTATTTATTGATTATTATTTATCTTGAAACAATTATTTCCGTAATAACACACAAATTCTAGGAGTAAGAAATTAATTATTGCTTACATTAATGATTATGATGATAATTATTATTTTAATTTATTTGACATTTTCTTTTCTTTACTTATGCCTTGCATTTTAAAGTGACCTAATTTGATTGTTTGTTATATTCTATGAATATTTTTAATAACCTAATCTGCAATTTAAACGCCTTAACAGTGAAATATCTTAAATACCTATAACCATTGAATATAATTATATTATAAAAATATATTATTTACATTAAAAAAATTAAAATAAATAAAAATCATTATTGTTTTAATCATGTTACGATTACTCACAAGATAGTTGTCAACGCTAGAGTACTTATGCAGCTTGACTGCAATACGTGACCGCTTTATCGATGTCCAAAATGCTGGGCACGTCACTAAGGGGTGAGTCCCATATGTGTAATATCAACGATACGCCACTTATAGTTTACGGTTATTTCCACAAACTTAGGCAGTTTCACACAACTATTAGTTAAGACAATTCCAAAATTCATGCATCTGATATTGTTTCACTAGATTATGATGGCTTTGCATAACAAATGGACATTACAAACAATGATTTGCTCTATTGTCATCACTCGGTGCCATCTTTAGATCAAATTTTGGCTGCCAGTATGGGAAAAGCTTTCCTGATATCCACAATACGCATTAATTATGGGGAATCGAGTCCGGTCCACTATCATAACTCGTCCAGCCATATCCTCTTTAGACGACGGGATGTTCTCTTGCCCAGTATCTTTTCTTCCAAGTTTACTTTTGGAAAGGCAAACTAACAAAATATTCTTGTTTTTCTTGTTTACAGACATCAATAACATGTAAATAAGAAATAAAGAATACTGAACTTATCTTTATTAATCGCTAAGTGTCTAGTAGTGCTTCATAGTTTCATCCGCATAGATCACGATTTCTGTAGAAATATACGAAATAACCTGTATGCTCTGACAGACTGATGTAATATATCAGTATACCAAATATCTACTTCTGCTGATTCATTCTTGAAATAAATGCCTCATACAAACATCTCGTCGATCATCCCACCTTCAGTTTCACTGTCAGTCCAATACGATAAAATGTCCTTGGAGAATTTCGATTTCTGTTACATCCTCTTTAACACCGTTGTACTTCTTCAATAATGGCATTTTTTTTCAAGACTCGACTCGATTTATTATATAACGCATCTATCTGTAGTAAAAAGGTCATGCTAATTTAAACCTGATAAAAACAATTGGAGATTCTTTTCCTTCGCCATCCTAATGAGTCTACCTCTTTTATTTTGAGTAAAATTTCAATTTGCGAGGCCCACAAACGTACAAATCGGATCAAGGGTGGATGTTCTGGTGAAATGAAGCGCAGTATGAGCTTCGACCGCGCATCACTAATGCAAATGATTAGATTTGGCCGACTCCGGCTGGTCAACTCGTCTCTCCCTAATGTTCGGACGTATTTATCTACTACATGCACCATGTTGTTGCGTGGTCATCTGATCACATGTTAAACAATACTATTGTTTGTGAATTTATAGAAAATAAACCGTTACCCAAATAATTGTTATAGATCAAAAACATATACATTATCCCAATGAATTGTATTTGATTCAATTAGGTAACTTTAGATAAATAATAAATACACATAGTTTTCAAGTAAGTTTAGTTTAATTATTGTAGTAGTGTGACCAGTTGGTCACAGGTAATAAATAAACAAAACTCTCATTTTGAGAATTTATGAAAACTTAAAATTTACTCTATTATGGATTAAAGATAAACTTTTTCATAATAATAGCCTGCAATCATTGCAAGTAACTGAAGCAATTTTTTTAAAAAAGTCTCGCAAGAAACTCACCAGTTGCTCGTTTATAAAAATCATCATTTACCAGTATTAATTCTCATGTATATTACTTTTCGTATATAATCCGATTGCTTTCAAGTATCATTAAGTTATCAATCTAATTACTAGCAACAATAAATGGTGAAATGTATCCCCATACAATGCAGTAGCGTAGTTTAGCCTTCCCAACTTGTCGTATTAAAAGTGAAGACGTGTTAAGGAACAGCAAAGGGCGGCTCCGGGAGATCAGAATGAAAGGCATTACATAACTCACCGCTAAGTAGAAGACGCTGTAGTCCTGAGTCCCAGGAACACAAATGGACTGCCTTATATGCGAGGTGTTTTCTGAATTCGTTTAGAACATTCGCCGACTTTGGAGTGGAAGTCTAATTGTTTTCTAGTCATTCCATTGTTTATGGATTCTTTTGTTTGTCGATTTAGCCGATACTTACCTATTAAATCTCCGTCGATTATATACTTATACTAATCATAGTACATACATTTGACGGCCTCCGTGGCGCAGTATGCGCAGTTGATTTATAGATTTATAGTTGACGGAGGTCCTGAGTTCGATTCCCGGCGGGACAGATTGAGATTTTTCTTAATTTGTTTTGGTCTGGCTGGTGGGAGGCTTTCGCCGTGGCTACCACCACCACCCTACCGACAAAGACGTACCGCCAAGCAATTTAGCGTAGCGATGTCGTGTAGAAACCGAAAGGGGTGTGGATTTTCATCCTACTCCTAACAAGTTAGCCCGCTTCCATCTTTGACTGCATCTTCACTTAACATCAGGCGTGATAGCAGTCATGGGCCAACTTGTAGTCGGAAAAAAAATCCTACTATTATAAAGGCGAAAGTTTGCGAGTGTATATGTTTGTTACTCTTTCACATAAAAACTACTGAATTCATTTTGATGAGACTTTACAATAATATAGCTTATACATCAAAATAACACATAGGCTACTTTTAATCCCAAAAATTTTACGAGAACGGGAACTACGCGGGTGAAACCGCGGGCGACTTCTAGTATTATCAATGTAAAAATAAGGCTGTCTGTTTGTTATTTAATCACACATCATCTACTTAACCGATTTAAATGAAATTTGGTAGATAGATACTCTAGAGAATAAGAAAGGACATAGCGTACTTACTACAAAAAATGTGCTATATCAAAAATCATGTATTTGTATTTTTCTTCGTTTTTGGGCTCAAAAAATCCCTAAGTAAAAAATTGCGATTATAAAAAAAAATCTAATCCTGAATTTAATTCGAAAGCCGAAAAGATCTCATTGTTAGTATTTCTTTTACAAATAGGTAAGTCTCCGTATTTGTAATAGTTAAAAATTCTTTGGCATATCTATAGAATGGCATCGCAACTAATTGAAAATCATTCAGCACAGATGTGTTGCAACATTTATTTATTCGTTTCATATTAAACCTTCTAGTTAACAGCAATCGTAGAGAACGTAATCACGAAAACGTTAGAGAGCTGTAAGTATTAACAAAGTCGTAAATTAAATATACGCGTACAAGTGGATAGGCAGTTTTAATAAAGAAAATATCTGTATAGACGACGTTTAATTTAGCAAAGCATCATTCGCTGCGATAACGAAGCAAAACGAAGTATACCGAGAAGGTTTCACATTGTACGTGGCTGTGTAATTACATACAACTTCTGTAATTACGAACTTGTAGCAAAGAGAACATACAGGAACGATGCTAATCAACGTTCTATTCAGATCCAACGTAAAAGTAATAAATATGAAGCGCTAATAAAATCTCAGTAACGGAAATAATAATAAAATATTACAAGCCCAAGATTTTGTCTAATTAATTTTGTATACGTTAAGGGCGCCGTCTTGGGAGTAACATACAATGAAAGGCAACTGAAGGTGGTAACGCGATCCGGCAACGCGCTAAATTAGAATTTATGATTGTATGTGAAATTGTTAGAACACGGTTTCGATATACGCGATATAGGGAACTTTGGGCGTAAAATATTAACGTGATTGTTTACGGCTTTGTTTAATTTCTTGCCTTTTGTACAAGAGTCGCTCAACTGTTGTAAAACGGGATAAAAGAGCCGATGCTTTTTGCCTACAGTTGATGTTGTTAATTATAAGTATGATTGTTTAATCATTGGAGATGTCTATTTGTAATTTATCTATATAAACGAAATATGAATCAAAATAATAAAATATGGTTTTAAAAACAAACTGCCGTTATGATGTATTGAGCAAAAAAATATAAAATATTCATGCTGTTTCCATGAAATCCGAATTTTTCGAATCTCTATTTAGCACAAGTTTAATTTTTAACACAAAGTCAAAATAATTTTATTCGGTGAAAGCTTTTAGATTATAAGATTTTTCAACTCATACATTCCACGACTATGAATGTTTCAATCGTGTTGATTTCGCTACAAAAAAACAATTGTTATCATCTCTTTCTTTCTGCTGCATACATACATACATACATAGCATCACGCCTCGTTCTCATAGGGGTAGGCAAAGACTACATCCTTCTATTTGCCTCGGTCCTTGCATACTTCTTTAGCTTCTTCCACTCTCATTAATCCTTTCATACAAGATCGTCGGTTTAGGGTACTCATGACCTGTCCATTTTTTAAAATGTCCTGAATTTGGTCCAGGAACATTCGCCTAGGTCTTCTCCTTCCAATATTTCTATTCACTCTCGCTTCCTAAATCTCTTTTGTCAATCTTCTTTCATCCATTCTCTCTGCATGTCGACACCACCATAACCATGCTGTATATGAAACACAATAGTTTTATATTTAGATTCTATTACTATGTGCGATGCAATCGTGTTGATTTTGCTACGATCGGATTGTCGATTTCGCTACAATCGACTGCACGCGCCATGTACCGGCCGTATCGCGTTTGTAATCTGATACTAACTTGTTGCCTTACTATCATTGGACTATGGATCGATTTAATGGTTTTTATATCCAAATGATTGACGGAACGACCAGATGATCCTCTATCATCCCATCATCGTCTGACATCATCTCGCATTATTTAACTACAGTCGAAAAAAAAATAGATGAGTTATCCTGTCTATCTGTGGGTCATTTAACCCCAGATGTAAACAGGAGAAGTGTTATATGTGTGCTTATGGGTCTGCCATCTGTACCGATTAACGAACGAATATTGGTTTAGTTTCGTAAAATGCACCGTAGAATGTGAATGCTTAAAAATTCGATTAAGTATAGTTAAAAAATGACAGGTTCTATGTGTTAAAAAAAAATTTCAAACTTATGCTCAATTTGACCATAGTTAATCTATATGTTACAGTTAATTAGGCTGGTGTTGTTGAAGGTTTTACAGAAAATAAAATTTAATATTGCAGAAGTATAGGTATAGGTAGAACTGGCCATCAAATTATGGCCATTTTCAATTTTTTACATATTTCCGAAAACGCTAACTCAATTAAGCTAATTTGGCTGAATTGTCCTTCAAATATTTTGAGACTCAATCAAGGCATTCCTTAAAATAAGGTTATCCGTTTTTGACATGTTTCATAACAGGCTGCGCGGGTGGCCGTTGACCGGTGGCAGTGAGTCACTGTGCAGTTTGGACTGCCAACTGCCAAAGCAAATCGCACCGGCTCACTAGTTCATGCACTCCAATGGGCAATTTGGAAAATTCAGCAAATTTACAGACCGCGTTCTGTTTCAATTTGCTACTAAAATTGGTTGAGTTACAAATTTTGGAACTATTTTGGTACATTAGCACACTGGGATTTACCTAATAGTGAACTAAGTTTTAGTGCTCTACCCTAGTCTACTCTAGTCGATACTTAATTTTATTCACAATTCAATTTTCTTATTATTTTTATTTAGATTTTGAATGTAGTCATGAAAAGTATCACTCTAATATATTTTATCAATGTTACTACATTATACAAAATACGAATTAATTAAAAAACTATCTCGCTGGTCCAGTGGCTATGTGGCTTCGGATTGTATGATCTTGGGTCACGCTATAAAATACTGAGCCTTTCGATCCTCCTATAATATTTATTTATTTATTACACCTTCGTGCCTCGGAGACTACTTTAAGCAGTCGGTCTCATTCTATAACTACACATCTGATAGTTATAGTTATCGAGCCAAACATTATTTACGAGTATCAAGCTAAAACCCGCCTACCGGCATTGTTGAATCATGGTGGAGTCTAAGCTCCAAATTCCGTCTCCTATAAGGAGGAAATGCCTTGCTTGATTTAAAAACTAGCTTCTCGATATAGGTGTTAAACAACTGTAATCACCAATTAAATTCAAAGATTTGTTGCAAATATCTTCAAAGACGATTAAGTTATGGGTAAATAAACGGCGAAATAATCCCAAAATTTACAAAGCGAATAAAATATGCGGAATAGCAACCCTTTGTAAATCGGATTCAATGAAACAACAACACCGAGTGGCATCTTCATTATAGGAAAAGTTTTTAGAATTAATTATACAAATAAACATTACGAAGATAGGGTCGTAAAATACAGCAATTATTTTCTTAATTATTCATATTGTTCAATGAGTTTTGTCTTATTTTACGAATCATTAATTTATTATTAATTCTGTATAGTTGTATACACCTGACAGTTCAAATTAATTAACTCTTTTTTAAATTTATTTAACGGCCTGGAATCAAGTTTTATTAACTCTTGTAATAAAACGCCATAGTTTTGTACTATTTGTATTATAATGCCTATGGTATTTATGTTTGAGTTACAATAATTTAGATTATTCATTTTATTTGTTAAGATTGGTTTGTATTCTAGAAAAGAGGATAATTTCACTTTTACTTTGTATTAGTAATATTGTTTCGCAGAACATAACTGCTTGTTAGATAGTTAAGTTGCATAGGACATTTTGTAATAAATAATATACTGACATTTATAATTTAATTTAAACATTCTGGGTATTTATTTTAAAAGTGTCATACACTGTTATATTACAAGTTCGACATTTGTTTCAAATCCTAACATCCCTATCGTTTTTGCCTCCCCTGCCACGGACATAGGAAATTCAATAATAATTGAACTTGTGGCCGGTAGACCGCATCCGGTATCTTGGGGAAATTGCTTATTGATCTCCCGCACCCGCTTGTAACTGCGAATTTCTTGTTATTACAATTTTTAATTACTACAAATTCGTCTATTTTAAAAGATAAGGTAAAAATAGCTTAATCTTACCAGTAGCTGTGTAATATTATACAACTATTTGATTGTTAGTATAAATTTATTCTATATGTCGCCTGGTATAGATCGCCCATTAGCGATAAAGCTGCCTATTATGCTTGTTTCAATTCTTATGATTATCTTTGAACTTTTTTCCTGTTTTGTAATGTGCCAATAAAGTGTATGTTTGTTTCGTTTTATAAGCTAAGTGATGAGTTTGTAGGGGAAAATTTAACAGAAAATGTTTTATATTTTTATAAACACTATATCTATTAATTAATTGAAATTATTATTGTAGTTTAGGTAAATAATATATTAATGAAAGAGCGACCAAAAGACAAATGGTATTTGGAAAAATAGGATAGGTAAGCTATACGTAAAACAAACAAATCAAAAGAGCCAATAATCAATCACCAAATCGAATTACAAATCGAGACATCGCAATTAAAATCGATCCGGTCGAAACGAACCTATCACTTCAGCGAACGCGACTCGATACATTGAATCGATTGTAACTGCGATGTCGATTGTGGTAATAAACTGTTGACGTTAGTCTACGGCCATTAAGAGCTTTGTTTACGGACCACACACGAGCAGACATCGTAGCCATTGAAACCGTATGATTTGATTGCAGGATATCGTATTTATGCCAATATCATATTTAGACAACTAATTTTGAATCGGTTGTATCTCGTATCTTCATGTTCTCAATTTGATATTCGAGTGTAAACAGTTTATGTGTATTTCTGTTTTATTAGTGATATGATTTGGATTTTAGTTTCGGTTGTGTATGTTTGATTTTCATTGTTAAGAGCATTGGATTTAGAAAATATATTGGATAATAGTAGTAGATGAATGTCTTGGGAAACTATTCCAGCTCTTAGGATAACTTTAAATATAAATGCCGTACTATGTTACTTTGCCTAAAGTAATTGCATTCATTAACAAGAATTCAATGCTATCCATACATATAAACTTTCGCGTTTATATAATAAGATAATAGTGTCTGTGGGAACTTTTGAGAAAAAAAAATCTGGTATATGAAATTCTTAAAAATCTTACTTTGCCTACAGAAACCCTGGCAAAAAAACCAACAAAGGTACAAGACTGTTACCAAGAATTTCTTATTTCTTTAAGACATACAGTACCTACGTATCAAACATTGACACTAATGTGAAAAACTCTAAGCATAGATAGATCCACTTTTCTTAGGCACGACGTTAAAAACACGTACATAGTTAAAATTAATTGGCAGGTGCTGATTTGGATTCCCTTCGAATGAAAATAATAGAGATCGTTTCACACAAATAATCTTGGCTAGAATTTTTCGGACGATCAATTCAGAAAATTACGACGTAAAAAATATTACACCAACGTAGGAATTGTTTTTGCCTCTCCAACACACGATGTACATAGTCAATAAAATCAATCTTGTTTTCGTGTAAACCGTCCGGTGGGGCGTGAAAGATGATTCCGTTTATACTCTCATTCGGTAGCGCACAGTCGTTGTCTGCTTTAAGCTCCCAGTTTATCGAGTTATAGGTTTTTATCGAGAATTCGTCTGCTTGTTTACCCTGTCCGCTGTGCTATTACAGAATTCTTATTACCCACTTCAAGTGTTTATCTGACTGTAGTAGATTTGATTTTTTGTTTCCGTGTTTATTTCTCTTCAGTTTTATTGCAAAGTTCTATGTGTGAATAATTGGATACTTTCGTTGTGTTTGTTGTTTTACATTTGAAATACATTTCTTATATTGAAATAGGTTTATGTGATTTATCGTATACAGGGGAATTGGACTAGAATATATTTATTTTTTGTTTCAATGTAGGCATATTTTTCCTATTTTTGTGTAATAGCTTTAGCATAGCTTAGCTACCGACAAAGACGTACCGTAGGCAATTTAGCGTTCCGATACGATGTCGTGTAGTAACCGAAAGGGCTGTGGATTACATCCTACTCCTCACAGGTTAGCCCACTTCTATCTAAGATGCATTGTCAGGTGAGAATGCAGTTATGGGTCAACTTGTTCTGAATAAAAAATAATTATAATAATGCAACGCAAAGTAGATAAGGTAGACATAGTACAAAAAATGCAAACAGCCTTGCATAGATACTTCCTCTTTTGTAGTCGTTACAAATAGTTCAAGTACGATGGACATATGTACACTGACCAGACGATAGCTCAACAAAAATGAATTATTTTGGTCCCTCTCAACTACATCATAATTAGATCATGTATGAGCAGAATCCATTTATGGAAACCCTCTTCCCTTGTTCATTACATTTTGCACTGGTGAGAATCAAATTTGTATAGAGTTTTGTATAGTTGTTCGTCCACAGATGAAAATCAGGGTTCATGTATCATAAACATTTGTGATTGACGAATTACAATTGTATATTTTTTTCTTCGACAAGTTTGTGTGCGGAAACAAAAATAAATTATTTTATATCAAGTTGAAAATTTAAAAATTAATTATATGGAAATGCGCTGATAGTGAAATGAACATGACTTCTCTATCAAGGAGTTCTTCTATTAAGTTCGTTAAGATATCTTAATGCACAGTAAAATATGTTAGTTTACTTTATTATTATTTTTTATTTTTCGTTCTATTGTATAAACAACATGCTTAAGCACAGCTAACTTTTACTTACCCTTATATGTCAAAAGGTTATTATTTTGCAACATAAATTTTTTATACAAAGTTGTTTTAAAAGGTTTTTCAATATGATATATTGAGTAGTTTCCGAAAATTGATACATTGATGTGCGGAGGGTAGGCAGATTGTTTTAAAAATAAATTTAAAATATCCAATTAATTGAATCTCTTAATATTTCAGCAATATAAAAGACCACTCCGCGTGCTCGGTTTTATGAATTGACTGATAAAAAAATTGGATACTTACGCACAACAGAATGCTTTTCATTTAATTACTCACGGAAAATTTGCTCAATAAATTTTTGCAACCTAACACTGCCACTGTCGGTGGTCGTTTTTAACATTGTAGAGCTACTTCGACGTTTTTAGGCTTCTGTTTATAACGTAACGTATTACATATTTGTATATATATATATATATATATTCTAAACAGCACTAAAGTTTTATATTTTGGACACTGCTGTTGCACTTCTTTTCTCTTCAATCAGGCAAGTAGGTAGTAGTTTGGAGAAAGAGAAAGACAAAATACGTCGACAAAAATGTATTTTAAATATTATAAAATGTTTATGCTGCTACAAATGTAATAATTATACAATTATTATATTTGTAGCATGATCTTTTCATGGACTAGGGATTTGGTGCTAAGACCCACCACACTTGACACTGTTTCGTTGCGGGGTTAGGTTGATGGTTGACACTTTAAAGATTACTATAAGTAAAATGTTAATAATTATTTAAGGCATGGGGAAATTACCCAACCACTTGCTTCTATTGAGAATTCTAGAAGAATGAAAACCCCAATAAGTACTAATACTTAATAAAATATTTATGTTTCATTAATTTATAAATCAAATGTAAGATTAATTTCCTTTATTGTTTTTTATCAACCATAGCAAAGTATTTGCGTTAAATGTTATTTGAAAAATATCAATCGTAAGTAACAATGCGTGCTATTTAAATTAATAAAACGTCGGCACCTGTTAGTGTGTACAAATGGCCGGGACACACGTTTCCCGCCCCGGGTCCGTGGCAGGGGCTATTCGCGCCCCCGTGATGAATTCGCCTTTTATTTTGTCCCACTCCAGTCGATTGAGAGTGATTTTTGAGCGTGAATGGGCAGCCAGTGTAATTTGCCACTGACAGCTCGAAATGCGCATTGAAAGCTATAAAGGACTGGACCAAACTCAATCACGGTTGTTTTTTGTTTGGGCCTAAGTAAATCGGAAAAGTTTACAGGGAGCGTTAGCGGGAGTTTTGGAAATTCGTTTTTTATTGTTTCCCTTCTCACCTTTTCGACCAAGTGGGAAGTGGGTAGGTACTTTTTTATATGAGGAAGTAATTTTTTTATGTCAAAGATGTTTCGGGTTCTCTTTCACACGAGAGGAAAAATTGTACTACTAATACTAGAAAATTGTACTACTAGTACTAAACTACTGAGATTTTTGCTATCTATTCGCAAAAGATTTTACTTTTGTTATTTAAATATACAGATTCTGATTTGCCTTTAATTAACAAAAGAGTATATAGTTAATTCAAACCTCTGACTTGTTTCTATATGTTATTTAGAATTTATGACCATCACAAAGCAAACAAAACGGCGCTAGAAAGATCGTAAAAGCTTGACTATTCTGAAAATGGAAACAAAACAATTCTATACATACACGAGTAAATATTTTGCATATTCGACCCAACAATACTAACTTATTTAAGTTTCACAGACCAAGTTTAGTTAGCAGTACGGTAACAAAACTAGAATCTTAGCGAAACATTCGAGCTTTGCCCCTTACGAATAGTTGCTAGACAATAAATTATTTAATAACCCTCGGCCCTTACCCAACCTGTGCACTTAATCAGGGAATATATTCGACGGAATCACCTCTTTAGAAACAATTAATTCAGTCTTGATTAGGGACGATGCACTTAAGTAATGTCTTTGTGGGCCCGTATAGTTGCGGGTTCGTTGGAGATATGTATAAATGTAGTATGTAGGTTAGAAATTCAGCTATCATATGAAGATATTTGGAATCAAAAGTAAAAAGAGGAGAGTTATAAGGTATAAGAGGAGATTGAAAAGATAAGATTCTGTGTGTTTATGTTTTTATGTTTGATTTACCTGGCATGTTTACACTCAGTACGCTTAACGTAAATATACTATAGACTAGCGGACGCCCGCTGGTTAACCCGCGTAGCTACCGGTCCCGTGGGAATGTCAAGATAAAATTTAGTCTATGTCCCTCCTTACGAGTTAGGCTTTTTTTATCGACTACAAGTTGGCCCTTGACTGCTATCACACCTGATGTTAAGTGATGATGCAGTCTAAGATGGAAGCGGGCTAACTTGTTAGGAGTTGGACGAAAATCCACACCCCTTTCGGTTTCTACACGACATCGTACCGGAATGCTAAAAACGCTTGGCGATACGTCTTTGTCGGTAGGGTGGTAACTAGCCACGGCGAAAGCCTCCCACCAGCAGGACCAAGACAAATTAAGAAAAATCTCAATCTGCCCCGCCGGGAATCGAACCCAGGACCTTTGTCTTATAAATCCACCACGCATACCACTGCGCCACGGAGGCTATCATATACAAAAAGAATTTTTACATTCGGACTGATAATTTCAGAGATTAGCCGAAACAAACTGACAAGACAAAAATGATGAAATTTAATTTTTTTAAGTTAGTATCGCATATATTTACATTTGCATTTAGTGAAAAGCTGTTAATTTCAAATAATAAACAGACACTTAAAGTACTACTAGTACTAAACTACTAGTATGGATGATGATTGAGTCCACTGACATTGACATGCGAGTATTTTTTTACTTTTTTCAGGTAAATATTTTCATTATATTAATTTTATATATTCGTCCTAGCTTTTTTACATAATCATTCGTCAAACTTAATATCCAACGTCTGTGTGGGATATTAAGTTAGATACCTACGCCTTCTATGTAAATAAATATCACTAAATAATTTATTATATTAGATATATAATTACTTCCATAATCTATTGACTTGTATTGATCTATCGTATATAATATGTACCACTAATTGTCTTTACGTTTTTTTAATCATAAGATGCGTCTTACAAACCTCTGGTTAGAAATAAGGACGCCTTTTGTATAGATTTTCTTTGTTAAGTTGTTTTAAGTGAATGAGGTGTAAACGTAGAGAATAGAATTAATTAATAGAAATTTGTTTTATGTGTATGTATATCTGTATAGTTTCGAGTTTCAAAGAGAAGACGTTCAATTATTCGTCCCAAATGACCACCGTTGACCGCTACTCTTAAACCCCTACTACAATCGGTTCCTCTTACAACTCTACGGGCCCTAAACATAAATTAGATTCGTCTACAAATGCAATTTCAGATTTTCTTATACAATCATAATGTAGGTATACTAGTAGTAACAAAAACGAATCTCAAGAAACATTTAAATAACTTATGTTAACCTAGATAAGATTTTTGGTTTCTTTAAAAATATTACTGACTGCTTAAAATATGAGTCAATATTAAACAGAGATATTTAAGAAATAAAATCTGTATATAAAATAAGTTAAAAACGTTTTTAGGTGGCGGTATGTAAAAACTTTTTCTCCCGAACAAAATGCGACAAGGGGTTATTTGATGTCCAGGGTCGGTGAAGTTCGAACGCTTTATTACTGTGTCCGGCTTTAAGTGGGTGTAAAGTTTCAACACCCTTTGATTTACTTGCCGTGCGGGAATAGGTGTGCTACGAATTGGACCGAATTTTAACTTCCTTCTACATTTTAACACATATCTAGAGTTGAGTATTCCAACGTTCAAATACTAATCCTACTACTATTATAAAGGCGAAAGTTTGTATGGATGTATGGATGTATGGATGTTTGTTACTCTTTCACGTGAAAACTACTGAATGGATTTGAATGAAACTTTACCACAATATAGCTTATACATCAGAATAACACATAGGCTACATTTTATACCGAAATTCCGACGGGAACGAGAACTACGCGGGTGAAACCGCGGGCGTCCTCTATATTATATACTAATATTATAAAGAGGAAAACTTTGTTTGTTTGTAATGAATAGGCTCAAAAACTACTAGACCGTTTTTAAAAATTCTTTCACCATTCGAAAGCTACGTTATCCACGAGTAACATAGGCTAAATTTTATTTTGGAAAAAAATAGGGTTCCGTAAAATATTTGGGTTTTTCGGACACAAGGTGTAAAAAATCAACCAGAAAAGTTACTTATTTTGCGTACGCTGCCTAAAGTATAAAAGATAGAACCATAAAATGTTCTAATTAATTGGAGATCTTATAAATATCTACAAAAAAGTCCGCGACACACTATACCTATCTATGTCGAGTGAGGCACAACAACCATTTTTTTATTTAAAAATCTTAAATTTTTTTTGGACTACATTTAAACGCATTTATTTTACTCATGCCATTAATCCTTATCAAAATAAATTATTTCATCACTAAGTACAGTTTATGTAGATAATATTTAGTATTTAAAAGATTAAAATTGGACTTTTGGTTTTGAAGTTATGGCGAAATTAAAATATTACTATTTCTGCGTTGCGAAGTGAGCGTCACCAAGGCGGGGGCGCGCGTGCGGGAGAGTTTAGATCTATGTTATATATACGATGATGAATTAAGAATTCGATCTTTGTTCAAATATCTATTTAGTACACGGAGTTTGTTCGTTTGTTTAAACGGGCTAATCTCTATCTGCGTGTCGGATTGTAAAATTATTTTTGTTTATTCTGAAGGCTAGACTCAAGAGTGAAATGTACTATTTAATATCAATTTATACCCATCAGCTTGCCATAAATATATATTTTTAATGTTAATGTACTGAAATGTCATACAACGTTGAACAAAAATGTAGACCTTTAGTACACGGGACGGGACGGAGAATATTGCTTCACGGGAAACTATAAAAAAATTAAATTGAGAGGGGGAGCGGGGAATGAGCACACTATATGTGCCTTCACACATTTTGTATGAAAGTCTGTCTTTAAAATTAGAAGGGTACCTAAGAGGTTTTCACGCGGACGAAGTCGCGGGCGACTGCTAGTTTTATTTAATGTAACATTGTATTTGGTTATGCTAACAATAGTTTGTACCATGGGAACAACGCGGTACACTTATACCTCATAACGGACCCCACAATCATTACGCTAATGCCTTAAAAGGACTACCTTAATCCCCTAATCGGAAGCCAAACTAACGTGGCGCCGTCCCGCATAGAAATATCTTAAATTGGCAACACGGTCCGGCGGCCCGTCCATAAAACATCTTAATGAGTAGAACCAGCAGCTGCGAAGCCCCATATTGCCGCTCTCATATCCATGCAAACTACCCGCTACTACGTCTTAGCGGGCTTACTTTCCTCCTCCATGTTTACAAGTCGACAACTAATTTGTTGCAATATGTGCATAGGACAACATTATGAGCGCTATCTCCTCGGTGCGTGTCTTGCATACGTTTACCTCCTCCACGTAACTCGACCTGACCCCCGGGATCCCTCCTCTATTCAAATTTACTCCGGCCGGCCATTTGGACACCGATTTGTTATAAGATTAAAGGAAGATTTCACTTGTGAAACAATATGGCAACCGATTTACATATTTCGTTTCCTTATTAGTTTCGGGATATTTGTTTTGGGGCCGCCGAATTTACATCCACTGACCGATTAAATGGCCCTTAGGCATCTTTAATGGGGGTGCCGCGTGGTCGTTGTTGGCCTTAGCAAATGTGTGCTTATGCGTAATTGAATATTTTATGGGCTGGAGTAAATTTAGTGCGGAAACTTTATTGATTTCTAGTTTGCATTGCGTTTCCACGAGCAGAGCTTCGTTTCGCGCTCGCAAATATTTAAAACGTTTCAAGTGCGCATTGAGCCGAGTCAACATTGACTTTTGTATCTCGCCTTTTCAGTTGTGACATGTGTTTATCGTGGGCATTTATCTGTTGACTGTTTTTATTTCGCGGTTGACATTTACCCTCTGTTTCAACAAACCCATCCTGTTCCCGACGAGTTTCTTTCATTCGCCGTACGAGAGCTCGCGTGCATTACCTCTATTCAAGTCGAGATAGCTTCACTTAGTTTCCTCTTTTTCAGTGCGGACGGGTTAATTTCTGCATCTTTATTATTCGAGTGGCCGGTATATGGCGTCTAGTCAGTCTGGCAGCGTAGATTGTGTGGCGGAAAGCAAACTTGAATTGTTGGTCGCGTGGAGGTAATGAACGCACGGGTGGGACACGGCGAGCTGCTGGAGGCGTCTGCAGGCGGAGGCGGGGGGTGAGGCGAGGTGAGGCGACGAGCAGGGGGGAGGTAGGATGCAACGCGTCCTGTATGCACAGCGCCGCTTCCGCATTCGTTAATGCAAAAGCGGGTACAGACTTCAGGTGTACATTTTCAGCGCTTGTGTGCTTTATACCCGATGCTAAGGCGCGCGTCTTTGTGAAATGTTAAGCCTTAATTATTATTACATTTTATCTCGTCTATGCTTTATACTCTTCGCTGGCTTTTAAATATTAGTACAACAGCGACCTGGAATGGAAACTGTTTATGTCGGTACGAGTAATAATAAGTTTCAGACGCAATTATGGGAGCAGACGCTTTAGTAATAAAATACTAAAGATTGATGTTATTAAATTCCTTTTCTTGTTTCCATTCCGTTCTGATTCTAATAAGTATAAAAAGAATATCCAGCGGCTTAACAATTCATTATTACATTCATTCATTTCGGGTTCATTAAAATCGCATTAGGATTAATTTTTCTCGTCCCCGTTTTAATTTGCAGTTTGCCAAGGGGATCTCTGGTCGGCTGCAATCACCCAGTGTCAATATTTGCCGAATGTTACCTGCGCCTATGTTTTATGATATTGAACGTGAAGCTGGAAATTTTTCACGGTTTTATTTGGATTATCTCTTACTTTTTATGAATCGTTCATGTTAACGTCCACATATACCGATACATCAGTATTGGTGAAAGTTATATGTTATTCAATTATGAATGTACCATCCTATTCTTACTGTATTTTTGTAGATAAACTATTATTTATTGAGTTGGCCCTGATAGACAACATGTTAAATTCAGTATTTAAACAAATTCCCTTTTTTTACGTCCAGTTTGCTAAAAAGGATAAATGCCTTTTCATAATTTTTTCAAAAAATACGAAATTATACGTGATCGTACTGTTTTGATCATTGTTATCAAATGAGAAAAATAACGTAAAAATTAAAAACCATGTAGATATTGAACATTTTTGAAAACCATTAAAAATTCAATAAGACTTAGCACCGATTAGATTAAGATTTTATATTTAAATTTTAACGCGTATCGTTAGTGAGTAAGTCGTATGTTTAGTGATTATTAATTAAATACTCTGGTATTTAAAACGCAACGTTGATGAATCAATTATCACTAAGCAATATCAAATTATCATTAAATTAGCACGCAATAAACTTGTGCGTATTGGGCCTGCGCAACTATAAAGTGTCATCCCTAAATGAAATGTCCAATGTGTCATAAATAATGATTAAATGTTTTTTGTCGGCCATAACGATTAACGACTAGACGTCCAATTTCAGTAATATCGCGTCGACACCATAATAAAAACGAAACATAAATATTCGATAATAATAACTGACTACACTTGATAGCTGGCTTATAAATAATTAAGTATCAAGAAAATATGATAAATTTGTAAAGCTAGTGGGTATTTTAATTAATTAATTATAACGCGTTAACTTTTACTTTCGATGCTATATTGAATTTTTATATCTAAGTTATTCATAACCTGACTTGAGAAACGGAAGGTTCTTAACCCTAAAGAGATAACGTTATTTTTTTGTACTGAAAAGATAAACATACGCCTCAGAGGCGCCGCAAAGTAATATGGACTATTTATTTACAAACTGAAAGTGAATTCTTTTCATTATAATTTCAATGAGTTCTTAGATTAATAAGAAGTTAATAAAACACAAATTTTTATTATTATTTTGTTAAGAAAATTATACAGTGTTTTATAAATGCTTAAGAAAAAATAACAAAAATTAGAAGTGTTTATACTAAAGTACAATTTTTACAAAAATAAGTAACATTTGTGGTTTTTTTTCTTACAAACTAATAATTAACTATATATTCAATCTCAAATTACAAACAATAATGAAAAAAAAATTAATTATAGACAGTAGGTGCAAACATCTTTTTTATGTTCACCACACACAGTTTTTTTGCATTTTGTACATGTCATCTTAGATATTCTTTTCTTTTTGGTTGTAATAGCAGTGAGGAGAGAAGCTTCTTTGTTTGTTTGTGACAGGATATTCACAAAATTTTCTCTCAAAGCCTTGACAAAGTGGGGATTTCCAATTTCGATGCCATCCCTGGTGTAGACAGTTCAGTTCTTAGTTATTTCATATATTTTCTAAGGTTTAGTTGGTTTTCTTGCTTTGACAAAACATTGTATGTGTGAATTATGTATTAGTTGGCCATCTGTTAGTCTTTCCAGAACAAGACATCAATGAACACATATAGTCAAAGGTGTCAACGCCGCCTTATGTTTTTGTCTTGAAGAACGTAATGATTTCAGGTTTACCAGTTGTAGGATTTCGACATAAGAGTGCCTTAATTGCATGAGGACAACATATACACCATCTTCGACGGCTTCGGCTTATATAATAGTAGAGTCAAAGGTCTATCAAAACAGAACATAGATGTTAGGTCATAAAGGAATTTATTTCTCTTTTGACTAAAGTTTTGGACAGTAAAGGTGTTTCTAAAAACAATAAAACGAATTAATAACAATAACCTGATTGTACACATACTTTATTTATGTGTAAATAAAGAAAAAGTAACAAAAACTAAATCACACAGAAAAACATAAAAGTTACACAGAAGATAAACATGCGCCTCCCGAGCGCAACGCGTTGTCATAGAAACGAAACTAAGGTACTTACCGGAAAGCAGCGGTCGTTCCTCGGCAGTGTTGACCGACGGCTGAGTTGGCTTGAAAGCACAAGCGTGTGCACGCGTTGGATGAAAAGATACAGCAATATATCTGTTTCGCGGGCGCCTTTGGGGCGCACGTTATCTTTCTAGGGTTAAAAAGAATCTTTTACATCCTTCAAGATTTCGTTTCGCAAATGCAAAATAAATAACCCAACTTTATCTCTAGGTTATCTGTACCAAAATAGGCTTATGTATTCTGTGGCAATAGTAATAAATAATTTCTGTGTGGTCACAAAAGGATACCAAGAGACCCCTAGTATTATCCACTAATATTAAGTAACACAAATTAATTTAATTCAAATAGACTTTATATAAAAAAAAGCACTTTTGAAAAGTCAAGTTTCTCTCCATCGGTTACCGGTTACAGTTACTCTATCATCGGAAGAGCCTGGGCAGTTCTTTTAAAATAAATGTTACAATTTTTATATTTTATACTTCACAAGGCGCTTATAACAATGTTAACGTTATAGTTTTTGTTTTCTATCGCAGGATTCGAAATGTAAATCGATATTTTTCTCAAATCGTTGCACTGAAGCCTCACGATACCATCATTTGCACGCGACATGCCCCTTCCAACAAACATCTACGTTATTAATTCAGGCATATTAATAAAGGTGTCGCGTTACGACCACACTCGTGTCGCAGGAAGCATGGCCCGGTGAGCCATTCCGTCGAAAATGTTACATTCGATCCCGATTTCGTTATTTTTACTAGGAATCCGATTCCGATTTTGTTTTTTGCCAATCGCTCCAGCTGGCGTTTGATTTTAAATGTCAATAAACTCGACAATGTAACAGATTTCTCAGTACATAAAGGCACAATAATGAATTTCAGTACACTGTTTTGAAGTCTTACAAACCCTCTGGCAGTTAGAGATAGTACTATACTTCTAATCTACTTATAGCAGTCTTCTCCCTGCAATTTCATACGCTTGATGAGCCCACAATGTCAAGATCATCAGATAAATTTAAATGTTAAAGTACCTAGTTAGTACTTCATAAAATTGTTTTAATTTCTTTCGATTATTTTAGCTAAGACTTAGCAGCAGCTACATTGGTATAGAAATTAAACTTCTTGGGATTAAAGGCACTAAATTGAATGTTACCTATTGATATTTTTACAAGCAATAAAAATGAGATTGGCTTCCGAATTGATATAAACGTGACAATGCGTAGTAACTATCGGCATTTTGTACGACAATCGCCGTTAAAGTTACAAGGTTATTGCTATTTGCCCCTGTAAGTGCCTACCTTAGCTCAGCAGCATTTACTTCAAAGGGCAATGAAAAAGTCGTCTCTATAAAAGTCCATAGAAAAGAAAATCCTCAAGAATACACCAATAGGTACCTACAATATTAAACGCTGCAGTAGATGACATGCAAATGGTTGAACTACGAAGATAATCTGAAGAATAAAACAAAAAGTCGTTTTATTCGTGAATTATAAAAAGATAGTAATATCGCGCTTCATTTAATCTAAATAAATATTTGCAGTTAAAAGACAAAATATGAATCAATTCTAATACAATGGGATTCCGGGAAATGAATGGCGCTATTGGTGGTATTGGGTTTACCACTTTTTTGTTTCAAGAAATTTAAGTAAAAACGAGAAAGTGAGGAGAAAAACCTATTGTCATTGTTATTGTTATTGTTAAGTGTGAAAAAATACATTGAAAAGGCACTGTAATCCGTAATAATCTGTTTTTAAAGTTTAAAATGTCCGAAATTGGTCGCATCGTGCCGGGGGCTGCAATATCGAATCCAACATTTCACGGTCCGTAAGCTTAAGCGTATCGATACGGATATAATAACCAGTGGAATGGTAACTATAAAGAGAGATTGTATTTTTTTACTAACGTCGTAAGAAGTCGGAATGCCCGGCCGGCCCTTTGATCGATTTGATAAAACTGCCTGCAATTTTCTTTCCTTTTTTTTATAAAAATTTTCTTTGCCTTTATTGTATGAAAAATAATGAAAGGAATGTTGCGTTTATAGATATGCTATACGTTCTTTGCTTGTGTAATTCCGCTTCAGTTAACACAAAGATTAGAGAAATTTATTCGGCAAAATAGTTATTGGTCTAAAATGCTTTTGAATAACAAACAATGTAGTACATAACATCGAATACACACTAGGCATTTAGAAAGTCTTCATGTTAGTGAAACGTAGCGATCGATTGTTATGTGAAATATGACAATTGGAATGACTTCTTATAACTTAGACGAATATAATTTTTGACAACTTAAAAAATACAAATGTTGTTACGATAGTTATAAATCTATCCAGTTATTAATTTTTGTTTCATAACACGCCCAACTTATAACAACCCAACGTTTTTGCGCCAGTAGTTAAACAGCATCCTCATAAATAGAGCACAATATAGATATAGAAACAAAACTTTTCTATTTTGCATTCTAAATTTCAATTTCTCATAAAGAACGTAAATAGAACAACATTTAGAGACCAACCTATCTAAAGTAATCTTTATAAATCCCACTATCTATTGGCAACACCACATTGAACCTTTCTTCTACAACACGGCGATCATCATTTCACTAATACATTTTCGCCCATGGCTGTTCACAATCTTAAGTGGATATATCGCGTTATGGGTGAAGGTCAGCCGTAGCTCGTAACTCAAGAGTCCCCACTCGTCCGACAAGAACAATAATCCGTACAATTTTGAGGAAAATGTTTATCGCAGGAGCCACTCGCCCCATAAATTTTGCCCAAATAATACAAGAAATAGATAAAAAGGCAACTGTTGACAACAAGTCCGTACACATGGCGATGACAGTTTTAGTACTGCCCATTTGAAATATTGAGAAATGTATGTATTACAAAAATTAATTTTTTTTAATACTTGCTAACTATACGTTTATCCAAAGTAGCTTTTAATATAGTCCTTTAGAAACTTGTTTTTAATGAAAAGAAATACAATTGGAAACTCAAGATAATTTATCCAAATCACTATACAAATCATTCTTAAGAAGAATGGTGGCAAGAATATAGGTTGCTTTCCTGCGATAGCCATGCCCAAAAAAAGAGCACGCCTTTCTTCCAAACTTGCCATTAGATTATTATTTTTCATGTTTATCTAAGCAATATCTAGGACTCTACAAAAAGATAATTCACTCTTGAAAATCCTTGTCATCGTTTCACACGTTAAAACAATATCTTGACGATGTGGTGGTAGGCGTTTAATGGCATATTCAAATACGATATCTTCATCTCTGACTCATTGTTCACTATTTCACAAACACAAATACATACATACATGCATAGAATATGTGTTATTTGTTTAAGTTAGCGAACTTATACATCTATTTATTTCTATCTGAGTTTTGACCTGTTTCAGTTTTGACCTGTTTCAGTTTTGGTTCTGTCCAATCCACTTTTATTTGGCCCAGAGTTAAATATAATTTTGTCTGCTACTTTCTTTACACTAAACTTTATTTATCCTGTTCTAAACGAAATTTGAAAATACGTAACTAAGATATTAAAGACACCAAAAACTACTTAATCGGTTTTAATTAACAACATTAATTTAGTGATTTACTGCAGAGAGCATTGGAGCACAAAAAAAAACAATTAAATATTATGTTCTCAATCGAATCGCTTAAGTCGAAAATCGTTTAACGTATTTCGTTACAAAAACTCGTCTAGATTTGTAAAGCTCACATACGAGTACGTCATCCGACACATATCAAGCTTACAGAAAAGCTCATCGTCATCTCCATCGATTATACCCCTCCAAGCGAACATACGGCTGATAACTGACACATCTTATCTGCCAAACATTATTTCATACACATCTATCGGAAAGCCATTCCGACTGTGTCTGATTTTATTCTAGGCAATTTATTTTCAATAAAGAACTATAAAAAGACTTATCTAAATGGTTTGGGCGCGACTTAGGGGAGTGGCTGTCATAAACGTCGATTTTTATTTACGTCACCCGCCGCGAGTGGGAAAACTATCGTATGAGTTTGATTTTGAACCGCAATTAACTTTTACGTTTGTTTGATAAACGTTTAACAATGTTGTTTTTACAACCTTTTATTTAATTTCTTCTGGGTCAATCCCCAACTGGAACTACTTCCTGACGTCGGTTAAACTTATAATTAGCATTGTTACTTGCATATATTTCTTGATAATGTAAAAATATAATACCATGGATCTGATCTAATGGAACAGCTTGCCATATGAACAACTGCACTTAACAAGATAGAGGCATCGACCTTGGGATCATTTGAGTTGTCAAATTCTTTAGTGTCACAATATGTTGTAGGTAACCTGTATATACAAACGTAAGTCTAAACGTTTGCTTTTTAAAACATCTAATGAAAGTATAATTACGTATATTTTAATTTACTCACGTAAATTAAAAAAAAAAACGAATTAATTGAGTTTAAGATGCATAAATCTTAACTAATATTATAAAGGCGAAAGTTTGTATGTATGTATGTATGGATGGATGGATATTTGTTACTCTTTCACGCAAAAACTACTGAATGGCGACATATCAAAATAACACGTAGGCAACATATTATCCTAAAATTCCCACGGGAACGAGAGCTACGCAGATGAAACCGCGAGAGTCCTGTAGTGTGACATATAAGCATCTTCATTCTCATATGCCTACATGAAATTAATGGTAATGACCTGTATATTTTCGTAACTGCTATACTTGAAAAAAGTATCACACCCTTTTGGGCATAGAGCATGATGTTCATAACAATGAAAAGCATAACTCAAGTGCATCCGTATCCGCGAGGGTGCCGCGTAACCCATTGAAGCACCATCGATAAGCCATTGTTATTACGACATAACAGGTCAAGTTGTTACAACCATTGCACCTGAACCAATAAATATTACTACAAGATATTGGACACCGAACAATATAATTCAGAAAAAATAATAAACTTTGTAACAAAATTACAATACACGGTACAAGATTTGTGGCTTGAATTTTGCATGTAATCTGTATTACTTTTTTAAATATCGGGGGAACAAAATAAAATTTTGTACACACAAACGTACTCATTTACATGTTATTTGAGCAACGAACCCAAGGGGCCCGTATCAGCCATTTATGAGTCGAAAGTATTAAAGAAAAGAGAACCGGATACATATAAAGAGAGATATAATAATAATAAGAAAAGAAGCGCAAGAAAACTGCTCGCGGCGAATAAACCCCGCAAAAAACGGCATTGTTCTGCGACTTTTAAAAGCGGAACAAAATGAATGAGGGGAAGGAAATCGGATGAAAATATGAAAAGAATACACGGTATATACGTAAAAGTGAAACGGAACGTCGGAGATCGGGTCTCAACCGCGGCGGTCCGCAAATATAATTTGCATAGCCAAGTAGCCGAACTTTTGTCTGCAGCGGATGTTCGCAACCATATTCGTTCGTTGCTTTTTAACCACACTCTCATTCTGTATCGGGCCGGACTTTTTATTGCATTTTTCCCCTTTGAACGAATTCCTTCAATATTTCGGTGGTTCGTTATTCATACGCTCGCTTGTCGAATTGTTTTGCTTAATATCACTCTGTTTGACTGTTGCGTTGTTCATATCATTTTTATCTGTATTATTTCATTTTCTACATCAAATTCTTTGTTATTTTCAATTTAGGAATATTTTTAAACGTAAAATAAATAAGGCAACATATAAGATCAACATCTAACACAGCAAACGCAGAATATTCAATAAAAATAAAATAAACCACAGACTCAGAATAATGAATCTTTTATGTTATTTGTTTCTTAAATGATAACTATGAGATATCAATACAAAAGGGAATGCAACAAAAGATTAGAACTCTTTATTCAAAAGCTCCATTGAGCCGAAAGGAATAATCTATTCAAGAATTATTACGATTCATCTTTACTCATGAACTTATCGAAGTATTAGGAGCTGGATTACTTTTCAAAGAGAGCCGCCTATCTATGGACAAATATTGACTTATAAAAACAATAGGCCGACGTCGCTCCCGCTTTATTGAATTCGATAAGACATTTGATTGCTATCTGATTCTTTTGAATGCTTCGCAAGCTAAAGCGTTGGATATGTTACCGATGATATGTAGATATGGCCCGTGATTTCATTATAATTTTTTTGTAAAGACGCTGACAGGTTTACGTTTGATTATAATCTCACCTAATGGTAATTGGATCTCATTAACCATGAAGTGGTGACTGCATTTTATGATAGCATGTTTCACGGTATACTACCATCATAAAAATATATCTCCAATATACTTGAAACAATCAATTCAAATAGAAGTCTTCTTTACAGTAGGACAGTTATATATATTGAATATTTATAAGAAATAATAAATACTACATAATATTATAACAACAAACTCGAAGACTACTAAACGAATTGTCGTGCGATTTTCGCCTATAGATAGTGATTCTTAAGGAATATTAAAATATGTAATTTGTTAAGATTTTGTGTAATTTGCCTAAAATATGACGATAACTGTCGCGCCGATTGGAAGATTAAATTGAATACTCACTTTGAGATATAACAAAACCAATTAAGGTCGGTATGTTACTCTTTGTTAGGACTACAAAAATGTCCACGATGGCATATATTTTTATGTTAGAGATAGCTTGATATACCCATTTCTTACCTTAAAATAAGAAGGTCACGTATTGTTTTTTTTGGTGTTCTTGGAAAGTTGCAACACAAATGTTCCTCGAGAACGACGTCGCGGGCGTCTGCTAGTACTTTAAAAAGTAAGGATACAAGCATTGAGCCAGAAGGCGTCACGTCTCACTAATTGATAATGTCTGTTATTTACAAATGAGGTGAGATGAAAAGATCCAAAAATGGGCGTCATTGGAGTGAGAAAGTGTTTTTCAGAGGTGTCGGTCTGTGCCGGTTCGGACTCGCCGGGCCGTTGAATTTTCCACTCACTGGACGTTTGGGGCTCACTCGCACACAGGATTGGCCTCACCTTTCATCCTAAATATACGTTTTATGTTATGTGAAACTCGTTCGACTTTGTGGTATCGCTGTTGGAAAAATTTCTGCTCTGTTTTATACACGAAGGTTTTTCCCATACCTACCAGTATTTATATTAGGCACATATTGGGATAATAGATGGATTTCAACTTAACAACAACAGTTTGATTCAATTTTATTTCTGTAACTACTCTATAACATTCTTACTTATTTCATTTTATAAAATAGAAGTAATTTACCTATTATAATGTAATAATAAGGAACCCCCATTGGAGCAGTGTGGTGTGTCTACGCTCCATATCCCCTCTCCTATAAGGACGGATATCTGTCCCTGTAGTAGGCCATTAATAGTCCGATAATGAATGTAATAAAATGTTGACCTAGGGTATAATGTATCCATTTCAAACAGCCAAATTAGTTTAGTAATAGGTAGAAAACCGTTTTTCACAACGTTGATTTTATGGGTGCATCCCAGTAGTACCCCATACCGTAGTTCTATAGAACTGTTGGGATATTTTCCGGGCTGTCAAATTATATCCCAACAGTTCTATATAGAACTGTAGTATAATTTTTGCTCTTGACTTTACTTATAGCATATAAGTTATAAACTTTATATTATTTTAATCGATATTTCATTTTGTTTTTAACAAAAAAATGTCCCTTGCGACAAAAGCTAAGTTGTTAAATCCAAGTAGTAGTCGTCTCAAAAAAAATATTCTCTTATTTTAGAAGTTACAGAGGGGACACATTTTTCCACTTTGGAAGTATCTTTCGCGCAAACTATTCAGTTTAGAAAAAAATTATATTAAAAACCTCAATACCATTTTAAAGACGTTTTGTGCAATTTAAGCAAAGCTGTATTCGATATAGTATGTTTATAGATACTCTCAAATTTAAGTGGACATTTATTATTGCAATCAAAAGAAATTCCATATTATACTTATAAAAACTATAGATATTTTATACGTAACGTACAAACAAGATGTTGTTATCGGCATTTCTTTAATTTTCTTAGTGTCCCATTAGTTCTATAGAACTAAAATTAAGGAGTAATATGGTGTATCAACAGTTTTATGAAATTGTTTATGCATTAAACCGTTTTATGCATGTTTATGCATTAAAACGTGATGTACCTTTATATTTGATCGCCAAATAATTAAATTTTAGCAATTCCATTTGCTGAATCTTTAAAGAAATTCTTGTCTACTCAATACCATTAACATTTATTTTTCACAATTCAAGAATCATTTTGCAAATCATATTAAGAATGGAGAGGTGCAAAAACGACGTTTTATTAACACCGGTGTCGGAGATTGTATGACAAATGATGCGTAGGAGTTGAACCTCGACCGCTTCATTAGCATCAACATTAATTATTACTAGCGAATCTGTAATGAGAAAATCATATAGTTTTTTATTTCTAATGCGCTTTAATTTGTTCTAGGCTTTTGTGTAATTACTAACGGCGCTACTTATTGCTTTGTGCATCTTTCTTACTTATTTCTAGTTTTATCTTAAAAGGTTTTTGTCCTATCGCTGTATGCAATTTTGTTCAAAAAATTTTTTGTTCTAATAGACAGGTTTATTACGATAAATTATCATTAATTATTTACAACAGAATACGAAAATATTCTAAAATAAAAATAAAATAAAAAATTATTAAAAAGTACTAATTTATCACATGCTGGCACTTTTTCCCCTCTGGATGCCAAGGTTTCTTCTGGGTGAAATGAGCACCAGCTCCTTTGTCACCTAACACATGAATTATCAGCATGCGTCATCAACATCATTGTAATAAATTTTTTGGCGTCCGATAACCAGGGACCCAAAGTCTCAAACGAAAAATTTGTATGCACTTCTTTTCAAAAGGCGGGTGTTTTTTAAAAAAAAGTGCGTACGTAAATTTTTCGTACCATTACAATCAAATAAAGTAAGCTTAACTACATTTAATGATCTTTTAACGTCGAATACGAAATTGGCTGGTGGGAGGCTTTCGCCGTGGCTAGTTACCACCCTACCAACAAAGACGTACCGCCAAGCGATTTAGCGTTCCGGTACGATGTCGTGTAGAAACCAAAAGGGGTGTAAAACCAACTCCTAACAAGTTAGTCCGCTTCTATCTTAGATTGCATCATCACTTAACATCAGGTGTGATAGCAGTCAAGGGCCAACTTGTAGTTGATAAAAAAAAAAGAGAAAAAAAGAAATAAGTTTACTTGTTCATTTTTACTTTTAGATATGTTTACACGTCTCTATAAAACATCAATCGAACCGCCTTAAAAAGACAAAGATGGCATAATATTCTTACATGCAAAAAAGAGATAGCGTCCGATGATTACTATCGATGACGAAAATCGTTTTCTTGCGAATCAAAAAGGTTCTCTCTGCCATATTTATGGCGTTTTAGATGCAAAGTTTGATATGCAAGAAAGGGACAATCAGATTTCCGAGTTTATGTTTATGTTGTTTCGTATATATATGCACTTTGATTTTCGTATAGGTTTGGATGATACCTGTATGTAGCTATGCACTTTGTATGGATACTTATTGACGAATACCGAGTATGGCGTACGGCACAAAAGCTAAACCGATTATTTAGTTTACGTTTTGTTTTGTTTCGCGCTGCGTTCACAGCAATTGTTGTTTCGATACGGTACTAGTAAGCAAAATGGATTCCATGTTCCCTATAAATATTAATACAAGTCGATATTCTGTTTTACTTATGATTAAGTTATTCTCATCAATACCAATATATGATGTTGATAGCAGTGATTGATACCGACGGCTTAAAGTGCTACTTAGGCACCAGGGTATAACATCACTAACATCTCGACCCCAAACTCAGAATTTCCTGAAAACTTGTTTAAACAAAGAATAACTCAGAATTATTTCACGACCCAACCCAAGATTCGAATCCAGGACACAGTGATCAGGCTATCCACCAGATCAATGGCGCATTATGTTAATACATGTTATTAAATGCAACAACGATTCCCTTTTAAAATCAGGATCATCGTTATCAGCGCTCTCCAGTAGAGAGGATATGGAGCTTTGGCCTACCAAACCCTAAAGCAATTTTCCGGGTTTTTCCTAAATATTTATTAGTATTAATGGTAAAACTATATAACTTAGTGACAAACTCAGATCTGTTAAAGATGTCTTACATAATTTTCCGTTACGATTCCGTTACTGGTAATCTCATGTTTGCTATGTTATTACAAAATAACTAATAAATCTCTTTACTTCCAGTAATGTACCAGAAGAGATTAAAGAAGGAAAGAAAACAGAGGCAACAAATTCAAGAACAACTAGAAATGGAGTTAAAAAGACGGCAGAAGATAGAAGAAGCACTAAAGCAGTCAGGAGCGCCCGGAGAAATTCTGAGAATAGTAACTGGTAAATACATAATATTATATTGCTTATCTATAGTAATTTTAAAAGGTGAAGATATTGTTTGTTTGAATGCGTTAATCTCAGGAACTGCTGGTTCTAATTGAAAAAGAAACATCACGTTGCAACCAATAGGAGCAATGAACTATGTTTTTTTATTTTCGTAATCTTTTTTTTTTAATTTCACGCGGAATAAGTTGCTGACTTCAGCTAGTTATATTAATAAAGGAGAAATATTACGAAATAATAAAGTAATGCATCATAAAAGTCTGTTCTGAATTTAAGTTTACAAAAAAAATTAATTGAATCATAATTATTATAAATAAACATTACAAAATAATTATTACTAATACAGTTAAATCAGAAACGTACTGACATTTTAGGCTGTATTTGACATGTTAACTTACCGTCTGTCAAACAATCTTTGTATCAGTTAAAGCAGGTACAGTAACATCTTACAAAGATCCTGTTAACCAAATCTGAACTATATTATAAACAAAATAGGATTCCATTTTTAATAGCTAGTTAACATCACTTATGTTACAAATGATTCGGAGTTGATATGGAGTGCGTGACGTAAGGAGGGTGGTAAACTAGTGAAGCCTTGTACTAATCTCCGTGTCAGGAAATCGTTTCGCAGGCCATTTGAAATGAGGGTCGATGTAGTAACACGCATTCGAACTCAATTTCTTGTATAATGGCTGTTTGCTACTTACTGTAATTGGCATATTTAAACTATAGTCATAATAAACAGATTACGAACTACGCTTCTGTACCTACCTTGAGGCTAGAATATACTGAAAATAGTTCTTGATTATAACGCTAAATGGACTAAATATTTTTAAAAATGATCACACTTTCTGTTGGTTTAACCTAAAAAATTATGATATACGTAAACATATAAAACTAACATATTTTCTAAAAATGTTTATATTTTTACAACTAATATAACTCTTTGTTTATTTCTTACTTAATTAAATTGTACTCGAAATTCTATTCTATAGTATTAATTTGTACACAAGCTGCCATTTAGAAGTACTATTTTAACTATCACACGTCAAAAATTCTTGTAAATAATAATCTGTCTTCTGGCAATAAAGTCCCTACGAGCAGGCAAGGTTAACATTTCAAAAAAGCTTTTGCTACCAAATATATTTACGTTAAATATTCGGAAAACCCTATTTCAAAATGGGGAAATATTGACTGTTTTCTTTTCTTCAACAGAGAATTTAACACCACCGTCCCAAGAAAATCGCGATCGTGAGAACGGTACGGAGAGCAAACCGCCGAGCACAGAACCCCCCACCTCGTCGCCGCCCTTCCAGCGGGACCCCCCGCGCACGCCCGACAAGCCGCAGTGGAACTACCCGCCGCCACCTGTCGACATCATGAGCGGAGGAGCTGCTTTCTGGCAGAACTACTCTGGTAAGTTTAAAACTTCGTCATCAGCCTCGTTGACCATTGTCCAGCCACTAATGGACGTAGGGCTTTTTAAGCAGCACCAACTTTTTCTGTTATTAACTTTCAGCATCCGATCGATTGATTGTAGGACGCCATTCCATCTACATAGTTGACGTCTCCATTCCAGGACCTTTGCCTGCCAGCTACACAATGGTTGCACAAAATACATAATTAATAAAATCCACAACTAGCCCTACAACTAACTTTCCGAAATAGAAAATCACAATTTACTGATATTTATGATTATATACAATCATCAGCATCTACGCTCACAATAGATTTATCAAACACAACAAATATCAACAATTGAATGCAATCGGAACAAACGTGGAGGAGGGTCCTACAAAAAGAAGTAAAAAAAATTCCACATGCGATTTGTACTCATCATATTACATACCATTGCGAATCGAGAATTTCAAGTATTTAAAAGCACAAAATGAACGATACACGCATACCAATTTTTTTTCTGAAATTATATTGGGGTGAGCTTTCCACCAATCGATTCTTTTATTAAAGTTTTTGTATTAAGTATTCCAGAAAGATTCTTTTAATATTTTCTTCACATAAGTGACTACATTAATTTTTGTAATTTGATGCGCCATTATTTCTGGTATTACCTACAATCTTCTATTTCAAAAGCTCTCTTAGTTCAGTAACCTTGGAAAAAGTTCTTGTTAGGTTTGGTTTTGCGTGTATAGGTTTCCGTATTGTGATGTTTCTTTTTATATTAAATAAAACTGTCAAAACTAAAAAAATTAAATAAAATTAATAGAGAAGTACTCAATTTATTTCATTTTTGTGATAGTAGTGTCAGATATTATTATTTTAAATATCAAGTATGTGATTGATAGAAAAAATAATTTGATCCAGCAAAGGAATAAAAAAATATCGCTTACATGGTAGCGAATCCGACGGCAGTTTTTTCATTCATATCCTCTTTGTGGAAAGCCCAGAAATTTCATTAAAAATGCACCGGCTGTGTAGTACAGTCTCATACTATTGTGTCCGATATGGACACAAAACGAGTACGTCGTAAATAACTTTGACGGATATAAAAACTGCTCATATTTTTTACTAGTGTATGCTTAAGCGTACTATGTATTGTATATGTAATTCTTTGAGACGATCTACAACAATTTTAACTCAATCATACTGAAGATTTATTAGTTTCATCTCAGTGAAATGGTACAATTTTGTTGGGTTCCTCACTATATTGGTCCTCGATTGATGATAATTTATTTTATACATATCTATTTTAAGAGATAATTAATTAGCCAATGTTTTCTCTGAATTGTAATATAAATTGATTTAATATCTTATAGTATTCCTCTACTCTTCTTTTTACACTATCGGGTTAGTTTTGTGTATTAGATTTAATAACGTTTCTTCTATTAAAAACTGGCGGCAACATTTTTTTTTCATTTTGTAATTTACAAGTATAGTGATACTCTAATACTGTGTTAAAAATCTTTACCTAAATCATGCCATTATAGTTCATCTGTCTGTCTTAAAAATGTTTTCTATTAAATCCTCTTTATATTCGCGCCTAGTGCCCGAATGAAAAAATACTCAATCAAAACAATAGAAACCAGGACTACATTTACATTAGTTCTCTTATATATTATCATTCAATCATTACCTGTTAACAGTTCAACAATAAAACGTTAAGCGTAATATATCAGTAGATTCGCATTCGCGTGCTCGCGTGCGTCAGACACTTGGAAAGGGTAAAAGGCAACACTTAAATTAGTTGCAATTTCTGCTCGAAAGCTAACTCGGGCACTTGTCGGTGGAGCAGGAAGTGTGTTGTATGACTGACGAGTGTTTCAAGTACTGATTTACAAAAATAAACTTTTAATTTCAATTTCACTTGATGGTCCTGCTAAAGGTACCGTAAAAACCAGGTAGAGACTAAGCTCAGCTAAAAAAACGTACGTGGTACCTAACCGTAGATAATATTTGTTTATATTCAGTCATCATCAATCTACATTTCTTAGCTCAGGGCATAAGAAAAGGATCTGGATATCAGAACCACTACACTCCAACAGTTCTTGTTAACAGGAACAAATAGGTCTGTACCGACGAGCTAGTGACCACAATCCTCTGCAAAACTAAATAAAAACTTTAACGGAACATCTTACTACTGTCGTAACGTATCATAAGAGCCACTGGCTACAGGCAGCTCAGGTCCTTGCCCATCGGATGATGATGTGATGATTAATAACAGACTCCTGTAACTGAAACTGTACTTTTATGTAAAAAAAATAAATTGCTCGAAATTTTACTAACGCGAACTTACTCTTCATATTCTACTATTGGCGGTTTAAGATACTTTAATACCAGCTACCTAAACGTGTCAGTCACATTATTAAATGTAATTTCATAAATGTGGATGAACAAGATGAAGCAACTGATGCTAAGTAATATAAAGTTGCAAAAATTAATAAAGAGGAAAACTTTTCCGGCTACTTTTTAGCTACGCCTGTAAAATGAATGGAAATAAAATTGTACAACACAACACAGGTGCGCTCAAAACCTTTGACGATATTAACTTTTTGTTCGCTTTCAACGTGCAAGCGTATAAATAGACAGAACTGGCTGTCTTATTTACATATCCTTAAGTACATAAAAATGTCTATTATATTTTAAAGTTTATTACAATGTATATCTAAATAATTTGTGTGAGTTTATGTCCTAGACGGACCCTTTTTAAAGGATGTAGAGTAACATTTTTCAATAAACGTAATAAAAGATCGATATAGTAACACTTTGAAACATGATAAAGACACATAAATTCGGCAGTTCATGTAAATTTGACGGTTTTACTCGCGTCTTGTAAAACAATAGCTTTCTGAAGTAACAATTAATGGCCACCATTACTTCAAAAGGTTTCGGTGAATGTCATATCCTTTCAATTTCTGTTATTTGTTAATATTTTTTGGACCACAACAAGTTTTATTGGCGCTAATCTAAGTTAAGAATAATACAATTATAGATGTAGACACGCTAATTTGACGTTTCTGTGCATTTCATCAGAGCCTACTAGAAATAAAACAATTTGATTTGTCCTGATTAATTTTACGTCACACAAACTTTCATTTCACCTGACCAAGACAAGTGTATTCGAAACGTACTTAATTATGTCACGAAGAAATTGAATTTCCGTAAAAAATAGAGAGTAATTTTAATAGAAAAACAATTCAATCAATGTGATTGGACACGCTATACCAAGAGGAACCCATTCCAAATCTGTCGTAATAGTATACTGTGGACTGTTGTCAGGGTACCGGAGCTGACCGACAGTCGTTTGTAACGAAGTTACTACAAAAATATGTACCTATATCGATATCCGCGCCCTTTGTCTATAACCATCTCAAATTTTGCAAAGAATCGTGTAGGTGTATTTTTTCGGAAGGGATTAATTATTTTAATTTTTACGGTCTCATCAAAAAGAAGCGTCGATTACTTCGAAATTGTACAGGATAAAATAACGCCTTTGATGACGTTTTTTCTGTGAAGTGTTGGGTTACAAAAATAATTTTATTTTTATAACAAGAATGTAATAAAATGTATCAAGAATATTGTTGAAATTAAAAGAGAAACATAAATCAATCCGTACAAAATGTTCTAATTATATGAAATGTTTAACTCATTACCATTTATTCATTATCAGAAATTATTCAGTTATAATTTTATATAATGTATCTCTACAATAAGTTCATGTTAGTGAATTGCCACAAGAAACTAAAAAATAATCAGCAAGGTCTCATTGATAAATAAATATTATAAACAGCGAATGCCAGATCAAAAGATAACGTGTTTAACATTAAAGCCCCTCTTAAATCTAAGAACTGCTTGAAGAAACGGACTTTTACATTAAAGGCTAACTTTTTATTTAAGTTAGGCGCTCAACCGTAACAGTTATTTCAAAGAACAAATAGATTACAGCTCTCAAAGGAACCGGCAATTCTGTTTTAGGAGCGGCAAATGCAAAAATATTACGTATTCAAACAGACCTAATGGGACATTTAGGGGTGGCAGCGAAGTGAAACGGCAAAGGCCGAAGCTTTTAAGTGTATAATATTTAATTGTGACGCCCTAGGCGTATAATCTCGCCCGGGATAATAGGTTTCTGTTTCGGGACAACCCTCGATGAGCGACACTTGCGAGTGTGATGCCCTGGAGCTGACTCCGCTGAGACAAATCGGATTATAATTGAGTTTTTTTAAATGACAAATGAAACAAAAATAGTGCCATTTGATCTCCCGTTTGTTTATTCTTATTAAAGGATTGGTGTTGTTGAGATTTGAGACTTTTGTACTATATCATTTGATAGTTACTATTAGAGTAGCTTGTAATACGTCATTATGAACCTCGCATACTAAAATGTGATTACCGTTTTCTACTTAACAAAAGGCAATATGACTTTTATTCATAAATCAAAAATCATAAACGAATATCTTCAACAAAAATTGAATTCCCCGTTGAGAAAATGTTCCTTGGGAGTAAGCAAAAAACGTGATTCCGTTTATATCTTTTATATCTCGTAAATTGCAGGAGGCGGCAAGCGTTGCATGAAATTGAATAAGCATATTTCGTAAAACGTAGACGTTTTCGGAGACAATTGCCTTACCTCACCTACTCCTCACGAACTTTGTCAATTTTCTCAAAAATCTTATTAGAAAATATTCAATGCTTAAGATTTATTTCGCTTAAGTTATTCTCGAGTCGTTTGTGCGTTCTTATTTCGGATTCTTATAAAATTTAAGAAGGTGCTCTCGACAGATTGTCCTCTTGATGTTTAAATTAAGTTAATGTTTGTATCTATCAAAACTACACAGTATGAGCATAATGAAGGTCACTAATTCATTTATTTACTTTTTTTTAAATAAGTAACAATAAAAAAACATTATATGCAATAAGTAAAGAGCTTTTTTATTTTATATGGTAGTAACAATTAAATCGATTTTAAGTTATAACATGACCGGCTGACAGTAGACTGCGATGTTTTACAGCGATATCAATATATTAGGTATTTATTTTACTAATAAATATTAGTGGAATTTTGAGACTATTAAAAATATGTATTTAAAATATATTTAATTACTATAATGTTCATGTATCTGCCAATTCAAGATACGAAAGTCAAAGCTTTTCACAATTTAATTACCGCCACGCGATGTACCACGTTTTTACCGAAAGCAATATCGAATATTAAATTAGGAAGAGCCATACGGATGTGGAGTCCGTTTGATGTCAGCCTGCCACAGCTCTAATGACATTTTCCAGGGCAACACGCGTTTTAATGTAGACATACTCCAATGTTATACAGTTAACGGGTAAAGTTTAGTAGAATAACTTTTAAAATGTTATAATTACGGGCCTTAAATGATTGCTAATTTTTAATTATTAATCAACTAAAACATATTTTTAGGTTGCAATTTTAATTTTATGCTATATAGTTAATTTAGCATACAATGCTTAATTTTTATTTTGTCTGATTTAATCAGCACTTTTGAAACGTCAAGTTTGTCTGTCTATATAGAAACTCTACTACTACCGGTACTACTTGTACTTGTAGACGGGATTACTGTAAAATTCTGGTTCTAGATTTATTTGTGTCGACTATGGTTATCACTGCAACAATGTCAGTCGTCAAATTATCAAATACAAGTATTTTCAAATTAAACCACTTTACCAATGGTCGAAGTTAAAGCCGTCTATGATTTTATGCGAAGTTTATGAAAATCTTTGCTTTCATTGAATTATAATTTTCATTTAATTATTTTGTTTGTCAACAGAATCTCTGGCGCAAGAGTTGGAGATGGAGCGTAAGTCCCGCCAGCAGGCCATGGAGAGAGACGTGAAGAGCCCCCTGTCAGATCGCGCCAGTTACTATAAGAACTCGGTGTTATTTAGTTCGGCCACTTAGCTATCAAGCACCGGGGCCCAGGATTTCCCCGACAACCAACAATACGATAAAGAAAGCGACGACACGAGAAAACCCATCATAAGCGTTAAACCCGAGTTCAGGGAGAAATAGGCAGCCCGAAGGTTATCTTCGGAAAGTCCTACAGTCCGAACCTACGAAGGAAAACGTCATATTCCGAAACGATGCGCTCGTGTGTAAATTAAAAATTATTTAACTAATATTATTTAGCATTAAAATTTCCATTGTATCGCGATCTCGATGAAGTATTTTTACTCGGAGATTAATTGTAAATACTGTTATTAAATTCGAAATAAGAAAGTAGGCGCGAGACGACGTCGCAAAAACTCTTCTTCCATAGTGAAATTTGTAAATATTTCTTAATATTCCTAGATTTAAGTCTCAGCGGTTTTATCGACGATACACATAATTTATTCGTCAACATATTTTAATCTTTTACGAAATGTACCTTTAAACTTATTGTTAAATGCCATATTTAAACATTAAGTATGATTTACAAGTTGTATATTTAAACAGGCAATCAGCCTTAGCTTACCCACACTATTGTTTACATAAACAATTCATAATGTGAACCAAATTTTCTGTACGTAGTTGAACAAACGGTTGGAATTGACCTAAGACTGCTTTTGAATTGCTTTTTGAACATTTGTAAACAGGTTTCACTTTTCTACTCACTAGTCGATTGATTTATAAAATAATTTTAAGCAGCTGCGAAGAGCTGCAATACAGATGTATTGACTTAAATTTACAAAGTTGCTTTTTTATAGTCAATGATTTTTAAAAGGAATAAAATTTGTTTTCAGTTTAAAATATTCAATAGTGAAAGAGTTAAAATCGAGGGGAAAATGTTCTTTTTAATTTTCTCTTCTGTTTCAATATTAGCAATAAAATTTGATTACTTTTTATAAAAATAACATACCTTATTGCCAAAAACAATTGGAAAGGATCGTTAACTTCTTGGTGGTTAAAAGGTGTATTTTTTTAGTTCAACACAATGTGATCTTCAATATTATAAAACTTATTCAATTTTAGTGCAATGATTAGATGTAACTGGTAACTAGCGTAATCGTTAAATGACTAGAAATGTACTATAGCTATATTGAGTTAGCTGTTTTGATGGTTAATTTTACAAATAAAAATGTTATTGACTGAATACCCACAAAGATGCATTCTGGCGTTCAACGTAATGTAAGCAGACTTTTTTTATTAATTAAGATATTGTACCATATTGGTGCTATATTTGTAATACACAAATCTTAAATTAAATGACAAGTCTCGAGCTATAACACCCATAATAGCTATATACAAGCTAAGCTCATAAATCTAAGTCAACGCGAAGCCTCGAAATATTTTACTACTTAAAATACCATATTGTAGTTTACCTACATTTATTATCATAAAAGTTTAAAAAGTTTTTATAATAGTAAATGTTGGTAAACATTAACAATGGTAACATTAACATTGAATCTTTTTTTTTTTCAAAAATAGTAAAAAATTTATCTATTTTAATCATTTGTTAAAAACTAACGAACCTAAGTGGTAAAGTCTGCAACAAAACATTGTCAAGAAATGTTAAATCAAAGTGTATTATTGAAAACCGAAAATGTATAGGGATTTTGTCGGATTTGGGTGACGTTGTCACTTAAATTACCGTCGGTTTTGTTGGAAATAACAAAATAAATAAAATATTGACTTTTCTTAAGAAAATATAAATAAGTTAATAAATCGAGATAGATCTACTTAAACATATTAAAAAAATGACTTGAGAAAATTTTGTTTTCAGATTTTACGTTTAAAAAAATAAGGCTAAGTTGAAGAAACGAAAAAACGTTTTGCTTGTCAACAAGTTTAATTCTAAAGTTGTCAATTTAGTTTAAGGTTTGTGTAGACCAAATTAGCACTATTGTAATTTGTATCATATTCGATCCAGTCGATTGTACGTGGGTAGTTATTCTATTAAGTGAAGTAGACTTAAACAGTATAGATAAAGTATGGAATAGTGTTATTTATATCGATGCTTAGTTTACGAAATGACTTTAAATGTCTAAAATAGAATATATAAGATTTAGACATTGTATCTAGCGTGCAATTGGCGGTTGGCTTCGAAAACTAAATACCCTTATTTTTTGCGATATTGATTGACAAAATAATCGTACTTAATCACGATTACAAAATAATCGTATTTAATCACAATTACAAAATAATCGTACTTAATCACGATTACAAAATAATCGTATTTAATCACGATTACAAAATAATGGTACTCAATCACGATTACAAAATAATCGTACTTAATCACGATTACAAATTATTCGTACTTAATAACGATTATTTTGTAACGTCACAAGTCACAGTTCTGTAAAGACTTCAAAACAGACTGTTACAGCGAAATCGTGCTATAATGAAATTCAATATTGAGTATGAATGAAATTATGAAATTCTGTATAAAAATAATAGATGTCAACCGTCAATACTGAGTATAGAGCTGGAAATAATTTCTTACACATTATCTGTAACGGATAATAACAACGTAAAAATAAAACTTAGCTGTTACAATAAATGTTTAGATGAATGATGTGTGGTTGTACATACAGTGTGTGAATGTGGTAATTCCTATCATTTCTTTGATTTTGATTATAAAATGTGAGAAAGTTTCACTGTTTATAGTTCAGACAGACAGTTGTAATACATTAGCGTAGGGTTTTCCTTTGTCAATTATTATGTCGAGGCTTATCAGTGTACACTTGGTTATTACAGTACGTAAAGCGAGTTATTATTTATTATTTCTATTATAATAATTATTATTATTATTAATTTACTTAAAATTGTGTGTGTGCCTTGTATCGTAGAGGAAAATATCAAGATTAAAAAGGAAAATTATCATTTTGTGTTTGAATTTAAAACATAACCACCCCAAACCAAAATTAAATTTTAAGTATTGGGACAATCTATATTATAGTATTACCCCCGCATAGTTCTGGTTCCCATCGAAATTTCGGAAAAAAATGTGGCCTATGAGTTATTCTGATATGTAAGCTACATTATTGTAAAGTTTCATCAAAATCCACTTAGTAGTTTTTTTGAAACATCGATCAGTGATCGCTTCGCCTTTACAATATTAGTGAGGATTTATTAGATGTTGAGATCATAATATAAACCTATACCTTTTGTATGCAAATGTTTATATTATGTAGGTAATATTTGTTACTCACTCACGGCGACCGACGAACGGTCTGGATGAAAAACTCTGAGAAATATCGCATTATTTTTAATAATTATATCGATAAAAATTTATAATATACAAACAACAAGTTGCTTACAATAGCACACTAAGTTCTACATAGCATACCCAAAAAAAGAAACAAGGAAAGCACTCCTTGTCATTTGCACTAGGACTTTGTTGCGACTTGTGAGTGACATTCCAGTGATAGACAATTAATGCTTTATATCAACAAAATGCACACAAGGTTCCAAAAAATACCAGTCAACCAAGAACATTTTTTTGCAATTATAATTGAGGGACTAAGCAGGTAGTTGTAAATGGAAACATATAAATATACATAAAAATATAAATAGAAAATCATCGCCTTTAAGCAGAGTAACACTTGCAATGCAAAGAACACATACTACAAACTGCTGCCCTGTGTCCTTTTTTTGAAGCGTAGATTAAAAAAGCCTCAGATGCTATTAATTGAACTGGCAAGTATAACTGTCAGCCCTTAATACAACAACGTTTGATGCAGTTACATCGGCTATCATTCTCGCTCATATATCCCTGGTAGATTAACTACAAATACTTGACTTTTTCCTAGCAGAAATAGCACTTGTCTAGAGAGACTGAAGGTATTATTATATTATGATAAGACCATCACATTGAAATATTGCAAAATGTTTTATTATCATTATCATCATTATCAGCCTATTATTAACATCCCAATACAGGGCCTGGCCTCTAATGAGAAAAATGAGGAGACACCACGCTGCTCCAATGCGGGTTGGTGGGCTTAGGGTGATAATGTTTCATTTATCATCGATCACTAACAGATGTTGATGATAGTGTCGGGGACCGACAGCTTTTCGTAACCTCTGAGGAATGTCCCTAAAAATTACATAGAATTATTCCGTGATGCGACACAGGATTTACACCCAGGACCTCGTGATCGAAGACACATAGGCTAACCACTAGACCAACAAGGCAGTTTCCATGAAACAGTCACCAATAATACGAAAAGTAATCTTTTGTAGGACGAAATCCGAGAGGTCTACGTATGGAACCCTGCAGCGCTATTCTGTAATGAGTGTCACTTGCGGCTTTATATCTACTTCTCTTTCTAATACGATACTCTAGATAGAGAGAGATAGAGACTAAAAAGTTACTAAAAACCGGTAGTGAACATTGGACTATTGTGGTGCCTACTTCTAACACAGACTGTTTTTTTAGCTGAACGGTGCAATACTTTTGCCTTTCTCTACGGGAAAGAATTTTTGGTTGGAACGGAAAAGAAAAAATATGTGTCATATAGTAGACATACTCTTAGCCAATACTTTTTTAAAAGATAATAAAACTGTATTTTATTAAAGTATAACAAAATTTAAATCTTTGAAAATCCCCCGACAGTAACAGGTAGTGTGCATTTGGCTAGAATAGCGACTCTTGAGAAGTCCTATTCAGTATAATAGAAAAAAATCGATATCTTCATATAGGCTTAGTATCGGTTTTCATGGTGTGTAGGTAGGAACCATCGTGATCACAAAGCTTTCTAAAAATGCATCATAGTATATTCGTTTAGAAGCTACGACAGCACGCACTGATACACAGACCGATGATAAGGCCCCTTTTTCCGTTGATATTTTAAAAAGACAATATAAAGCGAAAGCTGTAAACGTGAATAAAGCGACACGACTAAACTACAGTCACATAAACCAGAAAAGTCATAGGAACTTCCCGATTTTATTAGAGACGCCCGCCATTTTAAATCCTGTTAAATCGGAAAACTTCATATTTATTGCTAATAGATTTTCGGCCGATGAGCACCGGGTTATTTGGGATGCAATTTTATTTTGTCCATATGAATGATTTTTATATCTGCCTGGGGCGGCTGACCCGGTGATGCGGCGCCGCCCTTTTCCATTTCGGACACCGCGCAATAGGTTTTCGGTTATTGATACATTTTTTTTATTTTTTGACCTCTGAAAATCGACTATTTCGTTGCGAGTGCGTGGCCACGAGATCGGTAAACTGAATTTTGTAATGTTTTTCCAAAAAAGTCATGGCTAGATTGCAAGCGGGTGATGGGTGTGAAATGCGGAAATACCTCAATTTAATGGTCATACTTGCAGTGCAGAAATCATATTTTTTTTCTAGCACAATATCTTCGAAGGAGAAAAATCAAAGAAAACATTTTTACAGACTAATTGAAGTAAAGATATTTTTTTATTATTTTACAATTTTTTTATTCATTACATGTTTAGTTATCTCTTAACTGCAATTGCACCTGATGGTAAGTGTTGATATAATCTAAGATGGAAGCGAGCTAACTTATTAGGAGAAGGATAATATCCACGCCCCTTTGGCTTCTACACGACATCGTACCTGAACGCGAAATGGCTTTATCGGTAAGGTGGTAAATAGCCACGGCCGAGGCCTCCCACCAGCCAAAATTTAATAGAAAAATATATTATTATATTGAAACATTATATAAAAAATAAAATGAAATATCTAAAAATAGTTCCGATATTTCTTACACATAAGTATTTATTAACATCTTTAGTTTCCTGACGTAGCTTTATTCAGATTTCATATCTAGTAACTTATAAATACATTATACATATATGTATATGATCCATTTAACGTTAGACTTTTCGAAACGTTCTCGTGTTAATAGTCGCATCGCAGTTAATATTGCGGGCATAAATATTGTCGCGCGCGACAGCTACTTGCCGCCTTTAGTCTCCATTGAAGTATGGTCTTAATATACAGGATGATGCTGCGCGGCAACGTACCAACACTGAATTGTTATTTTAATACAAAATGTTTTAAAATTTAAAATATGTTATAGGATAAAATTGTTTGGACTGGGTGTTAGCATAGAAACGATGACACACTATACAGTTGCACAAAAATAATTTTGATTTAGAACAGAACACAGCAATTCTGCTTGCTGGCAAAGATGAAATTGGGAGTTTTTCACTGATGTGATGACGAGTTCAGTCACTAGGCTATATATTGGATAAGTTCTAAATACCACATCAAGCTCACGAGCCAACTTTCTACTTCATCATCATCATTATCAGCCGGTGGACGTCCACTGCTGGACTGGCCTTTTTAGGGACTTCCAAACACAACGATCCTGAGCCGCATGTGCCTAGCGGATCCCTGCAACCCGTTGTTGGGGGGTCGACCAACACTGCGCTTTCCGGTGCGGAGTCGCCATTCTAGCACCTTCGGCCCCCAACGTCTAACAGCTATTCGAACCACGTGCCCCGCACATTGCCACTTCAGTTCTGCAACTCGCTGAGCTATGTCGGTTATTTAGGTTCTTCTGCGGATCTCGTCATTTCTGATTCTATCACGCAGAGATACTCCGAGCATTGCTCTTTCCATCGCCCGCTGAGCCTTCTTGTGAAGCCCGTACTTCCTACTTAAAATGTATAAATTAATTTTGTTTATATAATTTCCACGTCAAGCTGTCGTTCCCGGTCACTGTCATCAACTGTTAGTAAATTTTAAACATTATCTTCCTAAGCCCACAACCCGCTTTGGAGCAGCGTGGTGTGTATATGCCCTATCCTTTAAGGAAAAAGGCCTGCCTTATAGCTAATTGTAACTAATTGTACCGTTAAAAATCGGATAGTAATGATGATGATAATTTCCTTGCCCTAATTCCATTCAAATCTAATATCAAATAATATACCTAGCTTATAACATAAAGATATAATAATATAAAGAAGCTAACATTTTTTTAACATTTCGCAACATCCTGTACACGTACACGCGTGCACACACATAAGGGCACCTGTCGACGGCGCGCGTAATTTTCGTTCTACCGTCGGATTAGTTTTTCCTTATAATTAAATAACTTTGAGCTATGTTCTGCGTGATGTACGGCCTTGTTTATTGTCTTGTTACGCTGTTCATTGTTTAGGGGAGGCTTTATGTTGCTTACTCTTTTATGGATATATTGTTGGAACGTACGAGTATCTAAAACACCGTGATTAAGTTTTATCAGTGATATTAATTAAGACTTTTCACGTTTTTTTTTAATAAATTTTAACTTCTTAAGGAGACCAATAGAGAAAAATACAACATTGCGTTTAATACGAATATATATATATATATATATATATATATATATATATATATATATATATATATATATATATCATTCAAAGTGAAAGTCAAGTTCCTTTATTTCAAGCAGACTTAATTTACTTTTGAAACATGTCAAACTATTATTTAAAAGTAATGATGATACCATGCACAAAAGCACGAAACTTAAAAGGATGCACTGAAATCGTCAGTAAAGTGCCCAAGTAGTGTAGTAGTAAGCCATTAGGTACTGGTGTAACAAGTCCTAGGTTTTTTGCTTGACTAAAAAGGAAATACTAATAATGTCTAAAAACCGAAACTGGTTGTAGAGTCATAAGAAACACAGATTTTATGTTACGACAGAATTTAAATTATTCCCACTTACTTAAAATACCACCTTCCATTAATGTTTAGGCCATACCAGCCACGGTACCGACCTCCACTGCTGTCGTTTTGTAAGGACTTCCACACCTTGATCCTAAGCTGCTGAATAGCTTATTCTTCAATCCCGTTTCAGCGGTTCGCCTAGTGCAGTTGGATTTTCCAGTATGATTGAACCCCAACGACCATTGGCTCTTTGAACTGTGTGCCTTGCCCATTGTCACGTCAGCTTATCGATGTTAAGTTTTTTTTATTAACACCAATTAGTCTTTGATATGATATAAGTTATGATGCAATCTAACATGGCTAACTTGTTCGAAGTAGGATGAAATTCACACCTCTTTCGGTTTTTACACTACATCGTACCGGAACGCCAAATCGCTTGGCGGTACATCTTTGTCGATAGTGTGGTAACTAGCCACAGCTGAAGCCTCCCACCTGCCAGACCTGGAACAATTTAGCAAATCCTTATCGGCCCAGCCAGGACCTCCGTCTTATAATCCACTGCGCATGCCACTGCGCCACGGAGGCCGTCAAAATGCCGACGAGCATGTCTTGGTTCTTCTGCAGGTGTCCTCATTTCTGTTTCTATTTTGTTACATTTATTTTTAAATTTTGATGACTATTAATTATTTTAAAACCATTTTTGTTTATTTAAATTTACTTTTCAATTTAGAAAAAACATCTTCATTTTAGAAGAATGATAAAATATTGCAACTACTCGTAATTCTGAAAACAAAAGGACGACTGTGGCATTTTTGAGTAATCTTTATTCATTTCCATTTAACGAAGCTGAAAGGGCGATTGGTTAACAATGAGTTGTAACAACACTTCGCTACGAAAACATCTTAACCCTCCGCGGAAAGGGCTGTTATTCCAATTTGCATACTATCTGAATATAAATTTTATTGAACAAAAAAAATCTAATAACCTCAATACAATAAAAATAATTGCCGAGTCAGTTTTGTCGTCAACACTTCGAATGAGAAATTGTATGAATAATAAGTACGTAGGTGTTAAGTGTTCACGGCAATAGTCAGTTTTATCTTGAATCATATAAATTGCAAAATAGGTTAAAATAAGGGTTTCCATTTTACTTTTAACGATAAGATATTTTTGCAGTTTGTTATAAATACTGAAATCTATATATTATTATTGATATCCAATTAATAGGCAATCAACACTTCTTAGAAAATTACATAAAAGAAAGAAAAGTAAAAATGGATATTGGACATGACCAATATTCTCCCTACCTACCTCTCCAACAAAGGGAAATGCCGTTGGCTTGAGAAGTAACAGTAGGGGCTATTTAATCTCAGACCTCAAGCATTTTAATGTTACATGTCAAATCCATATTCCACGTAGACAGCATATCACTTAACTCAGGTGTGAATATATTATAAAAAAAAAAGGCTTTTTTTATTTACCTCAGACCTCAAGCATTTTAATGTTACATATCAAATCCATATTCCACGTAGACAGTATTTCTTTAATATGTGCTTTTTTATTTCCTTCACAATAGAACAAAATTAAGTCAAAAGATTTAGTAACTATGGAACCCCAAAAAAATAAAAAACTCCTGCTTTAATAGCCAGAATTAGAATAGGTTGGAAGATAGTGGTAATCGCAGCATATCGCTTTATGATACTAGAAATTTAAGCACAGTTTTTAAGATAAGATATACGAGTCTGTACGTACATGTTGTAACACGTCATCCCACATACAACTGAGAGATTGGTTACTTAACATCTAAGCGTCTCTTGAATTCAGATAAAAGAAGTGTTAGAGATAGGTATGGATATCAGTACGCTAGTAGATTTACAGTGCTTTTAAAACACTACTAAAAATAACAAAAATGCAGCTTGGTCTTGCTGAGAAACACTACGGATAAAACAATTCAATCTATAACAAATATATTAAGTTCGTTCTAGTTTAATAAAATAAAAATCAAATTTACGAAACAAATATTACAGCTTAAAGCTACAGCAAGTATTGTCTTGGCAAAGCCTTGGAATTGATAAAATAATGTACAAGTTCTTGTTTACAGTTTTGAGTTGAGTTAGAGCTGGCTCTATCTAGTTTTGATACAATTAAATTCAGAAGTTAGCAACCAGTGCCTAAAACGAATGAACTGTAACTAGAATTGAACCGAACTCTAACCAGGCGGAGAAGTTAAGTCAAAGTGACGGCAGAGAACCGTCTCCTCGTAGATTTGCATTAGCTAAGACGTTTCACACTAACAGCCCTGAGACCACCCGCTTTTAATACAATTGGATTTAAAGGGAACGCGATTTCAATGTTACTTCGCAAACACCTTTAGAGATGTCTCTCAGCATTAACATTTTGATTAGTTTGTATCATAATATCACGGTTTATGAGTTTACCATTTCCGTAAGTACGTACTTTTACGTATCTATTTACTGTCAACGTAAAAAGAGGAGTGTTATACATTTGACGTACCTGTTTTATCGTAACTTGTAACACCGACTTCATAGATATGCTTAAGTAAAGTAACTAAATGACGCAATTATTTTTTACTTTTTAGTGCATTTTGAGTCGGTTCAATTTTTTGCTAAATAGTTTTAGCTGTTATTTCTGAAATAACCTACCTAATCGTAGCTGTTTTTTCTTCATTAAATACTTACTTTCTTGCAGCCACTTCTAGTTTTCATCGGTTCTTCTCCACAGCACGACACTATAAGACAACACATAATAATTTTTACAATATCATAAAACCGGCAATTCAATAATCATCTAAATCATTTTTTTCAACAAATTAAAAAGAAATCAAAACGTGTCGCGTAGGCGTATTCCTAGCCAAAGGAGTCTAATGGCGTAAAAAACTTGGCACGCAAGCAGTATAGGAAGGACTGGAATTATCCAGAGTCGATAAAATGGCGTCGGCCGCGACGAAGGCGGCACAGAGACACAATAATAAATTGTAATTACAATTTAAAATGAGCAGGCGTCGACGAGGGTGTGGCCTGCCGCCATGCCACCTCCACACACGTGCACTTACATGCATGCAAGTAATTAATTTACCTGTGTGTGCAACTTTAGAAAACAAAGATGCCAATGAGACAGTAACAAATCGAGTCATAATGATGGCTACATAAATAAAAATCAAATTATCTTCGCGTATCAGCCCAGGAGCCTGATCTCTATGACCGTCGCAACTTAACAATGTAACCAAATCGAATTTAATTTATTTATGTTGAGTTAACTTGCCTTCTAAGTGTTTTTAAAAAGCAAATTCGTCTAATTATTAGACTCTATTTGGTCTTTTTTTCGAGTTTCACTACTGACTCATTTCGCTCACTAAAAACGATATTCTAAATATTCACGAAAAAACGAGAACACAACTAGATACTGATATTGGAAGCTCTCCAGGCTTATTACTAATTTCTAAATCCCTTAATAGGTACTTCCAAATTAATCGCGAGACGAAAAAAGCGCAAAAGATCTCAGAATTATGTTTATGACGTCTAATATCTTATAAATCGTGTTTATTTCTAACTTTAATAACTTAGGAACGAATTCTCTTAATTGTTGCTAATTTTAGCTAGATTCAAATCAATTATATCAAGCTTTATCGTTTAGTTTATATTAAAAATATACTAGCTGACATTAAGTATAATTATTTAAAATTTTGAATAGGAATGTGTAGAAATTATTCATTATTCATAATGTGAATAATTTATTTATTGTTCTATGAAAAATCTGTCTGAATATATCTGTACTGTTCTATGAAATTAATAAATTAAAAATTTAAAAACATGAAAAGAACCAGTCAAGACAAATTCAACGAGCTCAAACTACTACTACTACTTACTTTTTACTGAAAAGGTAGACCAGGGTTACGTCTCCTACCTTCGAGTCATATCATCAGACTAGCTCAGTGGTTCCAGAAGACATTAGTGTTTCAAATGTCAGATCACACACATGCTTTCAAGCAAACTGAGCGTGTAAAATTTTTTTGATGACCTTAAAGACCTGAACCGATTTCCACCAAACATAGCTAAGAACACTCTCGACTGATATACCTTTAAAACAAAAAAAAACCGCATTAAGATCGGATCATCCGTTTGGGAGTTAGGATGCCACAGACAGACACATACACATTTACACAGACACGTCAAACTTATAACACCCCGTCGTTTTTGCGTCGGGGGTTAAAACAGACAATTCCAAGCAACAAAGCCACTCAAATTCAGCAAAAAGTCTTCTACGTACATTTCATTCTAATGCCGTAGATGTTAAGTATATAATTTATAATTGTGAAACTTCACTATTAATTAATTTGTAAAAAAACATTAAATAATATAAAATTAAAATATGATAAAAAAATTCATTGCCTCGATTTGCTGATTATTTTAGCAGAACAGTATTTTTCGAGCCACTTCAAAAAATAGTTATTAAATAACAAGGAAATAGTTATCAAAAAATAGTTATTAAATAACAAGGAATACAAAGGAACTTAAACTAACTTATCCTAATAACTAGATATACAAATCATACACACGTAGAATGGTGGCAAGAATAGGTACTGGTTGCATTTCCGCATTGGATAGCCAAGCTAATCTTTTGCGTTAAAAACGAGCCAGCCCTTCTGTCACCACTGAATATTTTGTAAGAATTTTTTGGCACTGCAACTCCATAGCCGAAGGGTCTCCACGGCAAAAGAGAAAAATATTAAATAAGTTATATTGTTTAAATATATACCTCTCTAGGTGTAAACATACCAATCATAAAACAGTCTCGGCACACAACATGAATATAATAATTTAAAAACTGAAATTGGTCTAATGAATACGGAATCAAAAACCTAATATTATGTGCATATTGAAACATATGAAGGCTTTTCGTTTGTCGATACACAGCTTTTTGTTCCCAAAACGATTTGATTCGTATCGAAGAGCTATTTACTAAAATTATATGTTATGATACTACTCCTTTTATTTTGCCGTTCCCCCATACTTGAATAATATGATTTTTATTATAAAAGCTGAATTGAGTGGCGGCTTAAATTACAATTAAGGGTTCCGTAGTAATTTTGTGGAATTTCTGAATAATAAATTAAAACGTAAAGAACTACTTTTTCACCTAAAGTGAATTTTTTATACAATTTTAATTAATCACAAATTCATGCTAGTATAAAAAAAATAATACTTTTCGCTTTGAATTTTTACACTGCTATAGAGCAATATAAAACATTTCAAACATAAAAACTCATAAAATAAACCAAAAATCTTGTACGTCTAGGAATGCCCCACAGAAATGATAACTAAAATATGGCTAGCGTTGTGGATTAGGGTGAAATAGGACGAGCCTGACTACCGCTGCCCGCGTGATAGAAGGGAAGCCAAACAGACCGGCACCCTACAGCGTTACGCAACGAAGCGGCTTACCTTCCCATAAGATGTCATAATTTCAAAATAACACTAAAAGTCTCCATAACGACACGCTCACACGCAGAAGTAGAACATGTATAAAAGTCAAACTTTTTTTACAGGTTTAAATAATAATGACCTACTGATCAATAATTTTCTCTATTTAAACTAGACTGCTTCTTACACAAAAGCTACCCATGTAGAGGTACCTACATGCCTAAATATAGGTAACTTTTCAGATATAACTGAAGACATACTGAGTTTATTTTATTCCTCTACAGAACCCTAATAAAAGGATAGAGATCATAATCGAAGAGGTCCGAGTTGGAGCTCGAATAAAATGGGAATACATTTAATGATTATTATGCCCCTAAACGATTTGGCCTCAACAGTTCATTTTCAATGGACCTAATCTCTAATCCGAACACTTTTCACCTACTTTTTTGATGGTATCCTAATAATTGGTAAAAAAATATAAATTATATATACCTCCAATGAAACGAACGAATGAACGGAAATAAAAAATAGAAACTAATTAAAAATTGCGTATTAAAATGATTCTATCTTTATTTATTAATTAAGAAAAAGCAGTATTGAATTTAGAAAATACTAGGTTTATGTCGGCGTAACTCTATTATAATTTAAATTATACATTTGCCGCCCATATATACCACCCGATTTCACCCACCAAGTTTCCTTTCCTATGGAAATATCGGGACAAAAGCTGTAAAGCCCATGATTTCGTAGGGAAATCTATAGTTAATAATATTATATAATAGTGCGGCGAGAAAGTGTAACAAACACAAACACACACACACAATTCACATTCGTTTTTGTAATATTAGAATGATAAGAGTACCTAAGTGGTCTTTTGCCTTACTATTTACCTTGATGATTCAATTATTGAACCTTAGAATTTCCAGTATTGGATCAGGCAATGATATAAAAATATGCTCACTATTATACATTAATTTGGAATAAAAATAAACCACGTCCGTAAAAATAACAAGATTAGCGAATAACATTCCCAAAATCGTAAATTAAACGTAAAAAATATAACTCGTTCATCGAAATATTTTTGATCCTGATCCAAATGATGGATGGAAATTGACCGACGCCCACTAAAATTTTGCGCCGGTAGTGTGGGCATTAATATTTATATTTTGATAACCAAAACCGTATACTCGTTCATCACTTGGAGCACTTCGTCAAAAGACCGCGGCAGAACTAAACACAACAATGCTGTATTCATTGACTGTGGTACACTAGTTTAAGATAGAGCGGTTATTCATAATTCTAGAATCTAGTTCATAGTCCCTCAATTGGAGCGCGTTTGCCTAGATGATGAAGATTCACTCTTGCTTTGAAGGTGTCCAAAAGTAGAGTAGAAAACCCTGAAGCTGTCATGGCGTTCCACACTTTTACTGTAGGTACTCTTATACAATGTATCTCTAAAGCTCTAGATGGTAAGAATAAAACTCACTGATATTATTTCATAAGGATCGTTAGTGAGTTAAAAAATCTTCTCTCTAATTCCACTAACATTAGGGTTTGGAACAGTTTGGTGGTAGGACTCTTCGAAAAGAAGGAAAGCTTGCCGTTCAAAATTAATTTAACTTCCAGGACATTTTTTTGCAAGTCATCAATCATTCAGTGAAGATAAGGCTGAATAGGCAAGCAAAGAAAACAAATATATCCAAAACAAAATTGGGCACAGGAAACGTCTTCGCAGCGCGATTTAGAAAATAGAAACCAATTACCAAAACGGTTTGTGCTTGTCATGTCATTGATCCATCAAGTAGGCATTGACCAACAAGCAATTTTCAGCATTCCAGCACCTTGGAACCTCAATGTCCATCGGCTCTTCAAACTATTTCAGAGAGTATCAGAGAAACTCCGAGCATACTCCGAGATACTCGCTCCATCACTTACTGCGTGACTCAGAGCCTTCTTATCTACATACTGTCAACACACTGTTTTAACGTTTCAATGTATATTATTGTAAACCGTACCCTGCCATGACTTGCGCTGGGTGCAGCATCGCAACGAGAGCACTCTTCGAGCGGCACACAATGCGGGCTTGTTTGTCGCTGCTGTTTGTCGTGCGCCAACGGCCGCCGCGCCGCTCGATTCAGAAATTATAACTAAATTTTGAAACCGCATTCAGAGTTTTGCTAATAGATGACTATACTGACGATCAATAATGCCTGCACTCTTTTATATGGTAGGTATACTAAGATGGTCTTCAAAAATACTCGTAAACGCTACCCAAAGTATAGTCATAATTCAAAAGGTCTGAATTTTTTGCCCTTCTAGATTGTATTGCTTGCCTACTCTTGAGCCGCAACCAAATCACGTAAATGCAAGTGGAATCATCAAGAAACGCAAAAGGGTGCCAGGCTAAGTTTAAGTAATGAAACGGACGATACATTGGCAGTACCTACTGTTTAATTTTATTTATTACAGAGGGTAACTAACTACACAAAATCTCATAGAATATATATTATAATAGAGTTACATCTTTCATATATATTCTAATAGAATTTTTTAGCCATCTCTTTTGGATTGTTGTTGATTTGCATAGCCACCAGGTTCCATACTTTAGTTGCTTATCTTACTTACCTATTTATGAGCTCATGGGCTAGCAAAGTATTAGTTTTTTAACCCCCGACGCAAAAACCACGAGGTGTTATAAGTTTGATGTGTATGTGTCTGTCTGTGGCATCGTAACTCCCAAACGGATGATCCGATTTTAATGCGGTTTTTTTTGTTTGAAAGGTATATCAGTCGAGAGTGTTCTTAGCTATGTTTGGTGGAAATCGGTTCAGGTCTTCAAGGTCATCAGGTCGTTTGTTAGTTGTGATAGAAATGTTACACGCTCAGTTTGCTTGAAAGCATGTGATCTGACATTTGAAACACTGTCTTCTGGAACCACTGAGCCGGTTTGATAATATGGCTCGAAGGTAGGGGACGTAACCCTGGTCTACCTTTTTAGTAAACCCATCGAGTTTGGGCTCGTTAAATTTGTCTTGACTGGTTCTTTTCATGTTTCTAATTGATGAGGACCGGATGCTGGAAATGGGATGTGGCATATGAAACCCTGGAATGCCGGAATGAAACGGATAAACCGATTTATATTTTTGCTGAAAAATGACCTAAGTTATATATAGCTAGATAGCACCTTGAAGTATAATAATTCCTCTAATTTAACAGATGCCATTAACAGACTTTCTCTATTTATGCGGTTTTTCTTGCAATTTCTTTTTTTTTAATTATTTTTTTTTAAATTTCATCGATAACTTTGTTACAAAATGTGTATCTTGTTTTAATGTAAATATCGTTTTACGGCGTGAAAAGGCTTGAATAGTAGAATGAGTAAAATAAACTACACTATGAAAAGTTTAAAATCCAAGATGGCCACCACAAAAAAATGGTATATTAAATATATATTTTGAATTTAATAGTTAGTAAAGTAAAAAAGGTATATTTATTACAAACTCCAACATCAACAAGTTTTTGCTTCGATTTAAAAAAGGCTTATCTTTAGGGCCAAAAGACGCAGCATTATTGATGCCAACCGCTATTTATAACACGAGTAATATTTTACACAGACACAATATAGCTAGTTACACAGGTACACACGCGTTTATATATATATATATATATATATATATATATATATATATGATCACGCATAACTTTTTACAGAGTTTTCCAATTCTTTTTTTTAGAAAGGGCACACTTCCAAGGTGGTCCCATTCTCATCATGTTAGGATCTGATGATGATATCAGGGAAAATTCAAGGAACTTTTCAAATTTTAGGCACACTTGCAGAGATTTCGGTTTTAGTGTAACCATCGGTAGCTTTTGTGCTATATAATATACTATGACAGTATAGTACGAGTACGTTCACTAAAAAGTAAGAAATAAAAATTTTTAACAAAAAATAGAACCGACTCAAGAAGCACTAAAAAGTAAAAGATAACTGTGTCATTTAGTTGCTTTAATTTACTTAAGCATATCTATGAAGTCGTTTTTATTCCTTACGAGTTATCCCTTGACTGCAATCACAACTGATAAGTGAGATATTCAACAATTCATAAAGTGTTCAAGTTAATTACAATCATAATAATATGCCATTTTGCCATCATAAATATCATAACTAATTTGATTAACATAACAAATTACACCATAATAGTGCAATTCTCATGCGACCGCAATATAATTAAAAGTTATTTAATTATTAATTCCGGTCATTAACTTTTTTCTAAAAATGTTTTACAATTGAGTCTCCTATGAATTATGAGCAACACAAAAATGCAAAAAAATGTCAATGAATTAATAACGCATGTTGACAATTCAACATACGTAAACATTACAACAAATCCTTTACTCTGCACAATAATAAATCATGGCCTGACTATCTCGTGCCGAGTGGTGAATATCTCGCCTGAGTGGTGAATAACGAGACCTTTATTTAACGCAGGGTAATACACTCCGGAAAGAAGGCTGAAATCAGCGTTCTTTATATCCACTAAAACCCCGCGTCATCAGTATGCGTCTTTAGTTGAGACGTCGCAGGGTGATAGAGAACGCGGTTCTGTGAAAAAGACAAACCACTACTGACTGTAGATCAACTATAAAAAGAGCATACAAAAAACATTTTTAACAAAAAATAGAACCGACTTAAAACGCACTAAAAAGTAAAAAATAACTGTCATTTAGTTGCTTTAATTTACTTAAGCATATCTATGAAGTCGGTGCCAGCCAAGTTTAAGGAACATTTACTTTACGTAGTAAAGCAGTTTGTGGGTTCTAGGTAACGTTCTTAAAGTAGAAACCTTGGCTGGCACCGACTCCTAGATATGCTTAAATAAATTAACTAAGTGACACAGTTATTTTTTACTTTTTAGTGCGTATTGAGTCGGTTCTATTTTTTGTTAAAAATGTTTATTTCTTACTTTTTAGTGATTTATCGCCACGCAACAAACTCGTACTATATTGTCATAGTATATTATACGGCACTAGTAGCCAAAAAGATTCCGATACAGAGGCAAAGACCGAAATCGCTGTAAGCGTGCCTCCAAAACTTGAAGAGTTCCTTCAATTTCCCCAGGATATCATCATCAGATCATAACATGATGACAATGGGACCACCTTGGAAGTATGCCCTTTCTAATAAAAAAGAATTATGAAAATCGGACAACTCTGTAAAATGTTTAGCGTGGCCATACATTAATTGCACCAGCAATATTGCTCTCAGATTGCGACAAATCAGCTTATGAGAAGAAATGTAGTACTTTTCTAAACAAGTAATGTTACATACAGCTCTACTACGTAATAATACAGTTGGCTATATAGCATAATTATAACGCGTGTTATTAACAGAGTTGTATGCAACGTATCAACCAATTGTATTTTTAAGTAGTGGCGTGTCGGACACCATTAGCCCGCCCTTTGAGCCAATATGGCGGCTAAATGAGAACAGAACGATTAGTTACTCTTTTCATTGACATTTATTAAAACATCAATAAATATTTTCTTTACTAACAATTGCCCTCGACTTTTTATTACTAGTAGATAGTTGACCGAGCATTTCTTACATTCAGATACAACGTCCTAGAAAGTGTAGGTGTGTAAATTAAATTTTATTCGTAAATCAACCATCGTCTTCTCAAATTGTCGGGTTTTTTCTAGCACAGTACAAAAGATAAACAAAAATGCTATCCAAAAACACACATAATTATTAAGGTGACTGTGAAATATATTTGGAATCGCGTACCTTTATACTCGTATATGTTTTCTCGTAAGCGATATTAAAAGCGAATACTAAGAACGCTTAAGACATGAGCTGCAGAACAATAACTCGATTACAGGGGGGGACAACCAGGGTTGAAGACGCTGAGGGAGGTTATAAGAACTTCGTTAGTCTTACGAAGGTGTTGAACTTTGGTATGGGACGCGCACTGAGCGAGATTATAGCTTTTACTGCGTTTTATAACCTCATCGATATTATATAGAACTGTATCATGACATAAATAATGAACACTTAATAATGACCTTTATTTAGAGTTTATTAATTTACATCGAAAAAAGAACGGTTTATTATTATTGCACATATTTTTAGTTTCTTGTCGGCTTATCTTATTTGCCTTTTGAACTGATAATAAAAGAGTTTCACTGTTTAAACTGTTTTATTTGAATTAAAGGAATTGTTTTGAATCGATATTTTATCGAATGTTGGATAAAAAAGAACAAAAACGAAACGAAACGATAAATCATTTTAAACTATGCCTAAGAATCATCAAGAAGTACTGCCAAAATAAAACGTAAATAAGGAATGCCTTTTGCAAGCAATGCAAACTACCGCTGAAGAATACTCTTATGAAGAGATAATTCTGACTGTAGCATCAAGTTATTTCTATAATTTTATAATGAAGCAAGTAAAATTCGAAGTTTGCAAGTTTTAATTTTTTGAAAATATTATATAGCTTATATCACCAGGGTATAGTGTAGCTTCCCAGCAATAAAAGAAATCGATTTAGTAGTTTCGGAGCCAAAGACTGCGAACAAACAATCAAATCTTTCGTCTTTATAAAATTAGCATCAATAGAGGAAGTATTTTTGATAAGAGAAAGATTGTAAATAAGAGTACTTCAAATTAAATCTACACTTTAAGAGTTGATAAGTAAGACATGTGACACATAACTCGATTGCAGATAGGGCAAGCAGCGCTGAAGGCACAGGAGGGGAATTTCAAGAACTTAGTTAGTCTCACGAGGTGTCTGACTCGAGCGAGATTATCGCTTTTGCATGTAACGTGTTTTGTCGTCACTCTTGCGTATCTGATGTTGTAGAGTATGCGTGTCACCTATTTTCTCATGTTCTACTGTTCTATATAACGTTGGATAATAATAATCGGACAGAACAAAAAATCCTAAGAAGATTGCTAAGAAGATAGAATCCTAAGGTGATAACTTGATTCCAAAGTAAATTTTAAATGACTTGATTTTCAATTTCCGGCAAAAAGCGGCTAAAAATGTGACTGAAAATTTCATGAAAGAAAGAAAGTTCAGTAGTTCGTAGCCTGTCCCAGGACATGAAGTTTTGACCTCGAGAATTGAAACCACATTATGTCATTGGAAACTAGGTAGAATCCTGGGACATTTGCAAAAGCACTGCAAGTCAAAACTCTATAGTGCGAGTCTTGATTTCGTCTCTATATCTCTCTATCAAGAGTATCGTGTTAGACAGAGAGAGATAGAGACGACGTCGAAACCTACCCTGTCAAATTTCGTCAGATCACAAATTTTGTCAAACAGAATCGACGCTCAGAATTTGCATTCTGTTCATAATCGTCTAGAACATTTTAGAAAAGGTTTCGCTGCCGGGATTGTAGTTTTTTTTTTACACAGAAACTAGCATAGGTTTTGAAGACTAAAGTATTTAATTTCAGCTACACGCTTTCCTAAAACCAAGAGTTTTGTCAGACAGGCTGACGGACAGCAAGGTGATCCTGTAAGGTGGTTCTTCACATAGAGGTGCAAAACTTAAAAACTATATTTTAATACCGCGGAAAACAGTAGGTACCTATACATATAAAACACATCAACCTAATAAAGGTGTTCTATTCACGAGCATTTAGTTAGATAGCGAGTGCAGGGTAAACGTACCAGTTGCGGGCTTACAAAGGCAGCCCCGCAAACACAAAAGGTATCGAGTGCGCGCTGCAAAGTTATGGAGGATGCAATCACAACTTGCGCCGAGCGAACGTGCATTTATAATTAAAGTTTGTCTTACTTAAATGTATTACCAGCGCTTTGCTTACCTCTTTTTGAATTTTAATGAAAATTCATGTTTCTTTTATTACTTATCAAGTAAAAAAAGCAATAAATTAAACAATAATGGTTAAATATTTTGTTATTAGACAGGTATTAAGCTAGGATAAAGAAGAAGGATTTTTTTTAATCGACGAAAAAGAACGGAGGAGGTTCTCAATTCGACACGTATATTTTTTTTATGTAATACAACGCATAACTTTTTACAGAGTTGTCTGATTTTGATAATTTTTGTTTTATTAGAAAAGTTATAATCTAAGGTGGTCCCATTGCCATCATGTTAGGATCTGATGATGATATCCTAGGAAAATTCAAGGAACTCTTCAAATTTTATAGGCACGCTTACAGCGATTTCGGTTTTTGTCTCGGTAGCTTTTTGGCTACTAGTGCGTAATATACTATGACAGTATAGTACGAGTACGTTATGTGGCGATAAATCACAAAAAAGTAAGAAATGAAATTTTTTAACAAAAAAGAGAACCGACTCAAAACGCACTAAAAAGTAAAAAATAACTATGTCATTTAGTTGCTTTAAGTTACTTAAGCATATCTAGGAGTCGGTGCCAGCCAAGGTTTATACTTTAAAGACGTTACCTAGAACCCACGAATTGCTTTACTACGTAAAATAAATGTTCCTTAAGCTTGGCTTGGCATGCTTAAGTAACTTAAAGCAACTAAATGACACAGTTATTTTTTACTTTTTAGTGCGTTTTAAGTCGGTTCTATTTTTTGTTAAAAATTTTTGTAAATGAATAATGACTAGAAACATACCTAATACTCGTTTCTACATTGCGTCTGACGGTCGATAAAATAATATATTAATTACGCCGTTGTATAAAAAGAAATGTATATTATGCACTATAGTAAAGACTCCAAACTCTTGGACTACATTCAGGTACCACCGACACTAGTATCGCATATATAATTTAGAACACACTATTTCTATTTGGTTCTTCTTATTAAAATAACTAGAATAGGACTATATCCACATAGGAACCTAAGTAAAACTATAATATACATACGATTGAATTAGAAATTTCCTTCCGGCAGTTAACAGTAGTTACTAGGTTGGTTAATATAAGATTTTCGTATTCGGATCCCTTGCGGAAGACAAGACCACATCCTGTTTAATGATGTTTCTAGAATTATTAACTAAGATTTGACGTCGGTAATAAATTCAAAGTTTCGACTGAGGGATTAGGGACTCCAGTTCCGGTCCGCACCTTAGGGATAGTTATCGACGGAACAACACTACTATTATAATAATTACATACTTACCTATGTATTAACTACATTGTTTTAAAGACTTAGACATATTTCATAAACGCATAATATTTTATTGGTAATTTAGCTTTTCAAGAATATGATTGGTTTGCAGCTCTAGGTTCTAGATATTCTAAATTTTCTTATCTGCACGCCTAGGATGCGACAACAGACGTAACTTATGTAGAGAAAAAGACATTATATTTTTAACTTTATTGCGGTGTGATGCGATGAATGGGAGAGCAAATTCTTTCTCTACACTCGATATGTCTTTTAACGCATTAGAGACGTGCTGATCTAGTGATTGGGGCTAGTTACATTAGAAATGTCACGAATGGACTTTTCCGGTATGTGACCAATAAGAACCCAGTCAGTGACGGGTCGAATAAACTTGCACCCCTTTTATGTTGGCCCGCAGCAACCCTTAATTACGAGTATGTCTAAGACTTTTTAAATTAAAGTAAATAAAAATAGGTTCAAAATACAGATATGAGATACATAACTTAACTAAGAAATCTATAAGAATCATATAATCTTCATTAAATAATCCTCTTGCCTTTATTGCCTTTCTTTGTAATATATTGCTATATCTTAGGTCCCAATACTGCCAGTACCGATAGTTATATGAACCAGGGTGTTTGTATAAAAAGCACCTTGCTTGATTGCTTTCCCGCTTCACAGTAACTTCTTAGTTTTTCTCAGCTATTAAAAGCGGATACAGGTACATTAACTAGCATTCAACCAGTCTTTGTTAGCAAGTATGGACTTTGCGTACTTGATATGGACAGAAATTATGTAACAAAAAGGCTCTGCATAACAAATTCATCTAGTAAAATGTACCTAGTAATTATTCTTTGCCGATATTAATTGAACAATAGATAAAGACTACGTCACATTTCATAAAGAAAATAATTTAAACTAGGATAGAATCGTAGAATACATTTTCAAAAATTTCCCAAACAAATCAAAGCTTTACATTACATTACAACATTTCCTGAAATGGTCCGGTTTGGGAGCAAAGCATACTCATAAGTACGTAAGTAGCACTATCTAATCTTCAATAGATAGTTTAAGGTTACATGTTATTAAAATCAGTTGGCAAAATAGGAAACCCCTTACCATAAGCACCGTTTCAACGATCTAACTTCGCAAAAGTTTCTTAAAGTGTCTGTTAAAGACTATTTACTGGTTACTGTACCTTATATTTACCTTTTAAAAATAATTAAATATGACGAGTAAAACACTATCTAATCTTTAATAGATAGATGACGGTAGAAAAGATATTATTGAATTCAGTCGGCAGTTAACCCTTTGGGCGAGGCTTCCGCCGGCCGGTGAACGGTTCAGCCACTCATACGATATTAAAGATCGCTATCACTCAGGAAGGTGCACTAAATTTTCGCTTCGTTTTCATTAATACTGACTATACGACCCAAGTTGTTAAATTAGTTGCTACATTGAAATAAATTGAAAGAGTTTTATATGTTTTTTTGACTAGCGGACGCGCGTATACCCGCTTGAGATACTGTTTTTCCGGATATTTTTTTTTCTACGTCTGACCTCGATAAAATCCTTTCTATAGACCGAGAGATTAGGGCAAACAGGCAAAAAATAGATTAAAATGGTACCTTTGGTTGGGATTTCGAACTCAACAGGCCTGCGACTTCTGTACATCCAGCTACTCCTTGCGACACAGTCTATGTCATCAAAGCCTTTTTTCTTCTACGATGAAGTTGACGAAATCAACTTTAAAAAATCACAGACTCGATCCCCGTTTGTCAATTTAGCAATACTGTTAACACAGGTTTTAAAACATAATAAAGGAACAAAAAGGGAATAAAAAATATTGATAATATTTAAAAAAATATAGGTTATTTATTAAACTATTTTAGTTTCGAAAAAGGATAACCTATATTTTAATAGCTAGCCCATGTAATTAGTTCTTCAAACTTAAGCACCTTGTAGCTTTTCGTCTAGCCCTGATATCAAATAACACACACATTATAACAAATGAAATGTAAATAAACCCTTAAACTAAAATAATAATATTACACATGTTGGAATTGGAACTTAAGTCTATAAATAGAGACTCGCGTCTTGGTGAGAAAATAAGATCACACCCGTAGCCATCGTGTATGGTCCAGTAAGATTTAGCCGGAGGCTGCATCGCCGCCCAATCACATTACGGTACCATCGGAGCAGTAAATTAAGAATTAGCAGGGAAGTGATTATTTTAAAACGTGTCATACCCTTTCTAACGAGGTTTCCGTTCTAGACTTCGAATTTTTTACCTCCTAAAGATTGATTTCAGCTATTTTATGGAAAGTATTTTAAAACGGAAGGATGTTTAAGTAAAACACTGGACAGCACAATAAATTATTTATTTAATTTTTTTTTAGTTACCAAATAACAATTCAACATTTTATTAAGTATTAACATTTTAATAATAACAATTAAATATTAACATTTTAATTAACATTTTAGTAATATCAACATTTTATTGTCGGCAAAGACTAAGTAAAATCGGCAAAGGTTAAGCAGCGTGGGTCTTCGGGCTTCGTGCAATGGTCCTTGCCCGGGCCAGGCGCCACTAAACTTAGGTCATTGTCTTTCAGTTCTTCTCGGGTGAGCATTCTGACAGCTCGGGGGTCAGTTTCGATAAGTCAATCTGCGCGGGGCAATTTTGGATTCTCACTATCATTCGTCGGGACGGTATCCGGTGGTAGCGTCACCCAACTTACCCCGTGCCCTTCAGACAGAAATACAGCAATGCTATGCACAAGAAATAAACATGGCAGTAGTACTTCCTCAAACGAAATCTGTCAATCAAAATTCATACATAATTATTATTATTCAAATGCAGCTATAACCCTTTATCGGATCCAATTAACATTGTCATTAGGTTGGCTATTATGAAGAGCTTAGCCCACACGCTATGTACGCTATATAAAAAAGTACCTACAGTTATGTTTGTGGCTATAAATTAACCGTTAAACCTAACAACCAATGTTATAGTAATAAAAAATGTCGAACCAATCATCGGTTACATTTTCATGAAAGCCTTTAAAGGGGGTATTAATACATTGCATTTTAATATTGTCACATTTGCGCGGTCTATTTAGTCAAAAGATCATTTAAAATGTCATCGCGACAGATAACATCAAGTAAAGGACTAGAACACATTGCGTGTGGAATCTTTAATTATGTGTTGGTCGAGAAAATATTAAAATATAGCTTTATTTTTTTCTAGAGCCTCAGGTATCTTTGTATACAGTCAAGGGTCTAACGACGACAAATATTCAATTGTGTTAATTTTTTAATATAGGGCAAAGCAGATGGTTTTGATGGACCTAAAGTGGAAAACAATTGCATGGAAAATCATTATAATAATAACAAGATATGCAATCCTATAATCCTCAATATGTGGCATACAAGTTAAACCTTATGTCACAAATTCAAAAAATCGGATGCCCAAGACCGGGCAAAGTGAGCTAGATTATGTCGGAAGGAGGACCCCACCGAGAGGGATATCTAACGCTAAAAAGAAGTAGTTGATATATAATATATAATTTAATCTGGTTTTGAGAGCCTCCGTGGCGCAGTGGATTTATAAGGTCCTGGGTTTGATTCCCGGCTAGATTTAATAAATTAGTCCAGGTCTGGCTGGGGCTAGTTGGAGGATTCAGCCATGGCTAGCTACCATCCTACCGACAAAGACGTATCGCAAAGCGATTTTGCGTTCCGGTACGATTTCGTGTAAAAACCAAAAGGGGTGTGGATTTTATCCTACTCCTAACACCCGTCCTTCCATCTAAGATTACATCATTACTTATTATCAGATTTGATTGCAGTCAAGGCAAAAATTTAAAAACCTGAATCTAAGTTTACGCTTTTTTACTGAAATACAGTGATGCTTCTCGGCGGCATGTTGGCGGTAGAAATATCTAAAGCTGTGTTGCTATCCTAGCTGTGCAACTGTGCTATGTACAAGGAAATTTCATTAACAATTATTGGCTACAAGATATAACTGGATGGATTATCTTTGTAGCCTTTGCTATTATTTGAGTTGAAATTTCTAACAAATAATCGTTACTGCCAGCAATACTAATTAGTATTAATACTGATCATAAGCAGCACTATATTTAAAGTAAAAGATTAAAAACTGTCATCAAGTTCTAAAATCAAACAATCAAATAATATTAAAAAATAAAAATGTACTTAATCTATACAAAAGTAGAAGAAAGGGTCACAATATCGAACTTTCTAATCACAAATATTGTATGAAACAGCCATTCTATTAACAAAAACGTTGTAAAATATATGAGAAAATGTAAAGGAAAGAAAGAAAAGCCTGATACAAGAGGCAATCGTGTCGACGAAATGGTATCGTGACAAAAATCCATGCCTCAAGCGGCCGCGGTAAATCACCGTGTATGAAATCCAATTACGTCCACAAAACCATTAGCCATACGAATATATACTATAGTTATGAGCATATCTACGTTTGTATACTGAAACAGTATGACGCTCGAAATTAGTACAATGTTTTTTTGTGACGTCAGACCTAAAGGGGTATACTGCCACCGAAATCTAACTAGTATTATAGATGATAACGTTTAAAAGGAATGATATCGATAACTCTTTCACACCAGAATGGCTTCACGGATTTGGATAATATTTGGCGCAGAGATAGATTATAGTCTTATTTAGCATATAGCCTAATCTAATCTCGATTTTTATAGTTATAGGATCTACGCGGCTAATTTTTACATAAGCTTTCACGCTGTAAAATTTTCACTATAAGATTAACCAATTTTTTTTTAATTTGATACAATCAACAACAATTTGAAACAAGAGTCGAAAAAAAAACCTCAGTATTAGTTCTTTATTCTGAGGCATTATTAGTTCTTTATTCAGAATAAATTATACATTAGGGTTTTCTCCTTACTGATAAGAAATCCATTGTACGTAGTTACTACCTAAGCATAACAAAGTATATTGCCAAAAAAAGCAAACATTGTATGTATACAGTTTTGCGGTCACCAATCCGCAGTCGTATTCCATTCTCCATATTTGGCAAAAAAAGGAAGTAAAATAACAAAATTATTGAATTTCGCAATTTAATATCGGCGCGCTCGCTCACTGTCCATAATTACCAATGCGGGCCCAATTCATCATTCTTTATTACAAGTACAAAATTCCATGTAAATTTCATGCACGACCGATGAACAACGCGAATAAGTTTCGATGGATCGAAGAAATGATTTTTTTGCTGAGACAACTCGCACGCATTAAGTCTTTGCATTCCATATTTTATAATAAACGTTATAAAAGCTATAATTGTTCTAAAAGCAACGATCTTGATATAATTTGTGGTAATTGTTGGTTATTTTGATTTTTGGAATTTTTCTTTTGGAGTATTTCAATGCACCATTCACTTAATTCCAAGCACTTAGTTGGTAACGTATAGGATTCTGAACACTTTTTAATTTAACATACCTTTTTAAAATGAGTTCCTAAAGTAATGTGTATTTATTCAATAAACGAATATTTATATAACTAATACATTTGCTGCCGTTATTGTCATCGTTCATATCCTCGATACAAAGATTGGAAAACCGAAAGCAAAGAACTTAAAAATTCTTTCTTTCTTTTCTTTTAAACAAGCCTTATTTCTGAATGTAATGTAAGAATTAAGAAACTTAAGATCTAACACATAACAGAACTGTCAGACTAACTGGTAGACACATAAACTCTACATTCTCTAAAGACTAAAATAATTTTGATTTATTCAAAAGCCAACATCAGAATCTAGGCAGTTTAACTTAACGAAATGACTTTCAAAATCATTGTCTCAGCCAACAAGCAACAAAGTCCCCTGCGTGCCAACTGAAAATGTCATTAATGCCTGAGTGAAATTTGGGGTCTAATCTCTCTGCAAAGCTTATTACATTTATACAGAGTAATCTTGGAATAAAGTTTTCAATGGAAAGTGTTGAATCATTGCGGATCGCGAACCCTTCCCGCTGAAACTCGCTGATGGCGTACGCTTGATAAATACTGTTTACCTATCTGGAAATTATTTACTTTATATCTACATTCATTTCCGATTTGTTATGTTAGCATTCATTTTTATTACATTAAAAGAATAACATTAAAAATGGTTTGTTATAAAAAACACAATTCAAGTCGTCAAAGAATAAAGTGGCTCTTTTTAAAATTATGATTCTTGTATAGAGTTTCTGGATTCATTATGATGTCAATTTTCACTGTCACTACGACTATGAGATTACGGTAACTATCGTCTTAGTGCACTTATTATATAATCTAGGGTCTAATTTAAAAAATATTAACTATTCGCGTCCGTGTGTCTTACAAAGGATCATGACTTTGGAGTGACAGCAGACTTGACCACTTGACTTTGCAATTGACTTTTTGGCGCGTTACATATTCATTGCTTGGGAGGTCTGCGTTCAAAATGGGAATTTATAATTTCTAAATTAACTTAAGTTTGGTCTGGTTCGGTCATAACATACGCGACACGCGCAAGCAATTTCGTAACAACCTAAGATCGTAATTTAAGGTCAAGCGAAATTGCGAACAACCATAGCCGTAGCCGAAGAAAAACTCTTTTCTATATAAACAATGTTTAAAATAAGTATAGTATCCGATGAGCAGATCGATGAAGATGACCTCTCTTCAGGTCTTAGTGCAGCTTGTTATGCTCTTAATTACACTACTTGAGAAAAATCATGTTTATATTTTCTAGCAAAAGCTTCCGGCAAATTATGACGAAGTGGATAAGAATATTTAAATTTTTATTTGACATCGTATAAAGGTGGCATTTTCCACTTAGGTCGGAAAAGTCATGGCGCAAACCGCAGAGTCATCGCGACGCAATAACCAATTGTGAGCGTATTACGTCCTAGCACAAAGCCCGGCTCACGAGACCAGAGTAACGAACACATTGTTGCTGGAAGTGGTCAAGTCAGCTAACTGAATCTTATAATTAATTTTGTTTACCAACCGAATTCAGAAGGAATGAATCGATGGAAAATACACATATAAACACAATAATTAAACTGACTAACTAAAACACAAAGATGTGCTTACTTAAAACAATATCACATCATAATTATGTGCTAAATGTTGATCTGTTTAAAAATAATGCCATGGTAAATAAGCAGAGCTATTAGAATTAAAGCGTTTTGTATCATTAAGATTTAGTTTCTTCCAGAGAGTTATTTGGATAAATACTACCTATGTTAACTTTCTTTAGACATCAATAAAACTTTTTTTTGTATTTTTGTTGGAATTCAATGCAAAAAAAAATTACTTTTGTTTTGATGAATTTAAATGCAAATGGTAGTTGAGACGTTAAGTTTAATTATAAACCTGGGATAGGAAAATCTAATAATGACGACAGCATCCGGACAAAATAATTAAATTTTGTCTAGTTACACCTAGCCATCATCGGATAAACATACAAAGCTTACAAAGTGGGTTGCGTCACATTTTATTATACGCGTAGCTAAGATATGGAATGGTCAGTTTCTCGTTCTTCCTTGGTACACAACTTGGGTATTTTTATAACAAGAATGAATAGGCAATTCTAAGCAAGCGCGTCCTATGTTAGATCGCGTCTTCACTTACCATTAGAAGAAATCGTGGTCAAGGGTGAGCTTATTTAATTTAAAAAAAGTAATCTTTTAAATTGAAAAAGAAATCAACTTTCATCAATTTTCTTAGTAATCTAAAAAATACGTGTCGTATCCAGCCAAGCTTTATGTTTGTGGACGGATTTTTTATTACTTTGACTGTGATGCGACAAAGTCGTTTTTGCGCAAACATATCGGCGACAATGGGAAACGGGGCTTTTGTATTTTTTAGTTTGATTGATGATTTTAATTTCCTATCTGCTTCATTGATTTCGGAGATACTGGTGATATAAACATATACAGCATTTATTTTTTTCTTTTGTATTAATTATTATTGGACGCGGTTGAAATACTCGATGCATTATTGTAGATAGATAATCCAAATTGGAACTTTTAAAGATTTCACTATATCGTCTTGTTGTCTTGTTATTTTTAAAATTTTATTAAAATGATACTCAATTATTAAATGATGTCACCTATAGTAAATTTTGCTTTATAATAATTAAATATTATTAATATACTATCAAATAGGAGTTAATAATTATATTGCTATCTTAATTCTAAGTTAAAAAAAAAATAGATATTTCTTAAGAAAGTGAGTAAATATAATATATAATAATTATAATAGATATTAAAATGGTGTATAGTTTTTACAAAGCGAGTCTCTATAAAATATTTAATGAAACGCAGTTTAAAATAATTCCTAACACAACTGAATAACTAAAAGAAATAAATTATACAGTAATGGATTTTAATAATAATTTTAATTCGCTGCCCTCAAATATATCCAGCAAAACCTCCGTGCACAACGCGAATGTGACAGGCGATTTAAATATGGCGGCGGCATCATCCCGCCGGTGACGCCGCAGCCGTCCATTTATCACTCCCGTAAGCCTCCGCCGATATTATGATCAATGCCATTCGCCTGCGCTCGGCCCCGCTTCTATTGCGTGTCATTGAAACTCTGTGCTGGGAATGTCATGATATCATTGATACTCATTCTATTGTGTATCCTAGAATCTGAATTCTGAATTTTAAAAAAATTGTTGCATTTCTGCGGAATGCTTTACAATTCCTAAACGCCTTGGCTGATCCCGATGTTTAACATATCCTCATAGAAAAAACTCTGAGGAATGTTCTCAGCTACTTAGAAGTAGCTACGGTAGTGGTATATTGCGAAAAAGATCCTAACAATGCACATTTTTGATGGTATAATTATAATGACTCATAATATACTTTTCTCGACAAAGAAATACGCGAAGAAAGGATTACAGAAGGTGTGAAAACATTACAAAATGTTAAAATTTCTTAATAGAAGTTTTATCAGTCCATGCAGGTGAATGTATATTTAATACGGCCGGTAGCGTTCAGCCACATTGCATACTTTATATTGTCATAGTCACCACCTGGGATAGTGGCTTTTTAAAGAATCATTATCTAGGTTTCACTTTGGCCGGAATTGCAAAATTTTATAGCGGCGATCATCGGACATTTTACTGCCAAAATATAGATATTGCGGGTATAGTTAATATCCGCATATGTAAATTATTTTTATCTGACTACTCAACACATTTATGCTTGTGTATCATAATCATCATCATCATCATTATCATCATCATAAAGTGAAAAATGAGATATAAAAATGAATAAAATGGCATTTACCTCTTTTATCAGCATTATAGCATATATCATTTGGACAATGTAGAGGTTTATTGTAAAATAATATAACATATCTATACACTTTCTTCTTCTATAATACATTTTAAATAACGATTATTATCTAACGTAATTATGTATATTTATTTTCTATATTTTATAGTTATATTTGGACGTTACCATTTTCTTAACACTACTATATACTATGGCAATTCGCAGCTAATATTAACCGACGAAGAAAACGGAGGAGGTTCTCAATTCGACACGTATATATATATTTTTTTATGTATGACCACGCATAACTTTTTACAGAGTTGTCCGATTTTGATATTTCTTTTTTTATTAGAAAGGGCACACTTCCAAGGTGGTCCCATTGTCATCATGTTAGGATCTCATGATGATATACTGTAAAAATTCAAGGAACTCTTCAAATTTTATAGGCACACTTGCAGAGATTTCGGTTTTAGTGTAACTATCGGTAGCTTTTTGGTTACAAGTGCCATATAATATACTACTATGACAGTATAGTACGAGTATGTTACGTGGCGATAAATCACTAAAAAGCAAGAAATAAAAATTTTTAACAAAAAATAAAACCGACTCAAAACGCACTAAAAAGTAAAAATAACTGTTGTTACTGTCATTTAGTTGCTTCAATTTACTTAAGCATATCTAGGAGTTGGTCCCAGCCAAGGCTTCTACTTTAAGAACATTACCTAGAACCCACAAGCTGCTTTACTATGTTAACGAAATGTTCCTTAAACTTGCTGGCACGGACTTCATAAATAATTTATAAAAATTTCTTAATATAAAACAACTCAACCATTTTGAATTGTCACAAATATAATGTTTCAATATTAAACAGGTTACATTGTAACCATTTACCTATTCCGTAGATACTCGTAGCAATATCATTTATCGGCAATGTAGCCGTATCAGTCGCCACTACGCCGTAACAAAGACCCCATCGAGTGCCGCAACTGAAAGAGCGACAGACAAAAGATTGGTACCGGAAAGATAGGTGAGCTGAGAGCCGCTCCAGCCGAGTGGATTGCGAACCGACTCACTGAGTGCCATCTCAGGAATTTGCGCGATATCATATTGACACGAACGGACCCTCCGTCGGAGTTCAATACCATTTCTAAGCTCAATTTAAATGGATATTTAATAGCTTGTATTAACATTAATTATATAATTAGATACAAAAGAAAGACGTCTTGACTATACTTATATTATGTTAAATGAGAAAGTAACTTAATCTGTAAATATCATGTTTTCACGCCAACCAACCATTTTTAATCGCGAAAGTATCAGAAATAGAATGGTCAGAGAAATGTCCTGAAGATTATGGCATTCATCATCATTACCAGCCCATTAACGCCTATTAAGCCTCCCTCCTTATAGGTAGCGTGGATATACGTAGCGTAGACCCACCACGCTGCTCCAATGCGGGTTGGCGGACTTAGAGTGATAAAATATAATTTATTAACGAATACTATCACTATCAGTTGTTGATGATAGAGATCAGGACCGATGGCTTAACGTGCTCTCCGAGGCACGGGAGTGTTACACCACCAACTTACCGACTCTGGGCTTGGAATGTACTGAACATTTCATAAAAGAATGAAAATTCAGAATTATTTCGTGACCCTAACCAGGATTCGAACCCAGGACTTTGAGATCGACACCAAGACAAGACAAACCACAGCCATACAGACTCTAATACCTGATTCCACGTACGTAGCTTATTAGAATAGACGAAAAAACGTAACTTCTTTCATTTATTCTAATTAATTTCTTCTACTATTACTGCTTTATAATAATCAGATTACATTATTTTATCTGCAACAATGAGGCATCGCGCTGAATAAGTCTCCAAGTATCAAGAGCCACGACTCAATGTTCGCCTGACAAAAGATTGAAACCGGAAAGAAAAGTGAGAGCTGCTTCAAATGAGTGGATTGAGAACCGAATCACTGAGTGTCGTCTGCGTGATCAATTGATATCGGCACGGACGGACCCTTGTTTGGAGCCTGTTTTAATTTTCATCTGTAATCATTTCTTTTGGAGTGCCTCAAACATTTTGAATAGCAAACACTGCGCGCTGAGATTAGTATTGCGTCGAATATTTTATCAAATTAATTATACATGCTATACACAAATTGATACTTACATATATTTTATACTAAGTCATTTTTGTAACAACTATGTAACAACTATTTAAAATTAAAAATATGCTGAGGTATATATAGTTTGACAGCTATATTTTACATTCTAGAAGGTAGTTGACGCCATTACCATCTAGAAATTAAAAATAATAACATTTATTCTCTTATACCACAGCATACACTACTAGATTAGGTTAGTACGTACTTGCAAATATTCGTCAAAAAGCTCAAGGTCAGCGATGTTCGTTATAATATGTAAGACTTGCACGCAGCGTTTTAATTGCCTTTTAAAATATATATAGCAATATCGTATAGCATCAAATTTAATATACACAAGTAGTTTTCTTTTCAATGAACATAAATGATATTATAAGAAAAGAAACAGTTAAATAAAATAATTATAATTTATCATTGATCATAATCAGATAAATCTTCCTTTAATTCTCCTGATATTTAAAAAATACGCTGAAACAAGCAGATTAAAAATCATCCCGCAAATAAAAAATTTAAAAAGAAATTGTTAGAAACTCATAAAAGTAAATCGCACTCAATTATTCACCGTCCCCCGAAACCACTTGAAAAAATCCAATCAGCATAACTCGTCACTTTAATATCGATCCCCAATTTGCCAACACTTACCAAATCATTTTATGCATAGATATAAGAAGAGCAATCCTAAATTATGCAGTCGTTTTAATCGATCTTGAACCTTATTGCGTTGGTAATAACGCGAGCTGCTTGTTTATTGATGTGTGGCAATCTTGGCGGCGTACAAAGCCGAGTGGTTTACTTAGAGTTTAAAATATTCATAGCTTGTACTGGATCGTATTTAAATATTTACATAAGTGTCACGCAGCGGCAGTGACGTTTGTCGATAAATGTATTGAGTAGAGCTGACTCGGGTTCTGGGGGTGGATTGGAAAGAGCACGACATCAGTGAACTTAATTTTTATTACTATTAAGTGCTTATTTCGTTGTCAGTATTTGTAAACTCTTGACGGCCGAGTAGCGCAGTGGGTAGTGACCCTGCTTCTACGTCCTAGGCTGTGTGTTCGATTCGTACCTCAGGAAAATGTTTGTGTGATGAGCATGGATGTTTTCCAGTGTTTGGATGTATATCTATATATTAAAAGTATTTATATATAATATAGGAATATAAAAATATTCATCAGTTATCATAGTACCCATAACACAAGCTACTTCTGGGCTATATAGCGATGTGTGTAATTGTATTATTTATTTATTTATAAATTATAACTACAAATAACCCAATAAAATAGATTACAAAATCGTTTTGTAGGTTAAGTATTATATATAAAAAATGCTCATTCGAAAAATCTATGTAACAAAAAAATAAACATTGTGAAAATAGTAAACATTATCGAGTTAATTAGGACTCTAAAGATGGTTTTAATGTAAATCGCACTTTGAAGGATTTTTTTATTGTGACTACAAAAATGCGTGATTTCAATTCTACTTTAATTTAAAATAGGAACAAAGCCTAGATGGCGCTGCGTAGAACTAATCTATACCAATATTATAAAGAGGTAAAGCAATTTGTTGCTTTTTTAAATTGAAGCTATTGTCTAAATATCACGTTAAATTGCCTTGTACCTCCAATACCTTTATGTAGCTACCTACCCTTACTTCCAGTGCCTCGCAATGGCAGGGGCGACATCAGTAAGCATCGTGTATTGGAGCCATAAAAAATAATGGTTCTGCGAATCGTCGAGATACGCGTCGAAATATGAAGAAGGTGAGCTCAAATCGTAATGGCATCGCGAAAATGGGGATTAGAAAACGATCGAGTGGAAATCAATCCGGGGTTACGGAGAGACGCGCGGCTAAGTGCTTCGAGAGGTAAAGATAAACAGCTGCCGCGATTTGCAACCGTGCTACCAACCGATGTGAAATTATCTTTCATATTTTCCATACGTTGCTCTCGTGTAGTCTACAAATAGAAGTACGTTTGGTTCGGTTTGAATGTTGTTGTAAGGTGTACAGACAAGCGTTTGAAGTAATTACTTTATTCGACTTTCACACAATGGCGATATTACTGTAAATTAACCACTACGTATCCAAAGTCAATCGGATTTCCTGAAATGGATTGATTATACCATTTGCAGATTCAAGGTCAAATTACAGGCGCATGAGGTACAAGCACATTAGGATATAAAATTCTAAATACTTTATGGTGCTGCAGCAGTATTGTTTGTGCTCGCCGCAGCACCATAATGTATTTAGAATTTAATATAGATATAGTGATCCTTGTTTTTCTTTTTTCAGCTAAGCAGTCGGGTTTTTATTTTTACAATAATTTAGACAAATATTTTGAGTATATTGAATGTAGGAATTTTTCTTCATCATGGAGTAATAAGATTCTTGCTAGTAGTTAATACGGATAGGATTCTAGGTCAGCGCCTACGTATGTCTTCTCGCGAAATTGCTTTCCTTACGAAGTTTTCCTTCAGAGAACGCGTGATAAATTAATAAACTTGCGCTCCACTTGGAGAAATTCATTCCAGTTATAAGAGAATATAGAAGCATATTTGAAAAGAAAACCTTCTAAAATAATTTGATAACTGTGTGTTCTCTGTTAAATGCCACCTGTTTCCAAATCAAAAAGCAAAACTTAAAATAATCAAGTACAAATCGGTATCTACACTTGTTTCTGAGACTCAGGCACATATATCTATATATATATAAGAGATTCCCACCTATATATTGACTCATCACGATATCTCTGAAACCATAAGGCGTAGCGACTTGAAATTTGGTAGGAATATTCCTTTCGCCGAGTAAAAGTCAGCTAAGAACGGATTTTACGAAATTCTACCCACAAGGGGGGCTGCGGGGGCGGCTAGTTAAGTATAAAATATTCCCTTTTTTTTTCAAATAAGCTAAAACCTGTATATATGGATACTTAACCCTGAAATGGACAAGTACGACAAAAGCCAAAGGGTTCAATATTTCAGATGGCTTTATTGTAAACTAGCGGTGCCCCGCTATTTCAACCACGTAGTTCCGTATTCATATAAGAGTATTCAAATAAAAATTGCGTATGTGCAATACTTCATTTAGATACCCGATAAGCCTTGGTTGAGTAACAAATATCAATAAGTCGTTAAGTTTTTCTTAAATTTTCTAATTTTCCGCGCAATTTTTTTTAAATTTTTCTTTCATAAGATCCTTCTACTGACAATAGCAAAGACACTGTAAAAGTAATTAGCGAAATGGGATCAGCTGTTCTCCAGACTTGCGTTTCGTAACACATTTAGTGTACCTACATACATTTTCATATTATAGATTTCTACATTGAAGCTACACAAGTGAAAGCACTGGACACCTAGTATTAATATATAAGCCATGATGATATTACAATAAGTCTTAATAAGGTAATTTTCCTAATTCCAAAGGCAGTAAATGCACAAGTAAATAACATGAAGCAACCCTTGCTCCAGGTAATCATGTGTACTCGCCTTCGCAAACATATTACGCCGAAAATGAGTGTTACTCCAAAACGTATTTCAAAACATACGAGTATGCGCGGGACTTTATGACCCGCTGTAACATAATAATATACGAGTATGCTTGTGCTTTACATGCGAATATGACTTTTATTACATTCTAATTAACATAATCACTACATATAATACAATAAAGACCCCCATCGCGTCTGTCTGTCTGCCTGTTCGCGATAAGCTCGCATACAACCGTTATAAACTCGAAGACTACTTGATAGATTTTTATGCATTTTCACTAATAGATACGAACGTGATTCCTGAGGAAGGTTTTAGTATACAATTCGTTTTGTGTAATTTGGCTCAAATATAAAAGAAGAAAGAAAGAAAGAAAGAAATATATTTATACATACCTTATGCCACACATCACAATTCAGTTGAGTATATTTACAATACCCTGCAATGTGTAGCATAACCCAGGAAAAGAACCCAGCTCACCATTTTTGCTGCAAGATCTCCTAAAAGATCATGCAGCGCTGATTTTCAGCTGGATCCCTAGTCCAGGTACCGCCACGAAATATGTAAATAATTGTAAGAAAAAAAGAATTTGTTCTCTTTACAGAACTTTATTCACAAAAGTGATATGAAAATACGTTGGTGATTCAATACGTAATATTTAAAAAAAATCAAATCTTAAAAATTTTAATTCCAATAGCAGCATTGAAAATGTATCTACTTTAGGACAGAAAAAATTGAAAATCTTTACGGATTTTTCAATTTTCTCTGTCCTAAAGTACATTAGTAAAAACTTGGTAACCCTACAGTATTTTGAAAATTGGTTAATTTAGTTTTAGATAATGAGTTCTTTTCTCCCATTTTCGTTTGATCCAATAATTACGGGACATCCTGTATAGCTTAGAATGTCAGAACTGAAGCAGCTCCTTCGCATCGTTATAATTGATTCTGGGTATGTTTTTATTTCTTCTAAGCGGGTAGTGAATACAATTACGACTGAGAGTAGGCGAAGATCTAGCTTCACTTAAAGACAGCAAATATGCTAGGGAAAACAAAAGCTGTAAAAGGCTTCCGACTTCAATCAAGAACGAATCAGGCATTAACATTGTTCCTAACCGCCTTATTTTAGTATCATTGAATATGTAAACACAACATAAAGTAAAGAACTACCACACCGTACTCGTGCGTTACCCGAGCAAACATATTACGTTGTAAATGAGTGTTGCCTGGACCGTACTTCAAAACATATGCGCGCGACTTTACGACCTACCTGTTCAATTTTGGGTACACACTTTAAATTTTTACATGACAATAAATTCCACCAGTCCCTGCGTATGTAATATACACGCAGAGGCAATCGTATCAACTCATACATATTGGAGTTACTGAAAATGAAAAATAAATGTACGGCAACTTTTATGATCATACTGTGTATAAAAACGTGCTATGTATATAAACGTACTATGTATAAAACATAAGTACCACCATATAAATTATTGACGACCTCCGTGGCACAGTGGTATGCGCGGTGTGTTTATAAGAAGGAGGTCCTGGGTTCGATTCCCGGCGGGGCAGATTGAGGTTTTTCTTAATTTGTCTTGGTCTGGCTGGTGGGAGGCTTTCGCTGTGGCTAGTTACCACCCTACCGACAAAGACGTACCGCCTAGCGATTTAACGTTCCGGTACGATGTCGTGTAGAAACAAGGGGGTGTGGATTTCATCGTACTCCTAACAAGTTAGCCCGCTTCCATCTTAGGTTGCATTATCACTTAACATCAGGTGTGATAGCAGTCAAGGGCCAACTTGTAGTCAATAATATAAAACTACCTCGTTGGTCTAGGAGTTAGCTGTGACTTCGATTATGACGTCCTGATTTCGAGTCGGGTGTAGGAACAATCCTGAGTTTTTCATCCATCTAAAAATTTTTTAGTCAATTCTAAGCCCGGAGTCAGGTAATTACTGGCACTGTACCCTAGTACCCTGGAGAGTACTTTTAACCAGCGGTTCCTATCAGTATGATCATCATTATAACAATCATTACATTATCCCCGCCAACCCACTTTGGTGCAACGTGGTAGGTCTAGGCTCCAGATCCCATTTCCCAAAAGGAGGATACTCTATTATATCATCTCATTCATATTGAAGTTGCCTACAGGAAATAAAAAATAAATGTAAAGTTGCAGGTTTCTGTATTTTTTGTAGCGGTAAAAAGTTATCAACAACCATATAAATTTTAATTATTCTAAAACTTAAAGCAGTTTCTAGCCTATTTTATTTTGTTAACTTTTTAAATAAATCTATTTTACAATCACGAATGTATGTACCTGTGTAAAAAATAAGAACTGTAATGTACTTAGATATATAATTATAAAAAATTAAAGTTGACGAATTGTTTGTAAATGTGACTTAAACAATAAATGCGTTAATAATATATTTCAAGGGGTACGTAAATGATGGTTTTTTATTTTCTCGATATTTCAATCCAGTTAACATGAATGAAGTTTAAAATCATTAATAAATGCGTTATTTTAAATAACAAAATCAACAAACGAATGAACTCAAATGAATACAAAGAATGTGTGAAGAAGAAAACTAACTAATAGATAGTTTAGTATAATAGAAGAAGGAAACTAACGAATAGACGTCCACGATAAAGACGGGCACGGGCAGGGATAATGAATCAACCTAAGGTATGACGTAGGCATAACATCCAAGTAATTCGTCTCAAGTTATATTGTCAGCAAACAAAGTTGGCCGTTGGGGAGCACCCAATTATCTCTAATGAAGACAATGATAGAAGCGCGGGTATTGATCTAGATTTAAATTTCAGGATGGGTCAGTCCCAGCTATGTACGAGCCCTTAATGCTTCTTACAAAGTTCCGTGTAGCGCGCGCGGTATCACTTGATCTGTTAAGGAAATGCTTTTGAATATTGAGTACAAGTTACTTCACATAAATTTTCTATGAATAATAAACTAAATAATCTTTTAATAATATATTCAATATGTAGGTATTTTAGTTGTAGTAAACATTTTGTGACTTGTCATACTGGTACTACCGCTATGCTTATTTCTGCCGGATTTCTAAATAATTTGCTGAGTTTTCACCTAAAGAATATGGTTGCTAATCTAATGACAAGTACGTGAGGTTTCACACAAGTTACATACGCCTTAAGTTAATAGGGTAAACAGAATAGCACTTCACATGACGTATTCCAGCGAAGTGTTGTGAGCTAATGTATAAAAATATAAATAAAGTATAGGTTTTTGATTGACCATCGCCATTTTATAATAGCCGAAATATTGTCGGTCTTTGCAGAATATACTTCAAACACAGGTAAGTAGTAAATTAGCAGTTGTAGAGTATGGATTACGATTGTCCAGTAAAAACTTTCCTTGAAGTTAAGTATATCTCGCGCGTTGTGAAAGGGGGCAATTCAAGACTTTTTGAATCTTGCCGCCGCCTTTGATGTGTGTGCGCGTGAGCGGCGGGGTACAAAAAGAAACGCGTGTGTGGTACGCGTTTAAGTTTATATAACATTATATTTGTTAATAATAAAAAAATAAAATTTTATTACAATTCCTTCACTAATTAATCGAAAGGAACTTCGTTCCATCCGGGTGTCCCTTGACACCTCTCAACTTTTTTTTTCTTACCACAAGTTAGCCCTTAACTGCAATCAAACATGGCGGTAAAAGATAATGCAATTTAAGACGGAAGCAAGGTTTAGACTTCTTATAGTATGCCTGAGAAAATAGAAGAAAATTACGCTCTATAGTCGTTTGTTTCTTGCCACCTCCAAAAGCCACCATAAATTTTGGAAGGTCTTTCTACTACATACCTATGATAAGGCTATCATATTAACTTTTATAATGGTCTCTTAGACCTACTGTATATAATATTCACTGGTGTCTCATAAAGCATCAAAACTAACTAATCCTCTATATCGAAGTTTAATGTCCACTAACTAATTTCTTATCCCCAAAACATAATATTATGAACCAACACATATACACGCACAAACGTCTGAAATTATGATTAACGAGCGTACACACACACACACCGGAACCTTTGTATAGACAGACATAATGGAATAGATCAGCGTGTCAGATTAAAATAGGTTTCACGTAGTTGGGAAGATCAATCAATAGTCCTTATGTTACTTATTACTTTAAAGGGTACCTATTACGTTACATTGAAATAATGAAATTTAATAATTTAAATTTGACGACTTCCGTGGCGCAGTGGTATGCGCGGTCGATTTATAAGACGGAGGTCCTGGATTCGATTCCCGGTGGGGACATTGAGATTTTTCTTAATTTGTCTTGGTCTGGCTGGTGGGAGGCTTTCACCGTGGCTAGTTACCACCCCACCGACAAAGACGTACAGCCGAGCGATTTAGCGTCCCGGTATTATGTTGTGTAGAAACCGAAAGGAGTGTGGATTTCGTCCTACTCCTAACAAGTTGTTCCACTTCCACCTTAGATTGCATCATCACTTAACATCAGGTGTGATCGCAGTCAAGGGCCAACTTCAGTCCAAAATAAAGGCATCTCTTGACGGTAACTTGTTTAAGAGTAGATAGCAAATAGTACCTGTTACACATACGAGTACATACATAACAACATGCCTCGTTCCCATAAGGGTAAGCAGACATTACATCTTCCTTCGGTTCTTGCATACTTCCTTCACTTTTTCGACTCTTATTAAGACCAATATCTTACATACAGATCCGTCGGTTTAGGGTACTCTTGACCTGGCCATAATTAAAAATGTCCTGAATTTGGTCCAGAAACATTCGCTTAGGCCATCTCCTTCCAACATTAACTTTTTACTGACAATAAATTAGATTAATAAGCTTAGAAAAATAAAATAGGTATAGTTAATATCTTTTGAATAATTTTGACTACTTTCTCAACAACAAAATATCTTGTAGGCAATCGGCTTTACTTTCTACTGTTACACAAGAACAATGGGAGAACTAATATTGTAAATAAAAAAAGTTGAGAGGTGTCAAATGACACCCGCCTAATGCGCCCGAGACGCGGTGGTGTCACACGCACACACATTAAAGGCGGCGGCAAGATCCTTTGATCAAAAACAAACTTGGATTTCACAACGCGCGATAAGGAACTTCGTTCCAAAAATACAAGTTGTAAGCTGTAACATTATTTTTAAAAGAGCAACTGCTGAATTGCCGATTTGAAATCAAAAAAATGAATTTGAAATAAATGAATTTATTAAATTTACAAAAGGCTTATGTCTAGCAGTGAAAGAGCATCAGCTGATTATGATTTTCACGATTTAGCTATTCCTGCAAGTATTGACATAACATTGCGTATTGTGAAAACTTTATTCGTAAGCTAAATCATGAAAACAGTAAGATACTCATATGAACCGCTAAAGATGATGTATACCACAAGTATTGTGAAGTATAGGGCGTTAGAGCGAATGTATCGGCGGCGCGGCGACCTCCGACCGCGCGCCGCTTTCTCAAACGATCCTATCTCTGCCATTACACCAGGCCCGCTTTTTTCTGACACTGAATTATATGTTTTTTGTTTTAATACTGCAGTATTTTTGTTATAAATTCTTTTTTACAGATCCAAATATTATGAATTCGAGAATTCGAGGTGAATTATTCTTTTTGCAATCATCTTTGTTTTTTTTATATCAATACTTCGTTGAATTTCGTCAATCCTTCATCCGTGTCAAAATTGGAGTATACTTAAATCCCTGTTTCACACTTTCATGAGAGAGTTTTGAAAAATCCTTTGTTAACGCACGCTTACATCAACATTACTTTCAATGGTTGATGTTGTGCGAATGTGAAGTTTTCGATTTGTTTTGGTGAAGGCTCACACTAGGCACACAGTCAGGTAAAACTTGCCTTTTGCTTTTAAGATTTTCATCAACATCATTATCAGGCAAGGGATATCCTTTGCTGGAAATTACTTTTAAGGAGTTATAGATTTGAATTATTGCTAAGTATGTAAGTTTTAAGTTCCTATTCTATAATATATAATAAGCAACCGAAATGTTAAACTCAACCAGTAAAGCCTACTGTAATCGTAATATTTTTTTAGATATTCATAATATTGCGGTGGGCGTGGAGACATTACCCTGTGGAACGATAAAATAAAAAGCAAAACATTATTTCACACTTCCCTTACAGGAAATGTTAAAATACGCACAGAAGCCGGAGCGTTACGTCTCCGCGTCTGCCCTCGGGGAGAACAATGAAACGAATGCGAAGCTATTATGTGTCTATTTATAATAAATTGCGTACAATAATATATTTTCGTGAATACCCCCATAAACGGAGTTGAGAGCTCAAACGGAAAATGTAACGAAATGCTTCCAGGCGGAAATAATATTTCACAAATTTCTTTCATTAAGACGAACGACGTTATAATTTGAATTTTATAATTAATATGTGTAAAATAGACATAATGTAGTTAATTTTTTGGTAAATGTATATATTTCTATACTTGAAAAAAATAACACGTCTAATATACAAGAATGTTTAAAACAAGCAATTATTGTATTAATGTTTTAACTACAGATCGCCATATATGTTAAAAAACACAAAAATCGTTTCATGTTTACCGTTACTACACGCGAACTATAACATAATTATTACACATTATTTAAAAAGAAAAGACATGGAGTTTCCAAAACTAACTAATAAGTATAACCCACAAATTGTAATACCGTCATACTCAGTAACAAGAAAGGCGAATTAGGTCAATAAAAAAACTGATAACGTCGGAAATATCATCAAATCCGATTTCCCGGCGAGCGAGGCGTAGGAAACAAAACCTCCTCGATGTATTGCAATACAGTCCCACGGGGCCGAGGTGGAGGGGATGGGGGGTCATCAATCTGCGGTCCCCGTCGATACATTAAGTGGCCCACATACTGCTCTGCACGCAGATGTGACCCCGCAACATATAGAGACATCAGACGTTATATATCTGTACAGAATTAACTAGAACGCTAGAACTTACTGGTCACTTGCAATGTAGATATGTAGATTCAATTATTTTACAATTGCTTAATACTGTAGAGTTTATATGTTTCTCTTTAACTTCTCTCTTCTATCTTAAATTGGATATTTAAGTTAGGGATATGAAATCCTTAACTTAAATATCTAACTAATCTATCTAAGATTAAATTAAGTTAGCTTTTTGCATTCTCATTTTTAAAATATCGAAAAGATTTCTTAAATGCTATTATTAAATGACATTTTAGGCTAAAATTATGAATTTGAAATTTTGTTTAATAATAATAATAAGATTTTACAGTTTAACATAAACTAAATTTAGAAATATTTTAATTTTGTTTGGAAATAATTATTTTAATGGCTACAGGAGAATCTTTGAAGCTAAATATTCGGTCAAAGAAATAAATTTTAATTGATTTTCTTTCTAATTAATTTCATATACCAAGAACGTATTAAAATAATACAGCCTTATTTATATTGCTTCTTAATCGAAATCATAAATTGCGTAAATGAGTGAATGGGGCCAAAATTACAAAGTGAGCGAGAATTCTTTGCGGCAAAATAATTAATTAAACTCGAACAAGTTATCTCTGAACGACACCTAGCGGCCACCGGTCTTTGTATAGCCATCTTTTCATCGTCAGAACTCATTTCAATTAATTTTCTTAAAAGTGAGTAAATGATGTGCCTTTTCTGAGCGAGATATCATTAACACTACGGCTAGGGGATGCTGAATAGAGTAGGGATGATATTTCGTAAATCATTTCATTTCAAATTCTTCCTTTAAGACTGATGAGGATTGATGTGTACTGGACATTTAGAATAGTTCATCATCATTATCAGCCTATTCTAGCAGCCCATTACAGGGTCAGGCTGTCCTAGTTATAAGAAAAGCGATGTTAAGCTTAGGCCAACCATGCAGGTTGGCGGGTTTTGGGTTATATTGTAACAAACATTTTCAAATGTCACTGATAATGACCGGGACCGATGGCTTAATGAGCTCTCCGAGGTAAAAGGTGTAACACCACCATCTTCCCACCTCGATCTACGGATTCTAAGTGAAAATTTCGTAGAAGAAAGAAAAGGCCAATATTTCATAGACTTACCAAGAATCGAAACCCAGAACTTCATTGTTCCAGTTGTTAACCAGAGTATAAGCGAGGTTGTTACTATAATGCCACAATCGGACCACATTCTTATTAATAATAACATTGACTAAAATACCTGAGCAATATTGTATTTACAATCAAAATCACTGGAAATCCTCATTATGAAAGATCAAACAAAATCCTTGACATGTCGCAATTCTTTCAGATAATAATTTCTTGATCCATATTTACGCCAACGTACGAGGCATTTTTATGAACTTGGAAAATAACAAATAATGATCACCCCACAAAGAGCGCCCGCCGCCCCGCTCCCATGGGGGAATCATTAGGAAAAAAATCGTGTTGATGGATTTAATTACAAAAAATAATTATTCGTAAGAAAGTTGCCTGAATAAACTCGGACGGAGCGGGTTCTTCGATTCCCCCTTAATCGGATTAATTTACTTTTAAAAAGCAGGGGGGTCGGCTGTTGTAATTAATGGAATGATAACATTACCCACCTCGCGGTTGACGCCTTTGGAAACACAATAACCTGAAAGGTAGCGCGGATTATCAAATTCTGCAATTTGATCAGAGATGTATAAAATGGTTCCATAAAAGCATTTAAATACAAAATGCAAAATACTTTTCAGATTTACTATTTCAAATGCAAAATACCAAATACTTTTGAGTTTTGTATTTCAAATGCAAAATGCAAAATAGGTATTTTCAAAATGCTTTTTCAAAATAAAATACCCTTTGACCGAATCGTATGATATTTTTATTTATTTTAGAATAGTCACTTATAAAATTACTAAAATAAGATTAACCTAAGTTACTTATTAACCTAGTAAATAAGTGTCGAAAGACTCGTCTAAATAGGTTCAGCTGTTTCAGAGATTGGCCGGAACATACAGGTTGACAAAAAATTGATTTTTGGTGTAGAAACTTTCAACCCCTTCTACTTTAATTTTCGCGATAAAAAGTATCCTATGCAATACCTCAAAATATGAACTACAAACGTACCAAGTTTAATTTTAATACATTAAGTATTTTAGCGTGAATCGCGGCCGACAAAAATCCGTACAGACATACAGTCAGACGGACAGAGAGACAGACAAACATTTTTTTAATTAAATTTTTTTGACTAGTGTCAGACATAAGGCGCGCACTCTGACCAAAGAAGGCACGCTTGGCTAGCCACTATCGGTCAAATTCGGTAATACAAGCGTCATTTGTTCATTTCTTTTCGATTGACTGCTAATGTTGGCAAAACTTAATCACAAAGTATTTTGCATTTTGAAATGAATTTTAAAAATGCAAAATACATCTCGAAAGGTATTTCAAATAAAATACAAAATGTTTTTGTTAAAAAGCATTTAAAATGCAAAATACAAAATAGGTATTTTGCATTTTGTATTTGCATTTTAAATAGAAGTATTTCAAATAAATCACATCTCTGAATTTGATAGACCTCAATAATATTTTTTTTGAACGAAAATCGCCCGTACACACCCAACATTCATTGGTCAATTGGGGGTAATGATGCTGCTTTCTGCTTCGAAAGTCCATAGGTTCGATTCCCACATCTGAAAAATTTTTGTGTGGAGCATGAGTGTTTCCTGTCTGGGTGTTTGTTTATATGTTTGTATATGTCTTCGGATCACCAATTCCGGCCTTTCTTCCGGAATGGCTATGAATGAAAACCTCTGTTTTTTAAGTAAAAAAAGTTTTAGCCCAAAATTAAGGACTAAAGAAAAAAAGGTAAAGCAGAAGAGTAAAAAGTAGTTGGTAGCAGTGTCCCGCGGTCAGGCACGTGGTTTCATCTGCGGAGATCTCGTATCCGTGCAAGAATCGATTTGGACTCATTGGATCTCATTCATCGCGAGATCTCTAAAGATCTCGCGATGAATGAGTCAGTGGAATGGATACTACTGGGGATAATTCGTAAAAACTGTAAAGATAGACAAAAATAGTATTACTTATTTTAAAATTAAGTTTTTATTTAAATTATATTTTAAATTAATTGATTAATTAAAGATTGGAGCATTCTGTTGGGTCTGGGCTTCATATCCTCGTGCTATAATTGCTCCGTGTCATATCAGCGAGACAGAATCAAGTAAGTGGCACAAGTATGCCTCTCTGACAGAGAGTTACATATTTGTTTCTTTTGCCGTGGAGACCCTTGGGCTATGGAGTCGCAGTGCCAAAAATTCTTAATATTTTACGCGCCTAATTGCCTCAACTGATGACCAAAAAGCTGGCTCGTATTTTTTCTTAACACCATTCCACGTGGGCATGATTTGTATAGTTATTAGGATAAGTTAGCTTAAGTTCCTTATTGTATTCTTTCTCAATTAAAAAGGTCGTTTAAATCTCAAATTTTCACAACGGAAATTGTTAACCAACATACAAAACATCTATAAACTCACAAAAAAGTTTCCTTTTTGCCTCTTGACCGTTCAGTATTAAAAATAAATACTCATTCAGATCGTGTTTCGTAGCGGTCCGATGAGAAGCGCTTTTTCCACTCGGTTACCGTCCGTTGATCAGTTCTTAACGCATCTCCACTGACGCAAATCATATTGCACGGAAGGGTTTGAGATTTGGTAGGGTTACCCGACCAAAAAAAAAGTTTTCGTAAATAGCAACATCTACGCATAACGTCGTTCTCTTTCTAAATATATATATTAGAGGAAGATAAAAAACGTTTTTTATAGGACGGACTTAGTTGTGTATAGAATTGGAGTGAAGAATCGACAAGTCATCGGTGGTGATTTTTGCGAATTTCCTCGACCCTTTGATGGGAGACTTTTTCTGACTGTCACGACTTATTTATGGGTTGAGAGATTGATTTGTGTCTTACTTTATACAAAAAAGTATGTGAAATTAGTTTAACGTTTTACCGGATAAAAAAGAAAAGATGTAAGAAGAATCATGAAAGGAAGGGATTTAAGAGACGGCGGTCTTTGGCATTATTACATTTGCCTTGTATTAAAAACAGGCCAATGATTCGATTCTTTAGTGGTGTCAGTTTAATTTAAAAATTAGCTCCGCTCTCAGCTCTATATCCCCTCTTCTATAAGTAGGGAGCCTGGTCCTGTAGTGGGCCGTTAATAGGCTGATAATGATGATGTCCTATCTCAAGTTTTAGCTTTGCTTTAGCCGTCTAGTAGTCAAGGGTTGCAGCGGCAGCCGGATGCCACTTTACGATCATTTTAGTAACGACTGTTCCTTGAGTTTTATAAATTGAATAGAAATGTTGGAAGGTGAACGTTCCTGGATCAATTTCAGAACATTCTGATTAAAGGCCAGGATCAAAAGTACCCTAAAACGACGTACCTATATCAAAATGTTGAATGAAATTAGAAGAAGCGAGAGAGACATGCAAGTATTGTGACAAGTGGAAGGACGTGGTATCTGCCTACCCCTATGGGAATGAGGCGTGATAGCATGTCTAACACATAGGCATATTTTTTTCACAAAAAGAGATTCCTACTATTACTCCCCGATAAATTTCCCAATTTAAATCTAGCTTTTTTTTATCGACTACAAGTAAGCCCTTGACTGCTATCACACCTGATGTTAAGTGATGATGCAATCTAAGATGGAAGCGGGCTAATTTGTTAGGAGTAAGATGAAATCTACACCACTTTCGGTTTCTACACGACATCGTACCGGAACGCTAAATCGCTTGGCGGTACGTCTTTGTCGGTAGGGTGGTAACTAGCCACGGCGAAAGCCTCCCACCAGCCAGACCAAGACAAACTGAGAAAAAGCTCAAACTGCCTCGCCGGGAATCAAACCCAGGACCCCCGTCTTATAAATCACCGCGCATACCACTGCGCCACGGAGGCCGTCAAAAAAATATATATAGCTATAGAAAATGTGTATGTTTATGCATAGAAAATGTGTATTACAGCAAGAAAATGCACTATTTTAAGTGGAATTGGAAACCAATTTAACCCTAAATTGTCTCAAGCTGCGATGAGAGGGAATGGGCGCTATTTTTCTTTTAAGTGCTGCATCATGTGAAGATCATTCTTTAAGCTTTGTCTATCTACGCGCTCCATGTGAGGGGCGAGTAAACTCCGCAGATGTTTCCACACAAATCTTTGTAAAAAAATACTGAAATTACGTTTCCACATACTTAGGTAAATATAAGATTTAAATTACTATGCCATCAAATTGGGAAAGCTAAATAGAACCACTATCTGACTGGGTTGGTCAAGTTAGGATATGTGGCTTCGATTACGAGGTCCTGGGTTATATTCCTGTGTTAAATTACTGAATTATAAACCGCGAAGTTGGTGGTTGTTACACCCCCGTGCCTCGAAAAGCACAATAAGCCGTCAGTCCCTGTCATCATCATCATTATAAGTCTATTAACGGCCCACTTCAGAGCCAGGCCTCTGTCCTTATAAGAGAGGGGATATGGAGCGAAGACCCATCACGCTGCAGGACACGACCCAATGCGGGTTGACTGGCTTTAGGGTGATAATGTTTCTTTTATTTATGATTACTATCTATTAGATGTTGATTATAGAGACCGGGACCGACGGCTTAAGGTGATGGTCCGAAGCCGGTGATGTAACACTACCAACTTCCAAACTCCGGGCTTGGAATAAACAGAAAATTTCATAGGAGAATGAAAAACTGGGAATTATTCCGTGACCCGACCCAGGATTCGAACCCAGGGCATAGTGATAGCCATATAGGCTAACGACTAGACCATTCTAGACTAGAGGCATTCAGTTTATAGTTCAACACAGAAGAGTCACGAGTTAAAGCCCCTCCCGTTTGAATATTTTCGTACCAACATTAAACACAGTCTTTACAACTAATTCGACGGGAATAAGAGAAGAACACTACTATACTAAAGCCAAAGTCGATTGAGAATGCTTGTCAACAAACAAATTAAAAATTGAGGTAGAAATCACTAGTCATTTTACACTTAATTTTGTTAATTAAGTAGTTAATGACGAATTCATGACAATAACTTAGATTAGTAAACTTAAAACTAAATAATATATTCAATATCTTTTAAATAAGATATTTTAAAATAACAAAACATAACTTTAAATTTATTAGGCATAAAATGTGTGGCATTTCCTACCTTCATTTTAAATTTGTTTGTTGACAAGCATTCTCAATCGAGTTTGGTTTTAGTATGGGAATATGTTTTAAGCATGACAAATATACCCTATATTAGTCATACTTAAAACATATGCCTAGTATTCTTCACTTTACATTACGTAAGGTCTGGATATTATACAAAGAAAAGGAAAACAATTGAATTGTTAGATTCTTTACTGTTTAACATAACAATGAATTGTTTCACAATCGCTTTGTAATGTTTTACACTATATCATACTGCACCTGTGTCTTTGTCTGCATAGAATTACTGTTATTAGTAAAGAAATAAGTTACTTTTTTACCCGACTCAGCCAGAAGGAAATGCATTTTTATAATTTTAACGGACGAAAAAAACGGAGGAGGTATTTTTTACAGAGTTGTCTGATTTTGATAATTCTTTTTTTTATTAGAAATGGCACATTTCCAAGGTGGTCCCATCGTCATCATGTTAGGATCTGATGATGATATCCTGGCAAAATTTAAGGAACTCTTCAAATTTTATAGGCACAATTGCAGCGATTTCGGTTTTTGTGTAATTTCGGTCGCTTTGTGGCTACAAGTGTCGTACAACATATTATGACAGTATAGTACGAGTACGTTACTTGGTGATAAATTACTAAAAAGTAAGAAATGAAAATTTAAAAAAAAAAATAGAACCGACTCAAAACGCACTAAAAAGTAAAAATAACTGTGTCGTTTAGTTGCTTAAGCATACTTTACTTAAGCATATCTAAGAGTCGGTGCCCGCCAAGGTTTCTACTTTAAGGACGTTACGTAGATCCCACAAACTGCTTTACTACGTTAAATAAATGTTCCTTAACCCTAAAGAGATAACGTTATTTTTTTGTACTGAAAAGATAAACATACGCCTCAGAGGCGCCGCACAGTAATATAGACTATTTTTTAACAAACTGAAAGTAAATTCTTTTCATTATAATTTCGATGAGTTCTTAGATTAATATGAAGTTAATAAAACACAAATTTTTATTATTATTTTTAGTATTAAGAAAATTATACAGTGTTTTATAAAGGCTTAACAAAAAGTAACAAAAATTAGAAGTGTTTATACTAAAGTACAATTTTTACAAAAATAAGTAACATTTGTGGTTCTTTTTCTTACTAACTAATAATTGACTATATATTCAGTCTCAAATTACAAATAATAATGAAATAAAATTAGATTATAGACATTAGGTGCAAACATCTTTTTTATATTCACCACACACAGTCTTTTTGCATTTTGTATATGTCATCTTAGACATTCTTTTGTTTTTGGTTGTACGTAGACTACAGTAACGGCGAACTTTGGCAGGAGGTTCCTCTTCAGCTTCTTGAGAAGCTTCTTTGTTTGTTTATGGCAGGATATTCACAAAATTTTCTCTCAAACGCCTTGACAAAGTGGGGATTTCCAATTTCGATGTCATCCATGGTGTAGACAGTTCAGTACTTACTTATTTCATATATTTTCTTCGGTTTAGTTATTTTTCTTGCTTAGACAAAACATTGTATGTGTGAATTATGTATTAGTTGGCCATCTGTTAGACTTTCCAGAACAAGACATCGAAGAACACATCTGGTCAAAGGTATCAACGCCGCCTTATGTTTTGTTGAAGAACGTAATGATTTCAGGTTTATCAGTTGTAGGATTTAGGCATAACAGCGTCTTAATTGCATGAGGACAACATATACACCATCTTCGACGGCTTCGGCTTATATAATAGTAGAGTCAAAGGTCCATCAAAACAGAACATAGACGTACAGGTCATATTAATCTCAGGACACTTATTAATCTTTTGACCAAAATTTTGGACAGTAAAGGTGTTTCTAAAAACAATAAAACTAATTAATAACAATAACCTAATTGTATACATACTTTATTCATGTGTAAATAAAGAAAACGTAACAAAAACTAAATCACACAGAAAAACATAAAAGTTACACAGAAGCTAAACATGCGCCTCTCGAGCGCAACGCGTTGTCATAGAAACGAAACTAAGGTACTTACCGAACAGCAGCGGTCGTCCCTCGGCAGTATTGACCGACGGTTGAGTTGGCTTGAAAGCACAAGCGTGTACACGCGTTGGATGAAAAGATACAGCGATATATCTGTTTCGCGGGCGCCTTTGGGGCGCACGTTATCTTTCTAGGGTTAAACTTGGTTAGCACCGACTTCATTCAGTTATTTCTTACTTTTTAGTGCGTTTTGAGTCGGTTCTATTTTTTGTTAAAATTTTTTTTCAAGTTAAGCTATATACGTAGATATCTGATAAGTTTATCTAAAAATATGTTAAAGTAGAAAAGTTTTTTTATTTAAAAGTTATTTTAGCCAAATTTATATCTGTCAGGGATTTTAAGACGAAGTTTTAGGCATGTAAGAAATATTAATATTATATACTCATTCATTTGTATGAAAACCGATATTTTTATATTGATTTCTCAGATATTTATCGTACATAGCTATGAACAACCACTATCGAGTCAGCTTTTTAACAATAAAACAACAAAGCGGTCTAATAAGAAGCTAATATGCTACAGACAGACACACAGATACATAGGCAAAAACTTCAAACTTATAACACCTTTTTGACGGCCAAGTGGCGCAATAAGTAGTGACCCTGCTTCTGCGTCCTAGGTTCTGGGTTCAATTCCCACTTCTAGAAAAATGTTTGTTGATGAGCATTGATGTTTTCCAGTGTCTGGTTGTTTATCTATATATTTTAAGTATTTATGTATAATATATATAAAAATATTCATCAGTTATCATAGTACCCATAACACATGCTACTTACGCTTACTTTGGGGCTATAATATTTATTTATATTTACTTATTTATAGTTTAAATAAAATCGCAAACTTAAAACTCAGGCTATAAGAATAGGAAACGTACAAGATAATTACGTAGATATTGTAATTATCTTGTACGTTTGAGATCGTGGACCTGTACGAATTAATTAATTATACCTTGTATGACAAAAATTAAATACCGATAACGACTAGAATATTAAAATTAGCTATAAAGTAGCCTCTATTGGTCCTTAAGTATTCGCTTTAATATAAAACAAAAGCACGGTGAACATTCTGTGAAGGGCTCTAGTGACGAAAGGCTAATATAGGTTTGAGGGCCGTTTCGCATTGGCCTCATAGGCGTAGGTACTCTTAATGATCTCATAGGAGCTCCTGCATAATTTATTGATAGTTTAGATGCGTTACAAGACTCAGCGGAATCATCTACATATAGTACATAGCGTGTGTCATATTAAGTGTTAATTATGTATTGTATGCATCTACGCATTTCAAGTCAGAAAGGGGAAATACCAACCTATGTTTTTTTATTTAACTACGAGTGAGAGATTGTCTACGATCTCATAAAATTCAAATTCATTTATTTCAAGTTGGCTGTTATACAAGCACTTTGGAAACGTAAAGTCAGTATGTATTTTATATACTATGAATACGTTACAATTCTAGGACCGCATGGCTAATATAAGACTCTAACATTTTATATTACAAGACTTAGCGCTATTAAGGTAATTAAAAAAACAATACAAATATTTGCTTGTACTTAGTACACATCGTATAGTATGTTAGGTGTTTATCAGTAGGTATGTATTATATGCATCTGCACAATGTCAGAAAGGGGAAATACCTTGGTATCAAATGACAACTTGGGATTTATTACGATCTCATCTGATGTTATTTACATATGTATCACCACAACTCATTCCCTTAGGGGTAGGCAAAGACCACGTTCTTTCGCTTGCCACTATTCTATTTTTTATCGACCACAAGTTGGCCCTTGACTGCTATCACACCTAATGTTAAGTGATGATGCAATCTTAGATGGAAGCGGGCTAACTTGTTAGGAGAAGGATGAAATCCAGACCCCTTTCGCTTTCTACATGACATCGTACCGGAACGCTGAAACGCTTCACGGTATGTCTTTGTCGGTAGATGCTACGTTTCTGAACGACTAATCATTATAGGTATCACTTAATGATCTTATAGGAGCTCCTGCGTAATTTATTTATAGTCAGGTTACGTTTCAATACTCAGCGAAATCACTACATTAGTACATAACATGACACACGCGTCATGTTATGTACTAATGGTGTTAATTATGTAAGTATGCATCTACGCAATTAAAGTCAGAAAGGGGAAGTACCTTTTTTATTTAATGACGATTTAGAACTTGAATACGATGTCATCTGATGTTATTACATTGTTATTTGGTTTACATACTTCTTTTACAGTCCTAACTTGATTCCTTATAATTAAATTCAAGCAACAGAAGCTCGATTTCTTTCTTATTATAGGCCCTTCTACAGACAACAAGTAAAATATTAGTAGTTATTAAAACATACAAAGAAAAAGATGTCGCATTTATGAAGATTATTTAATTACTTCAGAAACTTTTTATTGCTTTGGTTGCCTTCAAGTGCAACAGTGTAAATATCCTTAGGAAATCAATTTCCTTACCTTTTATATTAATAAACCTTCTATTTAACAAAATTAATCGTACATGAATCCAACAAACCAAAGCGTAACATACGTTTAGCTCAACGAGTTGCAAAGTAGGAGTAGGTAGCAATCGGAATCCGTTGCGTAGTTATACGTAGTGCATTTTTAAGAAGGAGATCCTGGGTTTGATTCCCGGCGGGTTCAACTGAGTTTTTCTAATTTGGTCCACGTCAGGCTGAATGGCTTCGGCCGTAGCTAGTTAACACCCTGACACAGACGAATCGCCAAACGATTTAGTGTTGCGGAACGATGTCGTGTAGAAACGTAGGTATCGAATTCATGCTACTCCTTACAATCATCACTTGACATCAGGTGTATTGTGGTTAAGGGCCAACTTGTAGTTAATAAAAAAAATTTAATAAAAAATTAAACCGACTTCAAAACGCACTAAAAAGTAAAAAAAATGCGTCATTTTGGTTACTTTAATTTACTTAACCATATGTATAAACTCTGTGCCGTCCAAGCTTAAGGAAAGTTTATTCAACAAAGTAGCAAAGCACTTTGTGTGAATTAGATATCGTCTTTAAAGTAGAAAGCTTACAGGTGGCACTGACTTCTTAAATATGGTAAATTAAAGTAACTAAATAATAAAATAAAAATACGTACATACATACACTTTGGCATTTGGCACTTTGAAATTTGGCACGTTTGTTCAGACTAACATATGCGAAAACTGGGCAGTTCTGGAAATATTACATACATACGGGTCGAATTGATAACCTCCTTTTTTTGAAGTCGGTTAAAAAAGTGAACAATTAGTGCAAGGAGCGGGAGAAGATAGAAGTTGAAATTCAAAGGAGCTGGAATTGCGATCCCGCAACGTAAAGCGCTACATTGGTCGATACCCCTAGGTGGACCAATAGCATCAATCAAGGACCAATAAAATCAATCTGGCCAAAGGAAACCGTTGTATGCAGGCGACTCGGCTTGGAAGTCTTTATTCGGCACTGGACGTCTTTCGGCTGGTATTTATTGATATATAAAATATGGCTGGTGGGAGGCTTTCGCCGTGGCTAGTGACCACTTTGCCGACAAAGACTACCGCAAAGCGATGTCATGTAGAAACCGAAAGGGATGTGAATTTCATCCTACTCCTAACAAGGTACCTCGCTTCCTTCTTAGGTTGCATTATGGCTTAAAATTAGGTGTGATAGCAGTCATGGGTCAACTTGTAGTCGATAAAAATTATACCTATGTAACCAAAATACTTTAACTGATCTAAAAATACTAGGTCAAAAGTACGAGATAATTAACGAACATTAATAGGAAATGACTAACGATTGAGATCATTTAAGAAAAGGTTTCCCTATTAGGAAAATTGCGCAAAACCTTTATCAATCGGCACGCTTAATGCGACAAGACGACCAGTTTGAGTAGGTTTATATTGTGTGTAGGTTCCGTACATCTGGACGTACTTATACTGGATAAACGAACAAACGAGCATTCAATTATTATATAATATTTATAATATTATATTTGCTTACTACTCTTCTTTGGGCTATCACATTTATTTATTTATTCATACGAAGAGACTTTACGGTTTGGTGTCCATTTTATTACAAGAAGTAGAAATTACAATTACAATAATAGAAAAATAAATAAATAAAAAATAGGATAAAAAGTTTGAAAAAGTGAATATGATTTTTAAAACTTTTTTTCTTCCGGCACTCGTAGATCTGCCTTCTGTAACTGTAACTGTACTGTTACCGTACTGAATTGGTCACTAAGAACAGACATACCCGACGTTTTAAAACATTATAAACTAGCAATAAATAAACTCTAAAACAGACACAATGAAGAAGGTATCCATGAGGAATTTCCTCCGTAAAGAAAGAGCCATACATCATCATAATAATAATGTACAGTTATTAAAACCTTCTCGGTCATGGGGTAAGAAGATTATATAATTAATATTACTCCAACCAACTAAATCCTCTCGCTTTCTCTTCTCTTCTTCTTCTTCCAAAGTTCAAGTGTTCTTATCATCGCCTGGTAATAGGCCCACGAGAAAATGTATGTAACAGTATAATTTACTTTAATTTTAAATTATAATTATGTAAGTAGTAATCATATTATTGTTTTGTAACCATTTATTTGTTATTTATATACAGTTATAATTATTGTCACCTAATATTAATTTTAAGCCGGAGTAATGTCAGTATCAGTTCTAGATTTTATTATTTTTTTTCCAGGGGTGTATACTGCTGCCATTGTTGGCGTATCTCATAAATAAATAAATACACAAGATTCTTGAAAAAAATGATGATGGATTCTTAAAACAATACATTGTACAAACATCTCATTGATAATCCCACCTTTAGTTCAACTGTCATTAAACTACGACAAAAGGAGAATTTCGATTTCTGTTACATCCGCTTCGTAACCGTTGTACATTCTTGATTTTAAGAATTGACATACCTATATAATTTTATTTATCATCCATGAAAAAGTAGTACGTAACCCTAAAGCAACTACGCAGATCTACAGACGTAGTAACTCTCCGAGCTGGCCGTCACTAATTGGTGCGGTGGCATTGACTAACGTAATCAGATTTGTTGCGTATTTCGCTACTACAACTATAACCGCTATTCATCGGAGTAAGTCATTTACGTGCTTAGCATTGGCAGTGCTCAATATTTTCTGTGCTATATACTTTTTTTTTACAATTTAATTTTTATTGTGAATGTGTGTACAGCTAATATTTTTTGGATTATTTTTCTACGGTATTAAGGTATTTCACTTATTTATTTTAAATAACAATTACATTATTGGTTTTATTTTTATTTTTAAGATCCATTTTTACCTAAAGCATTATTGCCTTTGATTTAGTCAATTTTAATTTAATTAAAATACTTGTAGCATGTCTCTCGATCGATGGGTCTTTACTTACAAAATTCAAATACATGAGTATCTACGAATGGGAGGTACATACATGCCACATCTAAATAAATAAATAAAATAGAAGTGTCTGTTTGTAACTTTAAAAAAATAATCATCAAAATCGATTTATAAACTCGTCGATTATCGACGTCGTCTTTATGAATCGATTATCTGCGAACAAACAAAAAAAGTAACATACAAGTATATCGTCGAATTGAGAAACTCTTTTTTTTGAAGTCAATTAACAGTTTAATTAACAGTTTTTCACTGAATACATACTAGTTATGAAAGTTTATTCGGTACTTACATCAAAAAATCATTTATTTAAATTGTGTGTTTGTCTGTCTGTCTGTGTGAAAATTATTTTTGTATATGATAGCCAGGCTCATGACGAGTGATACAAGTTAATTTGTGGCCATATATTCCCACCCGAACGAAATTACGCGCATGAAACAACAAAATCGGAATATCAACTTATATAGCAAAAAAGGGTTTACGTTTCGTTTAACTAATGACGCTAGTAAAATTCAACACAAATTTACGTTAGATTTTACGCAGTAATTAAGTAACATAGTATATCGTATTAAACTAAATTCGCGTATGAAACAATAAAATCGGAATATTTACTTGAAAAAATAGGTACTTAACTTTAAATAAGAATACAATTTAACACAAAAGTAAGTCAGAGATTAACCAATAATTGAATAAACAGTAGTATATCGTATTAGGCCAAGGCAATCTAAATATAGATCTGTTTATACTGCAAAAATTTCCCCATATTATAAACACTTTCAAGTTTTATAAATCAAAACCTAACGAGTCTTTTTAAGTTCGTATCTTGAAATTTGGTACAAAGTAACTTTATATAGTAAAGATAATAGAAAAATTACGAAAACTGTTAATTTTTCGTTTCATCGTATAATAATAATGCTTTTAATAATTTACACTTACCCCGTTTCTCATGAACGCGTAAAGGTATTAAATTGAAATTCATATCAAATACTTGGCTCTATAATACCTTTAAGCTATAACAAAATAAAACTTCTAAGTAAAAACAGTCAAAAGATATAGCATAAGCCGCATATTTAACTCTCTATTACTCGCATCTAGTCCTAGAATCTTGAAATTTCGCATGAAGCAATGTTTAGGAATAATTCCGAAAACCTTAAAATTTAGGGAACCCTCGGTGCGCGAGTCCGACTCGTACTTGGTCAGTTTATTTTAATGTGACTTACATATAGAAATTAGCAATCAATCAGCTATTTTCCATAAGTAAGTCGTAATATCGTAGGTATTTATTTTTCTCAAGCAGTCGCCTGGTAAGATGCCGCATAGAAACAATTCGAAGGTATTGTTTGATCCTCTTCCTAGTTAACCTATCTGCATCTGACTCTTCACATATCGTTTTCACATACCGCACTGAAAAAACCTTTGAACCAGTCATGTTATGCCCTTAAACGAGCATCAGCAATAAAATGGATGTTTGAAATTTATGTCTGCACCTGCTATTTGCGCTACTCCGTTTGCGTAGAATTAGTTATTACGGCAGCCTAATATTTCTAATCAACTGCCTAATAATATATTTTAAGCCGCCAGCTTTAAAAATGAAGATATTTTCATCCCCCCTTTTACAACCTTGCAAGCCTTTTTTCGCAGTTAAAAGTAGCCTATGTCCTTTTACAGCCTCTAGACTATCTGTGTACCTTTCTTTTAAATCGGTTCAGTAGTTTTAACGTGAAAGCGAGACAGACAGACAGAGTTACCTTTGCATATTATAATATTAGTTAGGATTAGGATTTTGTAACAAATGTCATTTAGATACAACGTACGTAACAATTGCAATAGATTAGTCAATCGTAATGTAGAGTAGGCAGTCACGTACAAAATAATAATTTATTGAACTAATAATAATTATCTACATGGAACTAAGTTTACGGCTAAAAGTTCAATATCCCTAACTAAGGCCAGGATTATTTACGGAACTATCTTGAGATAATAATCTTCAGCTATTTACGAATGCATTATAAATGCATGATAAAAGTTGTACTACATGACTGTGCGGACTGTGTACATTTATTTCTATATATACTATATATACTAGCAGATGCCTAGATTTCAATCGTTAACGTATTTAGTTTTTACCTTCTTTAACTTCTAATTAAATAAACGCACTTCTACTGTCCCAAAACAATTGTGGATGCTTTAATAGTTCTTCCTTTTACATCATACAGAAACTCTAAGAATAACGTCATTGCTATCGTCGAGCAATACATCACTCTGAAATGATTATTCCGGATACGTAAAAAGTCACAAATATCTTCTATTTGAAATAAGTTGTAAATTCTTTGATAATTCTGTTGCGAAATGTACTTACAGTAATAATGATAACATCAACAATTTTCCGATTGTTACCACCGGGCGTTTCATAGCTCTAACTTCCGAAGTACATGCTCCGAAATGTTAATTCCTGAATCGTAAAGATTTTAATCATAGGTTTAACGACAAATTAAATAAACGTACTCTATTATGTATGCTATTATTAAGGAAGCTTTTATAGTGAAAAATGTATAGAAATTCTGACAATAACGTCAACTTACATAAAAGTGTGTTCGTCATTCTCGGATTGTTACCGCCGGGCGATACATAGCTCTAACTTCCGAAGCACACGCTCTGAAATATTTATTCCTGAAACGTAAAGATCGGGAGGGGGTGGTGGGGTTTATCCCGCGGTTTCCTTCCCGCCGTGTTTTACTTCGAGAATGGGAAGTCGCCGCCGGGTCGATATCACCAAAGATAAAGGCCGCAGATGTGATTTTGATACTGCTCTACTTCTGTCGTATTTTTTACAATAACCAAAATTTTACATGACCAGATTTAGGTGACCAATTGACGTTGTTTAAAAATAAGTAAGTAGTTGTTTAAAAACGAGTAACATAAAAATGAGATTATGGTATTATTCTTGGAACAATAATCTCAAAAGTAACGTAGATTTGGGACGACGATGGTCAGGGCACAATCTCTTCAAGCCTCCTCCTCCAGCACGTTAAATCATGGGTTTCGCACCTAATCTCTTTTCGGACATGCGAGTTGAGACTTAGAAAAAAGAAAGCACAAGTGTGTTTTAATATATCTTGGGTAGATGACTAGTTTTGTCATGAGGTTGACTGTTGTGGTCACAACTCGGCAGAATATTGTCTAAAGAAAATTAAAATGAAAAATTTAAATAAAAATTCTAGAACCAAATCGGCATGTACTCCTACCAGGTTTAATTAGATCATCAAACCACTCAGTGTCCTAGTCAAGCACACATACAAAAGTACGTTGAATTGACCATCTATGATGCCAACTCTAGTCTTTGCCGTTCCCCGACCTCCAGTGGGGGTTCCCCCCTCCGTTCGATTGTCTGCGGAGGCTGCCCCGCCGGTGCCATCTGATGTGCCGAGAGCACTCCAGATCTGCATAGATCGTTGCCTTCGTTTTTTCCTATCGAAAAATCAATACCGACTGTTATATATAAATGGGAAGACACCTCTCATTGCTTTTAATAAGCTTGCGGTTACACATCAGTCTAAACTTACTAAATCAAGAATACTCGTAGCTTATTACAATTAATATAAATGATTACATGAAGGAATGACTTGAATAGAAAATTTACTTGAATAGAGAATTTAAATTGTTCTAACAGTGGGTAGGGATGAAGAGCGTAGGTTTTAAATGGATTCTATCTGTAAATGTTATACGCGATTTCGTAGGCTGCAAAGGAGTCGGGTACATAATGTGAAAGTCTCATCCCAAAAGCGATTCGAGGTTTCCGCCGAGGTCGTCCTCAAGGGGAAAGAGGCTCAAACACCGAGCAATAAAGCCTTCGCATCCAGCAAAACAAATACAACGCACATTCCAATGCTAGATATCATTCGCCCCGCCCACACAGTCGGCATGACGACTGTAAGCGCTCCCATTGGTCGCCGCGAAGCCTTCTCCATTTCGAATTGGTTATTTTTTTTCTACAATTGAAATTGGCACTGTCGGTTTGTTCTGTACGAGTGTAAGCCGCATGCGCGGCCGGGAGGCGGCTACGTCACGTAAACGTATCTACGTTAGCTACGAATGTTTTATTGGATTGCTCTCTCCGTTTTCATTCGTATTTCGTATTCGAATGTGGATTTGTGGCCGCTTTATTCTTACTGCGCAGTCGTCGGACACAACCAATGTTTAAGGCTGTAGTTTTATTCGTGCTAGCTATCTGGTCTTAGTACTATCGTTATGTTTAAGGGTAACGTAATTTTTATTTAACTCGAGCTTTTATAAAACTATACAGTCGTATCATCTGTAGAATTGTTCTGTTAATCTCGTTTCTATCTTATGATGTAAGTAATTACTGTATTTTAAACTTAGGTTTTATCTTTAAAACCATCAAATTGACTTTATTAAAAACACAAATTTCACAGTTCTTCGACTTTAGTTTACTTATATGTATTGACATTGGATATTGTAAGCAGCCTATTTATCATCCTTCTTATTTCATATTAGAGTCATTTTGCTAGTAGTAGCTTAAAAGTTATTTTGACTCAGATTTTCATGCGACGAAGCTTGATTAATAATTGAAATTATGAATATTTCTTTAAATAACCGATGGTGTAATAAAGAGGACGGCTATACACGCTCCTCAATCAAAGAGGTAAAAATGTGGCTCAAATTATTGTTCACCCATCTAACAGTCTTCCCAGTACGATAGAGCACACTAACCAACTACCCTCCCAAAAGCATACTCATCTAATAGCGTAATAGGTAGAATAAACACATCTAGCGCTCTCAATTGAATAGCATAGAACACATCAACCGTTTAATTGCATTACCGACCGCAACGTAGCGCAATTACTAGATACTAAGTATAGGTGCCATCGAAGGCATACGGTACAAATATATGCCAGAGAACTGCAATAACATACGGGCGTCCGTGCAGGCTGTGCCCCGAACAATTTCATTTGCGACTGGGCGAGGATAGCGTTGTAATTACAACAACAATCGATAGAGGCGCCACCGTCTGCCGCACGTTTAATCTCGCCGGAATCAAAGGACTGTCGCCTCACACCCACCCCAAACGAGGTTCACCTATCGACTACCACCTAACGAATACACAAACTCTACTACTGTCCATTGCTTCCTAAACAACGAACGAGATACAGCGAATAGAAGGATTATAGGCAATGGATGACGCGTTTACATTTTAAATTGTTTCAGAACTCGTTCAGTGGTAAATACTTTGTGTCTCCAAGCCTATATCTGCAACGGTATGCTTAGGTGTCCTCAGACCAGATAGTTGCATTTCCTATACATAACTATTCATGGAGTTTTATTAAAGCTTAACATTGTTTGCCTCTTGTTTATGCTTTTATATCGCCGCCAGTTGTTTCCATATTGTTTTGTAAATATTCCCCCGTTGTTAATTGAATTCCTGAATCAGTTATTTATAATATGTATTAGAACGCTGTGTAACAACGTTCTAATAATATTCTACGCTCATAATGTGTCATGAATATTTTGAGTAAGCACACACTACACAATTTACATTAAGTAAACAAACGGGATATGTTATACTGAACTTTATAGCATAATAAACGAATGCATCCACAGTATTCTACTGCTGGATTTTGGATTCTAATCTCTGTAGATTTCAGAACCAGACAAGGTCCTTTAATTTGCTATATAAATTTGAAAAAATTAGTTTAGTAAGAGTTATATTTTCGGTGTAAGACATTACTAGGTGGTCTTCTTTTTGGGTATTTCTCAATCACTACAATAAAGATCTGTTTAAGGTCTGTTTATATGGCAATAAAAAATAATCATTGATTTACAAAGACGTATCGCCAAGCAATTTAGCGTTGATCGTGTAGAAACCGAAAGGGGTGTGGATTTTCGTCCTTGTAGTCATCAATAAAACTAGTTATTACGCCTTGTGTCATCATCTTTTAAATGAAAAAAATAATAATTTTATCATAAAATGGACTTTTGCTCGCTAATTTCTTCGTGCGAAAAACCTTTCTGCTATCTGGTCAGGGGAAAAGTATTTTTATTCATTAGTTGTATCTACATCGACATCTTATACAAAATAAAGCCAGCTTTAATTGCTTATTAGTAAAGTATAATTTATGTAATGACTTGCGTAACAGCAGTTGGACGACCTCCATGGCGCAGTGGTATATGTAGTGGATTTATAAGACGGAGGTCCTGAGTTCGACTCCCAGTGGGGCCGATTGAGATTTTCTTGATTGCTTCTGGTCTGGCTGGTGGGAGGCTATAGCTGTGGCTAGTTACCACCCTGCCGGGAAAGACGTACCACCAAGCGATTTAGAGTTTCGGTATGATGATATGCAGAAACCGAAAGAGGTGAGAATTTTCATCCTGTTCCTAACTAATTAGCCCGCTTCCAACTTAGATTGCATCATCACTTACCATCAGGTGTAATCGCAGTCAAGGACTAATTTACAATGAATAAAAAGAAGCTGAGAAAAAATGAATAAAATGAACTTTTTATTTAGATTAATTATTATTTAGCTGTCCAGGTATACCTACTGTTGAGTTCCAAGTATAGTTCTCTTAGCACCCTCGAAGAACAATGTATCGGCAGTCCTCATAACAAGCTTAGGTTTAGCTTTGAATTGCTTATTGAATTCCTTATCGCAGATTGTTTCTATACAACCGACTACTACTAGTATTAAAGCATCAGACACGAGAGCATGCGGCATTTTTAAAGGAGATGCTTGATAATTAATTTATGCTCACCTTAATTTTAATATTGAAGTTGTCATCCGTATAGTCTATAGAATTGAAAATTGTAGAGTCAATATCTCATGTAAAAGGTTCGGTTTGAGAATAAAAAGTACAAAAGGGTATATCTATCATATTATAGTGGCATTGTTGTATATCTATCATATTATAGTGCCGCTGTTTGGATTTGATGGTATTTAACGTAGATTAGTAAAATAAATTTGTCATTTATTAGTCTAGTTCTCTTCAATTAACTATATTGACTGTTGTAAATAGCAAGTATCTAGGATGCATTTATATATGTTTTTATCCGACTGCGTAAGGCGTAAAGCGTACATAAAGAAGAGTTACGTTTTATTGAAACTAGTCGTGTGTTCTACGTAATAAGTATGCAACTTTAAAACTACCCGCAATAAGGGCAATTATATAGTTTAATACAAGTATTATTGTAAGCCAAATTAGATTAGTAAATACATAGGTTACTTAGTAATTTTAATTATTTTTCTCATAGAAGCAAATTTTTTGTAACTTTTTTGAGAAAATAAAGATCCTAAACCAATAACTAGTTCATTTATGGTGCTACTTTAGAAAAATATTATGATATTTTCTTACTTAGAAAACGATTTTTTTTACTAAATATTGAAGGATTTTAGCCTCTTTAACGTAAAATAATGCTTTGTAAAATAAAAATCAACGTCCACGAGACAAAATTTTGAGGACGACTATTATAGTCAAAGAACTTGGAGAATTTTTAAGGTGTAGTAAGTGTGTAGACTTAATGAATAAACACCCCCACAAAATCACCTGCGCCCTCTCGGTATAATCGACGTATATATCGATTGTCAATAATTCGCGTTCCGCGCCGATATTGTTAGGCGATGCATAGTTTCGCTAAATTATCGTTTACATTGCCATTTTCACCGCATAATGGCTGTCATACTCGTAAATACAGGTAGGTACATATTGAAATTAAAGGAAATTATTTGTGTGTATCTATAGCAAGCGTTATAATGAGACTATGTTCTGTACATTGGAGGTTTTTAGGCATTGTTGATTAAATTTTGATTGGACTGTAATATTGAAACGGTTTTGAGACATTTTGCTGTTTATCTGTATGTTTACAGGTGGGCTCCCCGCATGCACACTTGCATCAACTCATATTACACAGCCATATTACTCAAAAATATTATAAAAATATTATTGACAATATGTTTACTCTATATATTGTCAATAATATTGACAATATTCTTGCTTGCACCTTAAGAAAGTAATACTTTGTTATTACTTGTCAACATTTTGGGTAACCTTAAAGCGGAAAAACGGAATTTAATGAAGTTAGATGATGCTTTTAATTACGACTTTAACGTCTGAATACACAAACTGAAATAAATTTTAAGTAGGGTAGAGGAAGGTATATTGGTGATAAAAATTTATAAAACTAGTTTTTAAGGACTTTTTCAATGAAATAAAAAATGAATTTTATTTTATTAGATAGTTTATTTCTTGAAATAAATGCGTAATATAGTTAACGTTGCAATTATTTAATACTTTAAAGACAAAATGTTAATTAAATTCTCAAAATGTCAAAGGTATGTTGGTGACATGGTTCGGTAGATTGGTGATAGTAGGTAGGTAATTTAGTGATACCACTCTAAATTACATATTTGGTACTTAAAATTTAAAAAAAAGGTCTGATCCCTCGCAAAATTACTCCAGGCAACGATCACATCTGTAGTACAGATGTTCCTCGAGATCAGCATCTTCTATAGATACGCAAATCTCGTGGTATGGCGTCAGACAATAGGAACACTGGATCCATTTCGCTCCGTTCTTTTTTTTTACATCACTGGAGTACAAGACTTCACACAATCCACATTCCCAATCATTTTCTATCTCGCGAGTTTTACTTTTTTTGTGGAGGTTTACCAGATGTTGAAGGCTGAGGCTGGAGGTTTTCCTGTAACTGGTTTTCATTTGAATTTGCATTAGTCGGTGTTAAGCATTTAGCACTAGAATCTCTATTTCTGCCTTTTACTCGGCGTTTTGAAGCTTTGGGTGTTTCCAATATTTGATCCACCGTGGATTTGAGACCTGCTGAAGAATTATTAGCTGTTGTGTTAGTAGAAGCCGGGCTAGCAGGACATGTAGCTAGAGCTGCAGCAGAATCTGTGTTAGTCAAAACTGACGGTCGTAATGCTTCTTCAGCAATAACACTTCCATCCAAAGGGCATATACCTGTTTTTTTAAAAGCATTTTCTATATTTTTTTTTGTGAATGCGCTTATAAATGCCGGATTCAAGATGGAATTGAAGTTACTGCGATTTGGAGCGTCTGAGGGGTTATTGATCATATATTTATTCATGCTATCGCGCCAGTAACTTTTGAGAGGCTTGAACAGACCCACATCAAGAGGCTGCAAAAGATGTGTGCAATGAGCTGGGAAAGTGAATAAATATATTTGATTTTCCTTCGCCAGCTGAAGAACTTCTTCTCCAATATGTGCAGAATGTGAGTCCATCAAAAGTACTACTGGACGTTCTGGTGGTATGGCAGTTATGAAAAAATTTAACCATTCCAGAAATAAATCAGAATTGATCCACCCTTTGGGAGATAGTCTAATGAGAGCGTTAGGAAGGGCATCATTTTTGAGTGTGTCATTCCATCTAACACCTTTAAAAATTATCATTGGTGGAATCCATGTGCCGTCGGCACATATACATGCCATCAACGTTTGTGTCTGTCCACGTTCAGCGTAGGATCTTTTGTACACATATTTTTTACCAATTTCGGTCACAACTTTCGATGGTTTAACTACATATGATAGTCCAGTTTCATCACAATTCCAGATTAGATGAGATTTGTTTTTGATATTGAGTTTTGTGAGAACATCATCTAGTTTAGAAAAGAAGTCTTTGATCATAGTTTCATTAGCCATAGAAGCCCTATAGGCTGACAGATTTTCTGGAACACGTAAACATAAATTGTACCTGCTCTTAAAACTATTCCACCACCATTTACTTGCAATGCGATTAGCTGATGGCAAGAAGTTTTCTCGACCAGCTACTTCTGCAAGATCATAAGCATATTTTCTAATTTGATAAACGGTCAGTCCAAAACCCAATTCTTGCATTTTTATAATATAATTGTAAAGCTTTAACTCTAAATCGCATGACAGTGCATAGGGTCTCCCCATTTTTCTTACAAAATTGTCTTCATTTCCAAGGTAACGTTTCAAAGTGCTCCATGGGACGTTTGCTTCCTTGGCAGCTTTGTATATTTATTTACCTTCATTTTTAACAAGACTGACAGCTAGTTGAAGCTGCTGCTGGCTATATTTCCTATATTTTCTTCCTTCTTCCATTGCCAATCTAAAAGTTACAAAATGCGTAGGTTATTTGGTGATATAAAAAAAAGTACAGGTAATTTGGTGATAAAAAAAAAATAACCTTAAATTCGATTAAAAATTTATTTCACGGATACCTTAAAATCTAACCTTTCGAAGTGTATACTTAATTTCTCCACTTTATTTTCCATGCCAGCTCAAAATAGATCTAAAGTCAACTACTCAAAAACACAACCAACATTTTGACGAAAACACTAAGAAACAATGGTTACAAAATAAGGAATAAATACTTACTTTCACACAAACACGAGTTCACTATAGCTTTAATTCAATAATGATTAGTTTATTTAACGATTTCGATAAGAATTACTTTGAAAAACTTATAAAATCTATCTATTTTATCCAAAATACGAAAGCGCAATCGCCATTCATTGAACAATAGCGGTACAGGTGCAAACTTGTCAAAAAAGTTTGTTCCCTAAACAAAGAAACGTTAGAACGGAACGTGGAATATATAGCTATCTTCCTCACACTTGTAGCAACGCCTTTGTGCTGTCTCATGAAGATGCTCGTATAGGGAATTGTGTGCTATTCGTTTAAAAAAATATCACCAAATTACTTATATCACCAATATATCTCCCTTTACCCTACGTCTCAAGTTAACTTATTTTGACAGATTTCTTTTGCAAACAGTCGAATTTACCTAATGCAAGTAGTAAGTAGTTACTGCAAGAGGAAAAATTCTTGACATTAACTTAATGATTACTTTAATAAAAATAATTAAATAGTAGACTAATTGCAATAAGTTTAATATAGAAGATGAAATTCTAGTCGCGGCGCTGCAATGTAAAAGTTTTTTTTTTTTTTTTTATTATCTAAAAAATTTTAAGGGACTTTTATTCAACATGAATATGTCAGCCCCATCGTATCCTAATTTACAATCTCAATGATTAAATATTAACAAAAAACAAAAGCTACGTCGGAGCTAATGTAAAAGTTGTAACAGTCTCTCATTCAGCACTATGTATAGAGTGCTCCTCATAGCCTTATGTATTTGAATCCTGGAGACGTAGAACGTAACACGCTACGCGGTAATATATTTAAACTAGCGTATGCTAACGACTTCGTCTGCGTAGAATTAAAATAAATAACATCACGAAAATAACCTTAAAAAACCTTATAAAAAACAAGAAACTACTTATTTTATTAGTCCTCAAAGATGATTAATTTCCCAAGTCTTTTCTACATTTTCCACAAATTCTTCGCTCTTATTGGTTTCAGTGTGTTGTTATATAGCTTAAAGCCTTCCTCGATATATGGACTCTCCAACACAAAAATAATTCAATTAGAACCAGTTAATTGAGATTAACACATTCAAAATAACAAACAAACAAACAAACTCTTCAGTTTTATAATATTATTATAGACGTTGAGTTTCTTGTAGGCTCTTGTCTTTCGAGCCGTTGGTAGAGCCACTACTTAATAGTCGTTTGACTATACGTCACCACCATGATATTTCGAAAGTATTTGTTAACTGAATCTACTTAAAATTAGTGAATTTGTATTTATTGAATTTTTAAAGTTCATTTCAGCTGTTTCTTTACCCTCGGCAGTCTCAAATGTTTCTTAAGAGAGAATTCTCAGCTATAACCCACTATGTTTCTTTACAATGTAATTGGTCGATAATTTTTGACCATGTAATGATCACTATCAGATTTTAGTTATAATTCAAATATTCTTTTATTTCAAGTGGACTTCGTTTACAAGCAATATGTAAACAAGTAGGTACTTGTTGCGTTAAAAAGAACTACCCTACCTATGGTTTAAATCTAATATATACTCGTAATCTAGAATATAAAAAATCCTTACATATAACATTTTTGAAGTGAACACACACAGTCACGTTCTAGTAACCACGCTACTTATAGAATAGGAAGCGAGTGTAGGTAATGGCGCAAAATAGTGACGCAGTATTATTGCAGGGGGGTCGGTGGAGGGGGTGACACCCCCACCCGCTCACTACCCGGGAGCGACTGAAAAGTCCGCGAGAAAAATAAGATCCGCCGTCCTGCTTATTCTTGGGAAAAGCTTTTTGTATATTTTATGTATACTTTTTCTTTCTGTGTGTAGACCGAGTGCCTGTGTTGGTAAATACTTTGTATGTGCGAATGAACGCTGAAAGAAATATTAATTTCGGGTCCGCCGCGACGCAAATGTACTCCACGTTTTGTTTTTACATGAGATTTACTGTACTGTTAATTAAAATACTAGTGGATTTCTGTGGCTCCGATAGAATTGTTTTTACGTGGTTATCACCTCTTTTTACCTGACTGCTTCAGAAGGAGGGTAATGTTTTTCGAGCGTATGTGTGTATGTATGTATGTCCATTTCGTTGGCACGCGCTACAGCCTAAACGGCTGGACGGATTTTGACACATGAGGTATTGTTGAATTCATCAGAATTGTGGTAGTGACATAGGCTATATAAGTTTTCAAAATAGCAGCTGTAAGTGGGGAAAAAAGAGGGGGTGTGTATCTTAACAATATTATATGAAAGGTCGTAAAAAGACTATTTTGAAAATATATATATCATATCATATTTATATTATTATTCTCATTTCTATACCACAAACTAAAACTAAAAAGTCTAAAAAAAAATTATTGTTATAAAAACATAAAGTATATAAAATTTTATATCGATAGAGTGATATTTGTTTTTCTCTTTTCAGTTCATTACGTCGAAGCAGTCGGGTTATTTGTTTTTATAATAAATTTTTTTTATTAGGTACTTTAGATTTCCATAAAAAGCCTAAAATACTAAAAACAAAAGCTTGAAAACTAGCTGAATAAAGCTCAGCTTCCCTTAATATCATTCAATTGCTATTTTTCTGAAAACCAGCACTGCAGCGTTCTGTAGCATTATGCTGAGTGGGAAACCTTTAATTGGCAAGTTTTATTTTTTTTATTATTTATTTTTTATTATTTAATAAGTCAACTGGTCAAATAAAAAATTTTACATCTTCTTCTCCCTACTTCCAGCTTAGTTAATATACCCATTAAAACAGCTCAAATATAAAAATCATCACACTGGGTATAATGCAGCAAAGCTGCACTAGCTGCTATGGCTTACTCTTAAAAGCTTCAAAAGCTTTTAGCTTTCTTTCTCGAACAAAGTTGGAATTTAAAAAAATATTTTTCAACCGATTTCAAAAAAGAAGAGGCAAGAGATAAAAAAGAGAAAGGGAGAAATATATGTTTATTCTGTATTACGAGGTTTTTTTCATATTTTAATATGGGAACAATTTAAGTGCTCACCAAAATAATTTTTATACCCTAAGACTAAGTACCGAGTATTATAAATTGCCTCCACATAAATTAAATCCACACTATACCGAGGTTTCTTAAATATAACATTTCATGTTCCAAAATAAGTATACATACATCGGAATAATTTTATGTTTTGTTCAAATATTATATTTGCTGACCAAAATTAATAAATGCTCACCAAATATTGTTTTACTGAAACATTAACATTAATGCCAAATACTACAGATCTAATTTCTCTTAGTGTAATCAAATTATTCAATGTAAACCCAAAATATATTATTGTCAAACTAAGATAACTTTCGTATTCCTATTTTTTACCCCGCAACGTGCTCGGCCACCGCCAGTAGAGGGCGTTTAGGCGGCCGGCCGCAACCCCAAGTGTGAGTATTTTACCGAGCTACTGCATAAAAACGTACTCACTCGTAACGTCAAATTATATATAAAAAAAGCGTTTACTCTCACTACAACTAGATGGCGCTACTCCAATTCCATATAAAATTTGCGTTTACTGTTTTCGGTATCGTCGCGGTAAAATCTCACACTAGCCACACTGACTGGGCCAAGTATAGTTGAAGCGCCTCTGCTTAGTTCTGAACCAGATTCTGACCAAGAAAATAATCAATTACGACCGAAACGAAGACGCAAACAAGGAAGATCTTGGGTGTTTGTCAAGAAATTTTGAAACATTCGAGATGCCGAAATTTTTATTAAAAACGAAAGCGTGTGGTCTTTCCAAAAGGTACATAACACTCAAGAAGGCGTAAAAAGATATTATCGTCGCAATAAAGTAAAATGGCCGTGGTATGTCCGTGGAAACCCGTAATGAAAAAGATAATCTATTTGAACTCAAACTGAAACCAAAGGCAATTATGAATGCCTTATCAAAAAAAAGAAGGAATAAAAGTACCATCTAAGACGCAATTGAATAATTAGCTGGCAAAAATTCGTCAAAAAGAGTACGGACCCCCTACTATTAGCTTAGGAGAACTGAAAACATGGTTTGTATCTCACTCACAAATTCCTGAAGATGGGCATACTGCCTTTGTGGTTTCCTTCGATGTTTCTGATGATGACAAAAACCCTTACTTTCGTTTTATGGTATCAACTAAATACCTATTGAGCCTTGCATGCAATTGTAAAATTATTCACGCTAATGCAACCTATATATTAAATATTTATTTAACTACTTTTACCATTTCTCTTTTATTTTTGTTTCTGTATATTTCCTTATTATATTTTATCATAATATTTTTATTAAATTAATAAAGCAATAAACAAGTAACTTGTGTTTGGGGAAATCAATATTATTTTTTGTTTAAAAAAAAGAATTCGATCGACCGTTAGTTTTTTTCTCTCAGCAAAGATTACTAAAAAGAATGTCATAAAATACAATATTGGTAATATCTATTTAGCGATAATATAAAATATTTAGTCTGTAATTAACTTTAATGGTGCTTGCATACTTTTATGGCATGCAATAAAAAGGAAATTAGCTTCATTTGTATAATAATTCATGAAACACAATTTGGTGAGCATTTATTATTTTTTGCAGGTATTGCGAATTTATTGGAAGTAATACAATATTTTATTGGAAGTAATAGTGGATTTCTGGTAGGAATTTAAATACAAGCCTTTTAATATTTCAAGGCCGTTATAGACAAAGAGAATCGGGTTCTAATCCCGTTGGTAAGGGGTTAAAAGTGCTGGGATAAAAAAATTTATGAATGTATCGTCATTTTTAAAGCTAAAAACTTAAATCGTATATTTTAGGCAGTTGATTAGATATTAATAACCTTTGAATGTCATATCAACATTCAAATTTTTGAAAAAATAGGCACAGCGGTAATAACTAATTCCGAGTGGACGGAATCGCGGACAAAAGCTAGTATATCATAAAATAAAGTTATATGTAATATTTGTACTTGTAATTCTTTAAAGGATCAAATAAACTAAAACGATTTCTATACACGACATATAAAACAGGAGTGTCGTTGGAATAACACAACGTACAACTAATAAATTGCGCCCTCTATGGCGTCGCCTCTGAATCTCTTAATTCCAGGGAGGATGCACTCCTCGCTCAAAGCGAAACCAACCGCCACTCATTAAAGGTTCACGCGTTAATGTGTAGATGGCTCTGATAGCCACTTTATAAAGACGAAAAAGGAACAAAACACTAACTTGGTCTAAGATGATAATCATGGTTTTTAAACGTAATAATTAATTTATTAACGTAAGTAATAATTATTAAATATCTTATTTTGGATGAAACTTTGGCGCAGATTGATGTCTAAGTCCTGAGTTTGATTCAATGAATGTTTGATGAATCTATTCATATCTTGCTAGAGGGTAGGCTTTAGTCGCAGCCATTTACTATTCTTTGAGGTAAGATATTACTTCTAAGAAATCCACGGAGCTATTTTACGTTGAACCAATTAAAGAAAAGGTTTCATAGACCTTCTGAACGGTCTTCCAAATACCGCTGTTCCCTTTTTTTACGTGGAAATCCTCATAGATACCTTCTCGCCATAGAGAGGCAAGAACATTATGTCGGACTTGTACCGACCGAAACCCCACTGTGTTCCAGCTCGTCGCTTGGGACTGCATTACGGGAACGTTACGTACTACCTACTACCGTTTCAAACACCGCTGCCCTGAGCCAACTGCAATCAGCGGCTTCCCGCCTGATGTCATCAGTCAATCTAGTTGGGGGTCGATCAACACACACACACTATAATTTGAGGTGCGAAATTTCTAGCGCCTTTAGACCCCAATTCTGCGGATCTCTTCATGTCTGATTCGATCACGCAGAGATAGACCTATCATAGCTCTTTCCACCGCCTGCTTAGTGACTCTGAGCTTTCTTATGTTTTTTACCGAACATTTAACCTCATACATTTCGGGAAAGCACAATACATGGACAGGATTTTTGTGAAAACGCATGGCATCAATTCGTACGTCAGTATCGTCACATCTAAGCCTACGACAACTCTTATAACCTTAAACATAACCTGCCTTAATGTGTGAACCATTGCACTTCAATAAGCGAACAATTTGAAACCGACGCGCAGTGCCTAAACAATTTATTACGTCTCTCCAACTCTTTCACTCAAACGGATATGATGCAAGTGTGAGTAAGAAAGCATACCAATTTAAAATTTGGGTAGTAATGCATGGGGCAATGCACTCTACAACAGGTTGGGAGAGGACAAAAGTACGATTTTTGCAATAATTCAAGTTAAAGAGTTGCAATGTTCAATATTGTGTAGGTACTTGGCAACAATGAATTCAATCTCCAATTCGCTTACTTCAAATATATGCTTTATTTAAAAGCTTTTGAAATGTCACATTTATCTGTTTGTAGTGACTCTACCATCAATTAAGGAACACTGGGATTCTAACTTAGGACATTAAACGAGAACGTAGGCTAGGTTTACTTATTTGGGTACTACATTTTTACTTTTTAAAATTTACGACTAACCACACATTCTTCTGCAAGATTAAAAGATTAGTTTAATTATAAAATTTTATAGGACTTAAATAATGTTATAAAGTTAAGCCCATAAAGTTAAGCCCCATACATAATTGTTCATTTCTTGTCCGAGTAGGTAACTTTGCTAAGAATAAAAGTAATAATCATCATCATCATTATCAGCCAATTAAAGGCCCACTGCAGGGCCAGGCCTCTCTCCTCATAGGAGAGGGGATATGGAGCGTAAACCCACCACGCTGCTTCAAAGCAGGTTGGCGGGCAAGGTGTGATACTGTTTCATTTATTAACGATCTTTATCAAATGTTGATGATAGTGACCGGGACCGACAGCTTAACGTGCTCTTCGAGGCAAGGGTGTGTGACATCACCAACTTCCCGACTCCGCATTCAAAATGTACTGAAAATTTTATATATGAATCAAAATTTTGGAATTGTTCCGTGACCCGACCCAATATTCGAACCCAGGACCTCGTGACCGAAGCCACAAAGGCTGACTACTAGACCAACGAGGCTATCAGGCATAGGAATTGATAATGTAAACCTGTCTCTAAAACAAATATCTTTCACACACAAATTATACTTATAAGGTCACTTTTCCAAATACATAGACAATTAATTCTATTGACGATGCCTTTTTATAGATTATTAATTCATTTATCAATGTTACCCGTAACACAAGATAATCTCACATTCACTAAAGATTCCCATATGCTCCTACACGACTATAAAAATTATTACACCATGCTTTTTTATCTAAAAATGCACGATTAGTTAAGAATTAAGATGAGACGCAAGGTCAGCTTTCTCCATGTTAAAATGTACTATATATCGTACAGTGATACCAAAATATGGTGTTCTACGTCCCGGGCCTTTTCGTGATATTGACTTGTTTCTAACTTTCACTCCTCGGTTTCAACATCAACCTCCTAAGGTCATTTGTAGTAGCACCTCTATTAACAGTGTTGTGCGAAACCTATTGAGTATTAAATTATTTTTGTTTTTGCTATTATAAAATCCGTATTTATATTACAAATAAATCTATTTTAAAATTACTTTTTAAATTCCAAAAAAAAAATCCGACTTCTATCCTTTTTTCGCATTTTACCAAAATATATGAAGGTTCCTGTAAATAGTACATTCTGGTACGTTGGGTACCTAATGTCTTTTATTATTTTTTGTAATCTAAGAACAGTTTTGTGAACATAACTTTAAACAGCCATGAGAACTAAGGCTGAGCCCTATGTGTTTAAACTAAAAATCAGATGTAAACAATAGGTACACGAGTTAGGTTATGTGGGTTATTTGACATATATGTACGACTTTGCAATTATCAACCTATTTTTATAGTCAGAATCTGACGAATAATTGAATTTCAATACGTTTTCATTACATTATAATCTCCGAATAGAGATTTAAACATAATTGAATGTCATAAGGTAAATTGATGACGCGATATTAAGTAATGGAAATGGAACGATTACCAGTGTTGCCAGTTTCAATGCCGGACCCACCATTATGTCATTATTTGCAAAACAAAAACCTAAAATCTACAACCTTTGCAATTCTGAATTCTAATTATTTTTAGTGATTTTGATTTATAAAAAAATAAAGATTTTTTCAAGATACATTTTATGTTGCAACGTGTTGGGCCCAAAATGGTCAGTCTCCTTTAATCAGTTAGCATATTTTTGACAACCAACAGGGCCAGGCCGCCTTACCTAAAGGAGAGGAGATATGGAGCTTAGACCCACCAACCTGCTTCAGTGTGGGTAGGCGAGCTTATTATAGAACATGCAAGAAATTTTAAAAGTAAATGTAATATTTATATTTCAACTTGAGGACGCCTGTGGTTGCACCCGCGCAGTTCTCGCTCCCGTGGGAATTTTGGGATAAATTGTGGCCTATGTGTTATTCTGATATGTAAGCTATATTATTGATAATTTTCATCGAAATCCGTTCAGTAGTTTTTGCGCGAAAAAGTAACAAACATACATATAAACTTATACGTTTATCGTATTATTTATAGTAAGGATATTTCAATACACGTACGGATCTCTAATTTGAAAAATACCTTCGTACAGTATCTGTGCCTACCAGTTTGATGCGTCACGTTAAGCAATTACATTTAATTTGTTAGGCATAAGAATGAGATAATAAATATTTCGAAAGACTTGTTCCCCGAGAAGAAAGTGTCTGTTTGTGTTTTGATGTTTGGAATGAAACATAACACCTGCTATGCGCACTGTATATGGCTTGGAAATTTTTACGGTTTTTAATATATTGACAGACAGTAAATAACACACTTGATGGTAAGTGAAAATAAGGCGCGTTTGGAATACCCTGTTAGTTTTAATTTAAACTTTCTGACTTAAAATTTTTACCATTAAAATTTTTTTTAATCATCATTATTATCAGCCTACTAACGAACCCCTGGTCACTACAGGGCCAGGTCATCTTGTAGGTGAGGATTTGTAGGAGAATGTTTATGCTGCTCCACTGCGGGTTGGTGGGCTTAGGGTGATAGTGATTTGTTCATTAATAATCATATCAGATGTTGATGAATAGTGACCGGGACCGTTGGCTTACAAAGTACCTATCAACCTTAGAAATAGGATGTTAAGTCTGTAATAACACCAGCAACCCATGTACCAATTAAGAAAATCGCAAACGGCCAACCCGGGAATTGAACCCCCGACTTTCGTCTTTTAAACCCACCGCGCCACGCAGGTTGCCAAAATTCTAAATCATACAGTATGTATATATATTTATATGTTTAAACTATTTGTGTATTTTTATTGTGTAGGCCCAAGGTATATGTAGGTATATTTTATTTTTTAATATATTTATATTTCGAAAGACTATATATACATTATTGCACTATCCGTTTTCCATAACTTAGAGTACTTCAATGAGGGTTGTCTGGAGGACATCGCTTTTAGCGATAAGACCGCCTTTGTACATTTAACTTTTGTTTTTGTTTTGTTTTTGTGTCTCTGTATCTTTTTAAATGTGCAATAAAGAATTTATCTATCTATCTATCTATCATACTCATAAATATGGCTATACATACAACATTTATTTACACAGTTAATTAAAATAAAGTTAACAATTATCTCTAACCATCCGAACTTGATATCATTTTGCCGTAATAAAAACGAATTAAAACTTTTAAAGATATAAATAACCGAAAAAGTATAGGTACGGTATAATAAAATTCCCTAAATACGAGCCCTTTCTCCTGATGTTGAGCATTGAACTCGCACGGGGTGACATTGCGGACTGCAGTCAACCAACTGTGACCCTTCTTGATACTTGACTGTATTTATTGAACCGTACATTGACCGAGTTTCGTAACTCTTACAATGTACATTTTTTTACTATTAATCAGATATATTAACATAAATTATTTAAATTTACTTTATTTAAATACCTCGTTGAATATTTGGTATACAATTAAATTAACAACTGACAATTATATTTAAACAATCCAATGAATAAAATCTGTTCTACTGAAAAATTTTTAACGCAACTCAAAGTCAAATAAGAAGGGCAAAACAGTGAACAGGTACTGGTTTTTATTACTATTTGATTTAACATAATCGTATAATGTAGATTTAATAAATGCTTACAGATTTTATAAAGGTTACTGTAATGACATGTAATGCAACGTGTTGGGTCGGAGTTCTGGGCCATTGAGATCTTTGAAAAAATTCTCAGTAAATATTCTCAGCCCGAAATTGAAGTGTGCTCACTATCAGATATTTATGACAGGGACTCGGACCGACAGATCAAAGAGATTTGTGAAGCACGGGGTTGGGTGACACCACTAACTTCCCAGCTCCAGACAGATAATAATTTATAAAAATAAAATAAATAAAAAATTATAATGGAAATTTCTTTGGAAGAAAGAAAAGCTTAATATTTCATTATATAGGTGAACCATGGGACCAAGAAGGTCTTGTCATGTAACATACAATAATAATTTTTAAATAATAACAAGTTATTTTTCAATCAGACCTCATGGACGCGAGCTAACTTATTAGAAGCAGAGATGTACAAAATGGTTCCATAAAAGCATTTAAATATAAAATGCAAAATACTTTTCAGATTTACTATTTAAAATGCAAAATACCAAATACTTTTGAATTTTGTATTTCAAATGCAAAATGCAAAATAGGTATTTTCAAAATGCTTTTTCAAAATAAAATACCTTTTGACCAAATCATATTGTTCACTTTAGAATAGTCACTTATAACATTACTAAAATAAGATTAAGTTAAGAACATTTGAAAGGAATTTTACATAGAAACTTTCTACCCCTTCTACTTTAATTTTCGCGATAAAAAGTATCCTATGCAATACTTCAAAATATGAACTACAAACGTGCCAAGTTTAATTTTAATATATTTCGTATTTTCGCGTGAATCGCGGCTGACAAAAATTCGTACAGACAGACAGTCAGACGGACAAAGAGACAGACAAACATTTTTTTTAATTAAATTTTTTTGACTAGTGTCAGACATAACATAAGGCGCGCACTCTGACCAAAGAAGAAAAATAGGCACGCTTGGCTAGGAGGCGCCACTATCGGTCAAATTCGGCAATACAAGCGTCATTTGTTCATTTCATTTCGTTTGACTGGTAATGTTGGCTAAACTTAATCACAAAGTATTTTGCATTTTGAAATGTATTTTAAAAATGCAAAATACATCTCGAAAGGTATTTCAAATAAAATACAAAATGTTTTTGTTAAAAAGCATTTAAATGCAAAATACAAAATAGGTATTTTGCATTTTGTATTTGCATTTTAAATAGAAGTATTTCAAATAAATCACATCTCTGATTAGAAGTATAACCGCTTTGGTTTCTACACGACCTCTCACGGCTACGGAGGCCGTAACATATCTCAAAAATAAAGTATCAAGACAGCTCAGCGCGCTAACACAAAATGTACCGACCGTGCACTTGCATTATGGCGTATGGATGCACTGTCTTGAATTTTTTTCGCCGGTTTTTAACTCCGTCCTTGAATTTCAAGTTTAGATTACAGCCTTCACTGCCAAAACGCGTTGTTTGCACACAGGTGCATTGCTTCAGATGCAGAGGTGCAACTTGCGTGTACTACGTGCGTACTGCATATGTACGTAGGTTCGTACTTAATATGCGGGCGCTTTTTGTTGTACCTACCACAACTGAACTTGTACTTTGGGCGAATGTCATTGCCATCTGGTGGTTTTTTTGGTCAACGACCAGTTAGTTCATGGCTGCGATCTTTTGATGTTAAGTGATGAATTTTGTAGAGCATTTTGTGACGTTGGTGATTTTACACACTCGTGCCTTAGAGAGCACGTTACGCCATCGGCGTCAGTCTTTACAAAGATTAAACATTATCACTCTAATGCTCATCAACGCGCTTTAGAGGAACGTGCTAAATCAAAGCTCTTATAAAAGACTTAAAAATAATAGCCGGCCGGTAATTTATTTGATAGCCGGGTTTATGAAGAGTAACACAGGCTAATTTTTATACTAATATTACTAAGTGGGCGTGAAACCGCGGGTATCCTCTAGTTAAATAATGTAACCGTTGATAGAGTCGTTGAAAAGGTCACGCCATTCGTGACTTTTGAAATGCCTATTGAATTAAAAATCAATGTTAAACAAACCATTTTTTATTTAATTTTACAATTAATAAATACTTCTGTTAAACAATACTATGGAAATCATGTTATGCAAGTACTGCATAATAAATATGCAAATAAAATAAATACCGTTAACGTCATCTAATTGAATACGAACGGTCGTATGATCAATACAAAACGCATTAGGCTAGGTCAAGACTCCTAACCCAGCTGAGTAGATACCGCGCGGACAAAGGTAATAAAAAAGTTGAAAAGCGACGCAAGCCCAGGGCAATGGACTTTTTTGTAGACGGTCAAAGAAGAACGAATGCTGATCTTCTTCATCATTTGTGAATAGCATGACAATTTGACGCAAATGCCAAAGGAAAATACACCTTAAACTTTACATATTAAAATTAATTTTGCAACACACAATCAATAGCACTTATAACGTTTTTAAATTATACTGGTCGATGCCAAAAAATGACGACCATTATAACCGAAAAAGCAACCTGTTTATATAGTAATAGATATTAATTTCGAATGACACGAAGCAAATCGCAAACGTCTTCCAAATTAAGCGGACAAACAAATATAATTTCTAATACTAAAGTAATAAGGTGAGTATTAGGTAAAGATGTGTGCCAAAAAACGTAATGCATACGCAAAGGAATGCAAACGTGAGGTGGGTACATGTGATTCAGTGTAACTAAGGTCATGATACAGAAGTGCATTTGTGAATATAAGTAATTTGTCTGAGTGCGATCATTGCTAGAATGCAATGTCACTGTCAAGTAGTATACTGTTGTATAGCGGCGATGGACAGGTATGATTTTAAGTTCAATTAAAAACTTATACGTACCATTGTAATTTTGACGGCCTCCGTGGCGGATTTACAAGACTAAGGCTTTGGGTTCAATTCCCGGCAGAGCCAATTAAGAGTTTCTTAATTGGTCCAGGTCTGGATGGTAAGAGGCTTCGGTCGTGACTAGTTACCACCTTACCGTCAAAGTCGTAACGCCAAGCGATTTAACGTTCCGGTACGACACCGTATGGAAACCGAAAGGGGTGTGGATTTCATCGTACTGATAACCATATAGCCTGCTTTTATCTTAGATTGCATCACCACTTACCATCAGGTGTTCTTGCAGTCAATGGCTGACTTGTAATGAATAAAAAAACATCACTATCATTATTTAACAACCTGAATGTCATGTCACTCCTTTTTAGAGTAGGACTCAGACCCACCACGCTGCTCAAATGACCCCAGTAAACTTAAATAATACTAGACATTTAAACTTGTAATGATCATTCAGTTGTTACGTTTAAACTATCTCGTTCTTCCAGTAGTCAGCCTGTGTGGTTTGAGATCGTTAGGAGGATTCGAGTGTAGGATCGGACTATAAAAGGTGTTTTTCTTCAAACTCTCAGTAGTAAGTAGCAACTCTGAGTTAGGAATTCGATGGTATTACACCCCCGTTATTTCGAAGTTAATTATCATACATCTGACAGTGAGTGAAAATTAAACATTTGAAAAGTTTAGCTACCCCTAAAAAGTAAAAAAATTTAATTGAAACTATTACATTGAACCAAACATACAATATGTCTGCTGTCTTAGAAGAGTTGGGTTCTCTGGAGACCATCCTGATTGCAGCGTTAGGTCGAAGTTATCAATGAAATGTCATTCAACGGTTATATTGGCACTCGTGAAGCACTTTGACGACCTCCGCGGCGCAGTGGTATGCGCGCGGTGGATTTATAACACGGAGGTTCTGGGTCCGATTCAGATTGAGATTTTTCTTAATTTGTCTAGGTCTGGCTAGTGGGAGGCTTTCGCCGTGGCTAGTTACCACTCTACCGACAAAGACGAACCGCCAAGATAATTAGAGTTCCGGTTCGATGTCGTGTAGAAGCCGAAAGGGTTGTGGATTTTATCCAACTCCTAACAAGTTAGCCCGCTTCCATCTTATATTGCATCATCACTTAACATCAGGTGTGATAGTAGTCAAGGGCCAACTTGTAGTCGATAAAAACTTAATTGAGTATTTTTTTTATCGACTACAAGCCGTCAAAAAAATTATAAAAAATAAAAATAAAATAAAATTCGTTTATTTCAGGCCGTGACCCATAATGTTAGTATTACGATTACGCCAAAATATCAAATCAAATTAAAAAAACGCATCGATATCGGTCCACCCGTTTGAGTGCTACGATACCACAGGAAGACAAACACACACAGACATACAGACATCGTCGTCGAACTTCTAACACACCTCCTTTTGCGGTGAGGGTTAAAAAATATAATATCAACCTTAGCCTAACAACCTGTACACAGTGGAACCGCTCAAAGCCTCATATGTCCATTTCTATAAGGACTGAAGAGGCGATAAAACAAATAATTATTTAAATTTAATACAATACGTAACCTGAAAACACAAAAGTCAAACATGAAGTAGTCAAACTTATTGAACATTTAGTTAACTATAAAATCAATTGGCTTCTAGACAAATGCTATTATGACATAAAAAATTTTTTTACAAAAAATAGAACCGACTCAAAACGCACTAAAAAGTAAAAAATAACTGTGTCATTTAGTTGCTTTAATTTACTTAAGCATATCTATGCAGTCGGTGCCAGCCAAGTGTAAGAAACATTTATTTCACGTAGTAAAACAGTTTGTGGGTTCTAGGTAACGTCTTTAAAGTAGAAACCTTGGCTGGCACCGACTCCTAGATATGTGCCTCCAAAATTTGAAGAGTTCCTTCAATTTCCCCAGGATATCATCAGCAGATCCTAATATGAAGACAATGGGACCACCTTGGATGTATGCCCTTTCTAATAAAAAAAGAATTATCAAAATCGGACAACACTGTAAAAAGTTATGCGTGGTCATACATACTAAAAAAAAAAAGTCAAATATAAGTGTCGATTATTGAAGATACCTTTAGTTATTTAAAATCAAATTGAACACATGGCTTCTGGACAAATGTTAATAAAAGAGTAAAACATTTGACAAATTATTATTATTATTTTGTATTTAGACTTAAATATTATTCTAATTTATTTGTAATTTTACTGTATTTATATACTTAATATTGTATATCTTTGTATTAATAATAGTTTCTTAAGTTTATATAAATTTGACGGCCGAGTGGCGCAGTAGGTAGTGACCCTGCTTCTGCGTCCTAGGCCGTGGGTTCGATTCCCACGTCTGGAAAATGTTTGTGTGATGAGCATGAATATTTTCCAGTGTCTGGGTGTTTATCTATATATTATAAGTATTTCTGTATAATATATATATCAGTTATCATAGTACCCATAACACAAGCTACATACGCTTACTTTGGGGCTATATAGCGATGTGTGTAATTGTCCTATAATATTTATTTTATAATATTTATATAATATTAGCAACGCCCTGACAGGGCCCATGACATGTAAAGAATGCTAAAATGAATTTGAAATTAAAAAATTTAATTAGGTGAAGTAGTAGTAGGTAATATCGGACACCGAAGTTCTAAATAATGGACCTTGAATGCCTTTTATTACATAAAGATAGCAACGCACAACAATGACGTCATGTGTCATTGACACTACAGTATAGCTGTTCATTGTAAAACCACATTATATTAACTTTATTTATTTTGGCACGTGAAAGATGAATATTTTAACTATGTTTATTCATTCGTATCATTAATTACAATAAGTACCTGTTTGAGCGAAATTCAGCTGTTCAACATTCAATTGTTTCCGAGATTCAAATTAAGTATATCCCTATCTATACTAATACTATAAATACGAAAGTTTATATGTTATGGATGGATATTTGTTACTCTTTCACGCAAAAACTACTAAATCGATTTTGAAGAAACTTTGCAATAATAAAGCTTTTACTGTCGACTACAAGTTGGTTCTTGACTGCTATCACACCTGATGTTAAGTGATGATGCAATCTAAGATGGAAGCGGGCTAACTTGCTAGGAGTAGGTCGAAATCCACACCCGTTTCGGTTTTTGCACGACATTAGAATTCAGAATAACACATAGATCATGCGGGTGCAACTGCGGGCGTTCTCTAATCTATATTAATAATTTCGTGACGGGGTACGGTAGACTCGATTGAAACCTTAGATGAATAACAAAACATAAAAAATATTGATTTCGAGTCGACAACATATATGTAAAATTCGAATTAAAGAGAGATTATAATGACACTGACAAACAAATCGTAGTTGAATCCAAACAAACCGCTGTCGGCATCTTAGATACGCCTCGCGTGCGTCGCGCTAAAAAAGTTTTCATATTGCTATAACGACGTAGGCGAGCGTTATAAAACGTTTTTTCTAAAGTTCACCTCCTTAAGGTGTCCAACAGGAGTCTACACCAAGTCGACACCAAGTTTCTCGCGGTCTAAGTTGCGGGCGTCCGCTAATATACAATAAATTCTCGCGATTTAACTTTTTTTTATTTAAGAAGTTTACCGTTGACTGCGATCAGGAGTAGTACTCGTGATCAGATGAAATCAAGCACTAATTTTGAATAAGAAAAATTTTATTCCTTAAATATTTTAGCCATTTCTGGCTTTACGCTACATCTTTACCGGTAACCAGCCACGGGCCAAGTCCGGATCAGTTCAAGTTAAAAAGTATAAAACTCAAAATCACCCGAACTGGGAATCGAACCCATACTCTTCCCGTCGAACCAAACCTAACTAAAGCATTACCAACTGTAGCGAAAGAACGTCAAACGACGAATTTCGAATAACGATTGGAAATGTTTAAACTTATTAGGGTTCTGTAATTTCCGTAGCCAAATAAACGTAAATAGGTCTGATATCACTATAGGATGTTAAGATTGTGACGGTTAAATAATCATCAACTTTATCATCATAAATCCGCCAACCGACATTAGAGCAGCGTGGTGTATCTAAGCTTCATAACTCATAAAGATTAAAAGTATATTAGTGCCGTTAAAATATTAATTGTTATTTTAACAATTTTATTTCGTTTCATTTCAAAAGGCTGAAATGATGAACAGAAAAGGAACGGCCCAGGTGGTGGCCTTGATCTTTTTATATGAGCTGAAAATTGTCAACCCAAGTTAGGAACTGTATAAGTAGGTATAGTAGGAAGCAGTTTTGGAGTTTGGAATTGATGATCTTAAGAGGTAGGAGGAAACTAAGGTCCAGACACTCAATTGTTCATGTATAATCTTTAAGAAAATCTAAGACCTTGATTAATTAAACATTTTAATATTCATGGCAATCCCCGGTCGGCTGAAGAGAAACGCACAGCAGTAACATTGGTGTCGAATTTTAGGAATTGAATGTCTGAACATTTCTATCAGCGAGCAACCACTCGTATACAGATGATAATACTTACTAAAAAACGTGTGCGTCTCGAGATACGAGACGGAATCTGTGATAACTTAAATACGCTGTGCGTGAGAAATAGGGAAGCCAGACAGACTAGCGCCGTACAGTTTTAGGTAACGAAGCGATTTACCCTCATATAAGAAGTTATTAACATTATTCTTTGCTGACGCTCCTTTAGTTTGACCGACTTTTATGTATTACTTGATGACGTCTCGTTCCCAATCCCATGGGAATTTGGCCTATGTGTTATGTAAGCTATATTATTGTGAAGTTTCATTAAAATCTATTCAGTAGTTTTGCGTGAAAGAGTCCCAAACGTCCATCCATCCATCCATATTATACATTTAAACATTTGCCTTCATAATATTTGTAAGGATTTGGTTGCAAGCAAGCCTGTTTCACCTTCACCTTATCGTTATATCGAAAACCAACTCCATTCTACGTATTCTAGTCATTTTAGATGGCTTTGTAAATATCTTGTTTTATTTTAAATTTTTATATATTTTGAACTATTAAATATTTATTTATATGTACATAATTATAATTAGTTAAGCCTTTCTAGTCATTAGGTTAGTATGTACTAGTAGTAGTTTAAAAATGTACAAATATTTAAATTTATTGTCTCTATAAATTTACTGAATAAAATATATAAAATATTGTCTCTAAATTTTACACCAAGAGAAACAATCAGCGCTTTTGATATGCAGCCTCCTTGAGATACTGAAATTCTCGCGGGCTTTAAGTGAATGGTGGATGAAGTGACGTTTCGAAATTCAGGTTAAAGTGATAATTTTTTGACTCTGTAATTATTATGTGTAATGTTTATTATAATGACTGCTAACGTTGACTAAGCCAGCCCTGTGAGGCAAAGAAGTATATCTACCCATTTCATAACTCTGGTCTGATACCAAAATACTTGGACATTTTGAAACTGTAGCTGTGATATTCAGTTGTATCTACGTTATTCAAGGCATCTCCCTCGATGTTAATGTCAATTGTGGACCGATTTAATATATGGTTTTTACTAAGCATCGGTGAGCTCAAACATAGATTTCCATAACCAGCCGAAAGAGGTAGCCTGCTACTGGGAACTGTATAACAAAGATGAGCTCCTGAATATGATGATAAACTCAGATATTCAGTTAGAAGAATGGCTTATGGTTCCCGTACAGATTGCCATGACATTGCCATGTATATAGCAACGGAAAAAAACTAAGCATGTGTCTTATAATGATTGCATCGATCTCGTTGCTTTTTAACCGACGAAAAAAACAGAGGAGGTTCTCAATTCGACACTTATATTTTTTTTTATGTATGACCACGCATAACTTTTTACAGAATTGTCCGATTTTGATAATTCTTTTTTTATTAGAAAGGGCACACTTCCAAGGTTCTCATTGTCATCATGTTAGGATCTGATGAAGATATCCTGGGAAAATTGAAGGAACTCTTCAAATTGTATAGGCACACTTGCAGCGATTTCGGTTTTTGAGTAAGTATCGGTAGCTTTTTGGCTACAAGTTCCGTATAATATAGTACGAATATGTTACGTGGCGATAAATCAATAAAAACAAAGAAATCAAAATTTTTAACAAAAATAGAACCGACTCAAATCGCTCTAAAAAGTAAAAAATAACTGTGTCATTTAGTTGCTTTAATTTACTTAAGCATATCTAGGAGTAGGTGCCAGCCAAGGTTTCCACTTTAAGAACATTACCTAGAACCTACAAACTGCTTTACTACGTTAAATAATTGTTCCTTAAACTTGCTGACACCGACTTCATAGATATGCTTAAGTAAATTAAAGCAACTAAATGACACAATATTTTTTACTTTTTAGTGCGCTTTGAGTCGGTTCTATTTTTTGTTAAAAAAAATTTATGCTATCTAATTGAGGAAGTATATTATGCAAATTGGACCAAACGCATCTCGACGTATTGTTAAATATTTTATATTAATTTAAATTCAGTTGACAACAACTATTGTAACAAAAGGCATACAACAAATAACGGAATTTAAAGAAAGTGGCGTTTAAAAATTTTACATTGTATTTATATAGCTGTGTATAATTTACATAATTCGTACATTATTTAATTTAATATTTAATTAGCTGCAACACATGAATTATTGCATTTTTTTCTTTAAGATTCCTTCGCCTTGATTTCCTTTCACATGCGATCATGTTATATTCTGTACTGGCTAAAGAAATAATTTTTCCAACGATTGTACATTTTCGTCGCTACCGATACAATAAATAGTTAATAATTTATTTAATTGTGCCCAGAACTGACAGAAAGCCCTTTACGTTTCAATCATGGAAAGCGGAGCATTTTCAGAAAATGTCGATTTTATAATTTTCAGTTCACGCCGAGAGTTATCTTTCGGATGGAGATGACTTTGTCGGTTAGATTCGTGGATTTTTCCCGAGAAATAGCATAACAAATATAATATTCAAAAATTTATAATAAACTTCCGCAAATGTAACAACTGTCGTCTGCCGTTTGCTACGAGCTCTAACCCTAAATGGCTCTTTTAGCTAGCATCTGTAGTAGCATTAACCTAAACTAACAATGGATACTAAAGTTTCGTTCCGACCCTAACAATTTACAAATCAAGTCGATTTTCCCAATGAACAAAAAAGCTTCCTTGCTTAAGTATATTTTTAAAATATACTGAAACAGCTGAAGACTAACAAAGTGTAGAGAAAAATTTTTAACAAAAAATAGAACCGGCTCAAAACGCACTAAAAAGTAAAAAATAAATGTGTCATTTAGTTGCTTTAATTTACTTAAGCATATCTTTGAAGTCGGTGCCAGCAAGTTTAAAGAACATTTATTTTACGTAGTAAAGCAGTTTTTGGGTTCTAGGTAACGTCCTTAAAGCAGAAACCTTGGCTAGCACCGACTCCTAGATATGCTTAAGTAAATTAAAGCAACTAAATGACACAGTTATTTTTTACTTTTTAGTGCGTTTTGACTCGGTTCTAATTTTTGTTAAAAATTTTTATTTTTTACTTTTTAGTGATTTATCGCCACGTAACGTACTCGCACTATACTGTCATAGTATATTAAACGGCACTAGTAACCAAAAAAAAGCTACCGATACCGAGACAAAGACCGCCTCCAAAATTTGAAGAGTTCCTTCAATTTCCCCAGGATATCATCATCAGATCCTAACATGATAACAATGGGACCACCTTGGAAGTATGCCTTTTCTAATAAAAAAATAATTATCAAAATCGGACAACTCTGTAAAAAGTTATACGTGTTCATACATAAAAAAAAATTAATAAAATATACGTGTCGAATTGAGAACCTCCTCCGTTTTTTTTTTCGTCGGTTAAAAAGACGTTCGGCATACAAAAATAGGCAAGATCAAGGACATAGATTCGTATTGCACAAAAGATTTTTCAGAGGTTGTCGATCATACGAGTTCATATAAAGGGATCTATTTTCAGATAAACATGAATTACGCCAGTCGTATTGTTACAGTATTAGAAATCTACGTATAAGCGCCAGAGATTTTGCCGATACCCCCTTTTGACAATTACACGTACTATTGAGGCAGGAAAAGGAATGAATAAGCCAAAACTAAGACCTTTGTAAAATATTCTATAGATTTTCTATTACGTACCTACTCGTATTTGGTTGAATAGAATACGCCAGGCCGGAAGCTGTGTATCTATAAGATACCAATTTACGTTATGATAAAGAATAATTTATATATGATATATAATTTAGTTTTTTTAACGTTACAAACTCAGATTTCCTAACATTTTATTTAAGTATCACAGTAATTTTTCTTTAACATTAAATTGCATTATCACAGTTTTTTATTAAAATAAACTAAAAACGAGCGGTACCTGTTACAGATTTTACGAAAACTTAAGAGAATTAACTGTTGAAGCTTGAAGTTGAGCTTGAACTCTAAACAGTGGTTTTGAGACTTCATAATGTTAGCGAGTGTTCGAAAGTTTGGTAACATGTTTAACCTTAAGTTGCGTCCATTAGTTCACTTCGCGCTACCTAAATTTCTAGATATAATTACCATTTTTTTAATCACCTCTGTTATGGTTACTTGTTATGGTTATTATATATGTTAGCAAAAAAAAAAAACAAAAGTTTATCATTAATAAAATTTTTTAACAAAAAATAGAACCGACTCCAAACGCACTAAAAAGTAAAAAATAACTGTGTAATTTAGTTGCTTTAATTTACTGAAGCATATCTATGAAGTCGGTGCCAGCCAAGTTTAAGGAACATTTATTTTACGTAGTATGCTTAAGTAAATTAAAGCAACTAAATTACACAGTTATTTTTTACTTTTTAGTGCGTTTGGAGTCGGTTCTATTTTTTGTTAAAAAATTTTATTTCTTACTTTTTAGTGATTTATCGCCACGTAGCGTACTCGTACTATACTGTCATAGTATATTATATAGCACTAGTAGCCAAAAAGCTACCGATACCGAGTCAAAAACCGAAATCGCTGTAAGCGTGCCTCCAAAATTTGAAGAGTTCCTTCAATTTCCCCAGGATATCATCAGCAGATCCTAACAAGCGGACAATGGGACCACCTTGGATGTATGCCCTTTCTAATAAAAAAAGAATTATCAAAATCGGACAACACTGTAAAAAGTTATGCGTGGTCATACATAAAAAAAAAAAAAAAATATACGTGTCGAATTGAAAACCTCCTCCGTTTTTTTTCGTCGGTTAAAAATTTATCAAAAAAGATCCTCTGTTAACATTTTTATAAAAAGAATAGAAGACAGAAAGACTGTTCCATGTAGGTGCATAGACCAATATCATCATCATCATCATTGTCAGCCTATTAACGGCCCACTACAGGGCCAGGCATCCCTTCTTATAGGAGAGGGGATATATTTGTTGGTAAATCTGGCCTACCAAAATGAATTCAGAAATGTAGAATCAATTAAATCTGCCCTGCCAGAATAAGCTCTGAATTGTAGAATCAAAGCGTGTTGGAAGTAATAATAATTTAACTTAAACCAACAACGTTTCGTAATAAACAGATACGCCTACAACAAATTACATTTAGAAAAAAGAGCCGACACACAAAACCCGTTCCCGATCAGGAAACATTGTGCTTATACGGCACAAGATGCTACATTTAACTGCGTGTACTTTTCATACTTCACTTTCAGGTTTGGAAAGTTCGACGCCGATACCTGAACCGACCGTCTTTAAACGCATCCACAGTAGTCAACGATGTCGGGCATCGGTGGCACATATAAATACTTACGAAGCACGCTCCTGTTGAGACTGTCAGCCGAAACCGCGTCGGGCAGAGCGTTCTAACGCACGCGCGTTCAAAAAAAATACAACCAAAAAATAAGTTGCATAAAAATGAACAATGCCGAGTTGTATCAATCAAGCAACACATTACAGAAAAGGGATGCCCTGCAGTGTTTAGAAGAATACGCGAAGAAAATCAAATGGAAAAACGATGGCGATACAGTCATAGACATAGGGTGCGGAGATGGCAGTGTTACTACTAGTATACTGAAAAAGTTTTTACCATACAATTACAAGAAACTCGTAGGCTGTGACATTAGTGAGAAGATGGTTCACTTCGCTAATGAGCACCACGCTACTGACCACACCAGCTTCACAGTTCTCGATATAGAAGGACGCCTGCCAGAGGAATTGAGAGGAAACTTCGATCACGCATTTTCTTTTTACGCGCTTCACTGGATAAAACATCAAGAGTAAGTAATATTTTTTACTTTATTTTTTTTTAACAGTTTAGGGTTTGGTTTTGGACTTAAACTATAAAACGCAACAATCTCCTGAAATTCAATTAGTGATTAATAAATAAAAAATTAAAAATCCTAAATAAAACTCATTCTCCAAACAAAACGAATAGAACCTCTCTGATAAAAGAAGAAGTAAGATATAATGAGATCAAAGATTATAAAGACTCCTTATATTAGATACCAAATAATCAATAAAAACTTATTCTAATTTATCCTCGCAATTGTAGGATATTTCATTAAACAAAAATTAAAAAAAGGGAAAGTTTACAAATAAATAATTTTGAATGTCATGTCAAATTAACAGCTTTTACGACTTTTATATACGTTATTTACATCAAAAACATTTTTTTAAAATTCTATCTGTCTGTATGTCTGTTTGTTCCGGCTACTCTCTATAGACTGGACCATTTTTGACAGGGCTTTCATACTCAGAACGCAAATGATGATGTGAACTGATGTTATAGGCTAATACTACTTAGGCTAAGTAGTTTGATTATGAAAATTTTATTTATTTTCATAAATAACGAGATATACGCGAGTGAAACTGCAAGGCACAAGTAGTCCATCAATAAAATGTTTTCTGTTTGAAGATCTTTACTTCTCTATAGGTTACCAATGGTACCTACACACTCGTGCGCAACATGAATCAAACACGTGTATTGACGTCCTTCAAGTTACTTAATATTTGTTTGGCAGAATCTCTTTCAGAGCGAATAAATAAACTGCGCAACTTATATAATACTAGTATTCATTCATACGGGTCATATGTAGTACTCATATTATATTAATCTGGAGTGTAGACCCACCACGCTGCTTCAATGCGGGTTAGCGGGATTAGGCTGACAAAGTTCAATTCATTAACGATCACATGATAGTGACCGGGAACGACGGCTTAACATGCTCTTCAAGGCACAGGTGTGCCATAGTCGAATTCCCGGCTCCGGGAAATACTGACTTATTCTCAGAAAAATGAAATGTTTTCACAACTGATCCAGGATCCGCATTCAAGACCTCGTGATCGCCTCATAGGCTAACCACTATACCATCGAGGCAGGTACTCATACCGGTACTGCTGAAAAATATATAAAACCGGACCATTTATACCGAATTTATGTCCGAAGATTTTATTGTATCCGTAATTTTAGTGTTCTTATAGGAGAGGGAATTTTGACCTTAGACCCAGCTCTGCTCCAATGCGGATTAGGAAGTTTATAATGATATTGTTTGACTCTGTAATAATCACTACCAGTTCTTAAAGTTGAAGACCTATGACCAGACATGCTATGTCAATAGAATGAACGACGTGTTGCTCGCTATAAATCTCATTTCACAGAATAATTACGGCCTCCGTGGCGCAGTGGTATGCGTGGTGGATTTAAAAGATGGATGTCATGGGTTCGATTCCCGCCGGGGCAGTTTGTTATTTTTCTTAATTTGTCTGTCTGGCTGGTGGGAAGCTTTCGCCGTGGCTAGTTACCACCCAACCCACGACAAAGACGTACCGCTAAACGATTTAGCGTTCCGATACGATGTCGTGTAGAGACCGGTGTGGATTTCATTCTACTCTTAAAATACCATCAAAAATGGAAGCCCGCTTCCATTTTTGATTGCATCTTCACTTAACATCAGGTGTGCATACAAACCAGTAGTATCGCTGCGACTTGTCGCCTACATTTGTCGTCTGCGATCCGCTAGTACCCTAAGTAAAGATCGTTATTTTATTAACAAAAATTATTTCTAATTTTCAGGACTGCTTTCACTAACATCTACAAGCTGTTAGCGAAGGGAGGTGATTGTTTGCTGATATTTTTGGGCCACATGCCTGTGTTTGACGTGTACCGCATACTGGCCTGCACTCCCAAATGGAGTTACTGGCTGAAGGACGTAGATCGATTTGTTTCACCCTACCACGATTCACAGGTAAGATCCATACCATAGAGCAATAGACGAAAGCATTTCTTTATTCACTGCAAGTTCGGTAGGTGTCGATGGAAGCAGACTACCTTGTTAGGAGTAGGAGGAACCATCCATTTTGGTTTCTACCGAAACGGGACGCTAAATCGCTATCGTTATCGTCATTGCCGGTAGGGTGGCAACTAGCTACGGGTGAAGTCTTCCACTAGCCATACATGAGCTAATAAAGAAGACCTCACTCGGCAAAGCTGTAAAACGAACCCAGGATTTTCTCATTAGCATTTTTCTTACTAAAACTAGATGAAGACGAAATATCTAATGTACCTCTGTGCGTTCTACGTAATACGACTTTTTATTTTATTATATCGCATGCTTGTTTCTAGGATCCAGAGAAGGAAATCAAAAGGATGATGACATCTATAGGGTTCACCGGCGTCGAAGTAAAATGTACGGGCAAGTCGTACATCTATACCAGCGTAGAGGCTCTTAAAAGTAAGTAATAGAAATAATATACATATTACTTTCAGATAATTTTAAAATAGAAAGAAACCTTAAGCTTACAAGTATTACCGTGCTAAGGTTATGTTTGAGGTAATACGTTATACCTCAAATTTTAGATTAGCGCGAAGTTTGTTGGCGTTAAGAATGCAGTGAGTAATAATTGTTTTCAACTGGTAATTGTGAACTGGACCTTGTATTTTTTGTTATTATATAGAATATTGTGTTTATTTAGTAAAGATTTAACTATATGTAATCTAAATAAATATTTAATATTTAAAACAAATGAAATTTAAAATAAAACACCTGAAGGCAAGATACCCAACACACTGGCGCTATTTCCCCTCGGAAATGCAAGGCTATTCTTTGGGCTAAATAAGCACCAGCACGTTAGTCACCGGACACATGGATCAGTTGTTCGGATAAGATGTCCAAAAATTATACCTTGTAATTTGAAAAGATTTGATTGGTTAGGGTGTGGGACTGGGCCGGTGCTCACTGCATTCTAAAAGCGAACTGATTACAGTTAGGTGATTTCAGGTATTGAATAGTACATTGAAAATCATCATTTAAATTTCTTCTTCTTTTTCTCTACCATTCAGGTGTAGGCCTCCTTCAACTTCTTCCATTTCTTTCTATTTTGGGCTCGATTCAAATTACTTCTAAATTTAGGAACTATTAATAATAATTAACACCATACCTTTTATCAATCTTATATCAAATATTATTAGCTTAAGGCGAAAGCTGAGGAACACCACGCTGGTATTCGGGTTGGCGTTTCGACTAATAATGTTTGACTTTGTAATGATCACTAACATATATTAATAAAAACAGATGATATCACCAACTTCCGACGGCCGAGTGGCGCAGTGGGTAGTGACCCTGCCTCTGCGTTTTAGGCTGTGGGTTCGATTCCCACGTCTGGAAAAATGTTTGTGTGATGAGCATGGATATTTTCCAGTGTCTGGGTGTTTATCTATGATATTATAAGTATTTATGTATAACATATACAAAACATTCATCAGTTATCATAGTACTCATAACACAAGCTACTTACGAGTACGCTTTCTTCGGGGCTATATAGCGATGTGTGTAATTGTCCTATAATATTTATTTATTTTATTTATATCAATCTTATATCAAATATATATCAATATCAATTTTTTTTTTCAGAAGCAGTAAGCGCAGTAAGCCCCTTTAAACTACCAGCAGACATGCAAGAGGATTTTTTGGAAGACTATGTCAAAATAGTGCGCGACATGCAACTAATTAACCACGTCGATAATAATATTAATAACGTTAACATTAGCACTAACTATCATCTACTAGTTGTCTATGGCAAAAAGTAAGAAATCATTTAGTTTGGTACCTAATATTTCGCCCTACTATATCTACTGTACTATACTCTATACTCAAACGCAAATCAAATTTAAGTACGTCGTTGCTTGAGTCGACTTCACCAATCAGTGCGCATTTGAAATCTGTAAAAATAAGTCGCCACGGTTCGAACTTAAATTTGATTTGCGTTTGAGTATACGGACGTTAGTGACAGATCTCCTCCACTTCAGTATTCCTGTCTAATACCAATATGATATATGACGGACACACAAGACTTATTAGTAAGCAATACGTCTATGCATCACGCACATCGAGGCAGAGCATTGTAAGACGTATGGTGTGTTTAAACTCCATAGTTTACGTACTTACCTGTAGAAAGATAAGGGCTGAAGAATGTTCAGCATTTATTGGAAAAACAAATTTTGTAGACCAATTATATCTTGCATTATTGGACTTTCGCACGAGAAACCTCAAAAAAAGAATAGAATGGTGCAATAAAATACGTAACAGTAGGTGATGGATGTTCACAGTTGAAAATAGGCCTCTCTTTTGGACTTTCTAACACCACGATCTTGAGCTGACGGGTATGGGTTACTCACAAATTGGGTCAATAAAATCCATCAGCTCTTCGAACTACCAATAAGATCCGATATTAATAGATAATAATTATATGAACTACCCAAGTAAACCGAAGCCTATTGACGTTCAGACGACATTCTGACTGTAACAATCACTGGCTTTTACAAAAAAGTAACCACTTAAAACGTAAATTTATATGAAATTAAAGCAGCGCCATCTATGTATAACGTGAGAAAACAATTATTGATGATTGGTTACATAGTCTTCGCGGTAAAAACTTACACTATAAAGCCCATCAGATTAAAGAAGAAAACATGAACACTGCCTAAGTATATATTCTGTAAGAGAAAATCTGCAAAAACCAGCAATTATGCAATACATATTATATTGATAACACTTCGGATTAATATCTAAACTTAATTCTTAACACCTACTAGTACAATTTTAATATTACAGATATTTAGTTTTAAAACATTAACGATTAAGTAGTTAATTGTTTAAAACAGTGGAAAACGTTCTAGTTCGTTTCTAGTTAACGAATGTTTAGCAAATATCACATAGCTTTATGACCTCCTTTATATGTCCGGTTAGCTATGGCGTGTATTCATGGGCGTATATAAGGAAACGTGAGAGTGGAAGTTGGACCCACCTTAGCACAGAGCAATAAAAAAGCGAATCGATATTAGATGGAAATTAGGCTCTGTTGTTCAAATAGGGAGATAGAGGACCTTAGGGCCCTCCAAACGAGAAAGCAATATACGCCCGTGTGATTATCCAGCGTTTTCATATATACCTACACAGTGTAGGTATTTTAGAAAAAGTTTAAAATCAAAAGTAGAGCTGCAAGAGGATGAAATATTGAAGAGAAAAAATGGGCTTTCCGAATTTCAACATATACTTTTTATGGAAGTTTATTATTACAGCCTTTTCTGAATGTATTCTTTTATAGCGGAAAGAACATCCACATAATTATATAATCTTGTAGGAAAATTTAGGATTTTCTCGTCCTAGGACGTTCGTCTCCATTGAAGTCGTTTAAAAATTGATCATGAAATTAAAAAAAAACTAAAAGTTAAAGTGCGGAAAATAAGTGCATGGCATAATATATCTCCGACACTTTCGGACGAACAGCGTGTGATATCTATAAAATTTTTAACAAAAAATAGAACCGACTCAAAACGCACTAAAAAGTAAAAATTACTGTGTCATTTAGTTGCTATAATTTACTTAAGCATATCTATGAAGTCGGTGCCAGCATGTTTAAGGGACATTTATTTTACGTAGTAAAGCAGTTTGTGGGTTCTACTACTAGGTAACGTCCTTAAAGTAGAAACCTTGGCTGGCACCGACTCCTAGATATGCTTAAGTAAATTAGAGCAACTAAATGACACAGTTATTTTTTACTTTTTAGTGCGTTTTGAGTCGGTTCTATTTTTTGTTAAAAATTTTTATTTCTTACTTTTTAGTGATTTATCGCCACGTAACGTACTCGTACTATACTGTCATAGTATATTATACGGCACTATTAGCCAAAAAGCTACCGATACCGAGACAAAAACCGAAATCGCTGTAAGCGTGCCTCCAAAATTTGAAGAGTTCCTTCAATTTCCCCAGGATATCATCATCCGATCCTAACATGATGACAATGGAACCACCTTGGAAGTATGCCCTTTCTAATAAAAAAAGAATTATCAAAATCGGACAACTCTGTAAAAAGTTATGCGTGGTCATACATAAAAAAAAATATATACGTGTCGAGTTTTTTTCGTCGGTTAAAAAATAAGTCCAAGATATACATCATTTATTCAAACCACCAACTAGTTATAAGTATTGTTGTAATTATTACGACAATTACACATTTAGTTCTTAATTAAGCTATTTATATTTTAGACAGTAAGTAAATGATATTTTACAAATAAGTATTATATTTATTTAATAAAAAAATATTATGCATTACTAAAGATAATATGAATATTAATATTAAATACTTTTCAATAAATTAATTTTATTTCTTCACTTTTTACCATTCCCTGTCTACTTGATAGTTTAGATGAAAATATGTTTTAAAATAACTTTCAAACAAGCATAAAGACAGGTGAGATAATCGCTACATTAGTATAGCCTGACCAGAAAGTAAAAAAATATTGCTATGTTGCAAAAAAGAGTAAACTAATTTCTTCAACTAATGCACTGACTGCTACTTGTTAGTTGTGGCTCCCAATCCAGCTTTTGGCTGGTCGGCCTACCGGAGGTTGTCATTCTCTGTAAATTACTCTCTTATACTTACTTAACTTAGTGTAGGAAATAATACAAATATCTGAAGTAATCATATCTATTGAATGAGTTACTTAATTGTTTTTTACGGATTTCTTCTTAGTAAACAACATACCAATATACAGACACAAGATGTTTCCTCTCTTTGAAAGTAGTTGAGTCTTCAAAAGGTACTCACCGTAAAAAAAGGATTTACCAAAAAATATTAACGAAAGCTCTTTAAAATTAATAACTTGATTGTACGCCGATTGTCCCTGAAACCAAATCATCAATATCATCATTGAAGCTTTACAAAATGAGGATATATCCCATTTAGTACTATATAAAATGGTTTATGCTTTTTCCTAGAAATTCTCAGTAGCAGTTCAGAGTTGAGAAGTAGGAGTAGAAGCTTCGTTGACCCTCTCCTATAAGCTATGTCTAAGCTTGCAATGGATCATAAAACATATTCTTATGAAAACAAACAAGGGGTTGATAATAATTTGGTAAATATAGTACAAACGTGCTTCATTACTGGTATTTCTTATATCAGCTCCATAATAAGAAAAATGGCTAAATACCTTGTTTACATAACATTTGGATGTCTGTATGTAATTTTTTATTATTGCATTAAAAGCAAAATGCTTGCACGGGTCCTTTAACTTATACGTATAGAGCACGTGAGTTATTTTTTCGTTTTTTACCGAATACACCACCATCCTCATCTGAAATCGGTATGAAAAATGTTATTAATGTTAAATAATACAGAGTTAGTGTTCATATCTATACTAATAAAGACAAAACTTATTTCGATACAATCTTTTGGAAAATGCAATCTTTCTTGCAACTTTTAAAAAGTCACCATAGTTTCGAACGTAGGAGCTGCCTTTTTTGGTGTACTTATGAGAGGAACATCTGCTACTTAAACTTGTTGCGGATCCAGGTTTATTAGTTTTTGAAATTCAATTCTATTTGTACATAGTGACTCTACCAGTGCTGAAACTAAAGCGGTTCCAGTGGTGCTAAGAAACAGGGCGCAGAAATGGCCAGACAACAAAAAGCAATATCTTATTATTTTTAAAGTCAGTAGTACCTATTACTATCAAACCGATACATCACTTCTTAAAATAAGGGTTCTGTATTTTGCCATTTGGCTACGGAACCTTAAAAAAGCTGGCGGGGGCGGACACCGATGCGCAGCGCCACTTCGTCAGCAGCGGATATTTAAGAGTGTATTTATGAAGTTCGCATTGGCCAAACCTAATTATGGCACTGGACTCTAATATAGACTGATTTATTCTTATAATCTACTAACCTCATCTATAGGAGTCGATTCAAGAAATGTAAAATTAAAGTGGCCGTAAAATGTGTATCCTTCAGAAGTTAAACCAGCTTCTAGTATGGTCAAATTCTTGCTTTTAGGTCCCATGCACAAATCTAATTTCGTATAGTTTAAATTGTATGGTCCCTAGAAGTAAAAGATCATTTTGAAGTTTTGAAAACTGTGAACATTGAAAATATGAAATTTTATTTTACATTTCAAAAACATTAAGCTATTTAACTAAATATGATGATATCATAATAGTCCAGGAGGTACAAAGTTAAGCCTTGTTAATTATGGCGTGTAGAATTAGAAACTTGGCCCTACATGAGCTGACAGTGCGAGTCCTACATGAGCTGACAGTGCGAGTCCTACATGAGCTGACAGTGCGAGTCCTACATGGGCTGACAGTGCGAGTCCTATATGAGCTGACAGTGCGAGTCCTACATGAGCTGACAGTGCGAGTCCTACATGAGCTGACAGTGCGAGTCCTACATGAGCTGACAGTGCGAGTCCTACATGAGCTGACAGTGCGAGTCCTACATGACCTGACAGTGCGAGTCCTATATGAGCTGACCGTGCGAGTCCTACATGAGCTGACAGTGCGAGTCCTACATGAGCTGACAGTGCGAGTCCTACATGAGCTGACAGTGCGAGTCCTACATGACCTGACAGTGCGAGTCCTATATGAGCTGACAGTGCGAGTCCTACATGAGCTGACAGTGCGAGTCCTACATGAGCTGACAGTGCGAGTCCTACATGAGCTGACAGTGCGAGTCCTACATGAACTGACAGTGCGAGTCCTATATGAGCTGACAGTGCGAGTCCTACATGAGCTGACAGTGCGAGTCCTATAATCTCGTATTGATTTTTGATGGGATAATAACAGTCCAGGATCTGGGGAACATATATTGATTACTATTAAGCTGATTTCCCTAAGAAACTCCATCTTGATGAAACGCCGATGATAATGATGACAATGTCAATAATGCTACTACATGAAAAAACAATAATCAGTTACTCACAAAGCGATTTGCATCCTGAATACTTAGGTTAACTATTGCACTATTAGCTATTGTAATCTCCAATAACAAAATTATGATGAGCATGATTCACATGACGCGTATACTGCTGAATTGCTGACTAACTACAAAATATCACCTACAAGTCCAATGATGGATTTTTAAACATGCCAAGAAGATACTGATCACGTATCAAAATGAGTATCTACTTTATAGGGTTCATACAATTAACATTTTTGTGTCATGATGCAATCATAGATAGAAGTGAGCTAATTTGTTCGCAGTAGGATGAAATCTACACCCCTTTTGATTTCTACACGACATCGTACCGGAACGTTAAATTGCGTGGCGATGTCTTTGGGTCTGTACACAAAACTGCGATACAACGTCGCATCGCAAAAACCTGCGAAATAGTATGGTAACTAGGAAGTAGGATGGTAACTAGGCACGGCGAAAGGTAATAGTTTTGTTAGATTATTATTAAGTGATTGACGACAACTACGTTGACGCTGACGTATTTAATTGCCAGCCAGAGGACTCGCTTCATACACTTTTCATCCAGTTTCAGCTCGTTCAGAACCTTCTATGCGACCTCACCGGACACTTTTTAAACTTATCGGCCACCAGAGGACGCCCGCGGCTTCACCTGCAAAGTTCTCGTTGCCGTGGGAATTTTGGGATAAAATGTGGCCTATGTGTTGTTCTGATATGTAAGCTATATTATTGTGAAGATTCATCAAAATCTATTCAGAAGTTTTTGCGTGAAAGAGTAACAAACATCCGTCCATCCATGCATACAATTTCTTTATATTTTAAGAGATTTTGTCGACCTCCGTGGCGCAGTGGTATGCGCGGTGGATTTATAAGACGAAAGTCCTGAGTTCGATTTCCGGCGGAGCAGATTGAGATTTTTCTTAATTTGTCTTGGTCTGGCTGGTGGGAGGCTCTCGCCGTGGCTAGTTACCACCCTACCGACAAAGACGTACCGCCAAGCGATTTAGTTCCGGTAAGATGTCGTGTATGTGATGTAGAAACCGAAAGACGTATGGATTTCATCCTACTCCTAACAAGTTAGCCCGCTTTCATCTTAGATTACATCATCACATAACATCAGGTGTGATAGCAGTCAAGGGCCAACTTGTAGTCGATAAAAAACAAAAAAAAATTAATTGTCTATACTATACTCCTGCATTTTACCATTATTTTCCAGTGATTTTTAAAATCAGATTATTTTATTTACAATTATTTATCATCCAATGTAAACAAAGACAGGCATTTAAATTGTTAAGCTTTTGTGTTAAAAGTTCACGATGGCATATATCTACTGCTTATGTCTATCATTTAAGGATACAATTTTTCTTTTAGCTATTGATTGAAGGTTGCAAAATACAAACTTAATTGCGGACTAAATTCGTATGGTGTATATCATCTCTGTCGTCTTAATAGTTTGTGGTAGAAAGGATAAAGAGAAACAACTGGTGTTCCTGAGCACATTTATTTATTTGTCATTAATTTGATGCCGATTTCTTAGTAAACCACATGCCAACATACGCACACAAGATGTTTCCTTTCTTCGAAAGTACTTGTGCCTTCACGAGGTATTCACCGTAAAAAAAGGATTTACCGAAAAATATCATTGAAAGCTCTTTAAAATTTATAACTTGGTTGTACGCTGATAGCCCCTGAAAACAATTTCAACTATGATGAGCTGGACAGCTTTAATAAATACGGATTTTTTTATTCGTACAATTTCAATACAATGTATTTATGTTGTATGGGTCTTCTTTCAAAAAATTCTGAGCTGTTCAGGGATAAGATAAGTTGGCACACCCTCGTGAATCGAACAGTTTAAGTCTTCGATCCCGAATTATAAAGAACGTTTAGTACCTTATTTGCATAACAGTTGGATGTCTTTAAATAATTATTTAATAAGGCCTTAAAGGCAAAATGTTTGCATGAATCCTTCAAGTTATACGTATAGAGCGCATGAAACCTCTTTTTGTTTTCTACCGAATATACCACCATTCTAATCTGGAACCGAAAACTTTATAAAAAATAAAAAAATGTAAAACACACAGAAACTCGTCATCTTTAATTTCTTATACACATTAATAGTTGTAGTGAATGTATTTAGACAAAACTATTTCCACACTATTTTTCATTAATTTATTATTAATTTGTTAATTCCTGCCATAACAATAGTTAAAGTACATAAAAAAACTTCCGACGATTACGGCGGATGGATGGAAAAGCTAGCTGCTAAACAACCAGGGCAGGTCAATCGCTACTTCAAGACTACCGTTAGACCAGACACTGAACAGATGGCTATTAAATTAGAGAAACTTCAATTGGAATGTCTAAGATATCCACCGTATACTTCCCGGAACTTGCTCCAACAGATTACCATTTTTTTCGTAATTTGAAATAATTTCTTGCAAGGGAAAAATCAACTCCAATGAGGCAGTCCAAAGCGCTATAAAAAATTTTATTGACTCCCGTCCGAATGTTTTTTAGTAAAGGGATAAATAAACCTATAAGATGACAAAGGTGCATAGATAGCAATGGTACATAATTTGATTAAATAAATATCATTATCATCATCATTATCAGCCCATTAACGGCACACTACAGGGCCAGGCCTCCCTCCTTATAGGAGAGGGGATATGGAGCGTACACCCACCACGCTGCCCCAATGCGGGTTGGTGGGCTAATAAATATACTAAAGTCTAAAATAATCGAGTTTATGTTCCTCGCTTACAAATCGCTAATTTCATATTTAAGGACCAATATTTTCACGTCTATTTAGCGATTCCAAATGTTGATACTACTAAAAACTTTTGAACTTATATTTTACACTGACCTCATTAATGGGGGTCGATTCGAGAAATGTAAAATTCAAATGTCCGTAAAATGTAAGACCTTCCAAAGTCAAACCAATTTCTATTTTGGTCAAATTCTTATTTTTTGGTCCCAAGCATAAATCTAACTTTGTATAGTTCAAAAAATACGGTCCCTGCAAATAAAAGATTATTTTGATATTTAATAATACTAAAAGAAATGAAAAAATATATATATTTTACCTTTAAAAAAACATGCAATTTAATATATACGTAATTTTTACTATGAATCATGATCATCATCAGCTTGTCTAGGCCTTTCCGAGAGCGCATCATCACACACGATCCTCTCCCTTCGACCAGGAACTGGGGGCCATTGTGTGTTGACGCCTTTCATTGGAAGTAATGCCCATAATCACCATGTTGGACAGATGGGTTGGTCATCGCAGTGTCAGACTGCTTACATTGTTATTTAATAAATAGTTATTATTTACACTATTTCAAAGTGCGATGCGGCCAAACTTTAAATTTCTTTGGGGAAAAATATACTAAAGGTTACAGACCTTTAGTATATTTTCCGCATCAACAGTAACAGGTAGCATGCTACTAGATTTATTTTCATGCAAAAACAATACTCTACCAAAAACAGTACTCGAGTACTCACAAAGTGATTTGAATCCTGAATACTTAGTTTTACCATGCCACTACTAGCTATTGATATAGCCAATAATAAAACTATTATGCTCGTGATGAACATTGTTCACGTGTAACAATGATCTTACTGCTTTGCTGATTAGGTCAATACGAAGTACCTACATTTCAATTTTACTAATGGATTTTTAAACATTTCAACAAACAAACGAGTACATGGTTAGTTAGGTTTCTTTCAGTGAGCTCGTCAGGTACCCAAATATCGAGCTTTTTGTGTACCCAGTTTTTTTCAAATGCGCCAAAACTGTTTTGTGGTCAATTCTCAATTCAGAATAGTACGAAAAACAAATGAAAATCACGCATTTTCCAAATTTGAATTTGGAATTATGTTCTTTAAAATTTTAACTTTCAATGATACCAAAACCAGCCAGATATAGTATAGTCAAAGAAATTTTATTACAAGTTTACGAAAAGACTTTTTCATCAACATATTATAACAATAAAAATAAGGAAAAGTGGTGCGACTGGAAGCTTTAATTTAAAACGCTGCCTAATGCCTTTGAGATTTAACAAAACAATTCATAGAAAAATTATTCCTTTTTAATAGGACTACAAAAAAGTCCGGAATGGCGTAGATTTATCTTTTAATGATAGTTTACTATAGCCATTCTGTCTCTAAAAAGGGTAACGTGCGGGGCAAGCAAAATAAAATTACGTAGAGGAATTTCTAAGAAATAAACGTGATGATGGCGCTTGGATACGTTCCCTCCAGCTCCCAGGTGGCTTGAACACTTCCAAAATTTATCTTTGTGTTAATTCAGCCAAATCACACAAAAACTTTACAAATCATATACTAAAGCGATCCTCAGAAATCACGGTTTATAGGTGTAATTTTATAAAAATCTATATTATTAATTTAATGTAACCCTGCAAATCATGAAAATCCTAGAAAATAGTCTAAGCTTTTATCGCGAATGGACAGAGCGACAGACGCGGCAGGGGACTGTTTTTTGAAGTTTTATAACATGTATGTGTGAGATAGTGATATTAATTATTAAATTTGTTTAAGCACTAGATTTTATACTCAAGTTTTAGGAATAAATGATATTTAAATATGGTTTTTATTTTAAAATTAAATATATAAAATAAAAATACTTACAATAAAACCTCTTAGTTAGTTTTTTACTTTTTTGGATCTGATTTCTTAGTGAACCACATCCTCATATTCAGACACCAAACTTTTTTTTTCTTTAAGATCACTATTTCAAATCAACGTTAGGTGATCGAACATCTTTGGTTGTGTGTTACCTTCAAAAGTAAATTCTCCGTAAAAGAATGAATTTACCAATAAATAGTACTTCAAAGTTTACTTTTACATTTTGTACTCCCCGAAAACGAAAAACAAATAAATGAGAATCTTTGAGCGGTCGTGGCTTCGTCATACAAAGTTTTTAGTTCTCCAAACTCGCACAATTCTCATAATATCTCTATAAAATCTAGATGTACAACTACCGGTCGCCCGCGACTCCGTTCGAGAAATTCTGTTTTGTGATAGTTCGAAAATGTAAATAAAGTAACCAGGCACTAATCTATCTCAGGCAGGCAGAATAATTCGAGTAGAGAAGGCGAGCGTTGACCGGTCACCAAGGGTATTTTTAAGCCTATATCGATATCGCAAGTCTCGGAGTCTGTTCGGCGTTTTTCTCTCTGCCGCATGATGAACCCGGCACCTACACGATGAATCCAGGGAGCACTAAGATATTCATCTCTCTGTCAAGATTATGGGTAAGACAAAAGTTCTCTACTCTACTGCATATATCTTTTAAGGATAGTCGGCTAGGTACTAAAACCATTGTTTCTTCTAAGAAATGGACCTGAACAATTTTTTCTGCTTGCTATTGTTGAACCGTGCTTGCAAAACACGGACTTACTCGCGGACTAAATTTGTATGATGGACCATTCAAGGCGTCTTACTAGTTTGTGGTAGAATGGAAAAAGAAACAAGATACTGGTGATTCTGAGCAAATTTATTTTTTTTATCATTTAATTTTTTGATACAGACTTCTTAGTAAACAAGATACCAACATACGCACACAAGATGTTTCCTTTCTTCGAAAGTACTTGTGCCTTCAGGAGGTATTCACCGTAAAAAAACGATTTACCGTAAAATATCAATGAATGCTCATTCAAATTTATAACCTGGTTGTACCCTGATAGCCCCTGAAAACAATTTCAATTATGATCAATTGGACAGCTTTGAAAAATATGTATTTCCCTATTTGTACAATTTGTACACAATACATTGGGATTAGGTTTTTTCAAGAAATTCTCAACAGCCCAGAAAATAGTTGGCACACCTCCATGAATCGGATAGTACTTTAAGTCGTCAATTTCGCCTTATAAAAACACTTAAGTACCTTATCTGCATAACAGTTGGATATCTTTAAATAATTTTTGAATAAGGCTTTAAAAACAAAATGTTTGCATGGATCCTTCATATAATACGTGTAGAGCGCGTGAGACCTCTTTTTGTTGTCTACCGTATATACCACCATTCTAACCTGAAACCGAAAAACATTTTTTTCAAAAATGTAAAATACACGGAAACTCGTCATCTTTAATTTCTTAGACACATTATTAGTTGAATAGGCTTTATGTTTAGCCAAAACGATTTCCACACAGCGATTTGGTAATTCCCGCCACATCAACACTGTTGTAATTGGTTCCGAGGCATTAATACCGGTTCTACTTTGGAATGAACTATTTCTCTCCTATTCTATATGGGATGTCGCTGGCCTTTAAAAAATATTGTGGGTGACATTTTTCTAGTCGACGAATTACAACATCGGAACCCTACACTGTGTTTGGAAGGACGTGAAGTAGGCCGGTGTTTTAAATTACAATTTTGGCTTAATTGACAATACGGCTCGACTCTTCTCTAAGAAGTGCTTTTTATGAGGCAGGAATGGAACCATGCAGAGAGCCTGCCACAGCAGCCTAACATCGTCCTCTACTTAAGTTAAGTAATTTTAGTCACATCTCTTTAGCGATTCGAAGGTTCGAGGTTAATTGTACTAAGGTAAATTTTATACTAATATTTTACACTGACCTCATCAATGGGGGTAGATTCTAAAAATGTAAAATTTAAATGTGCGTAAAATGTATGTCCTTCCGAAGATAAACCAATTTCCATTCGGGTCAAATTCTTGTTTTTGGGTCCCAAGCATAGGTCTATCTTTGTAAAGTTTAATAAATACGGTCCCTGCAAATAAAAGATTATTTCGATATTATAAAAACTTATTAGATTCAATGATAAAAATATTTTATCTTTAAAAACGTGAAATACAACAAAACATGATAGCATTTCAGTTAAACCTTAATTAGCAACTATGACTAAAATCTTATAAAAATTATTGTCATAAAATAAATAATTGTTATTTACACTATTGTAATTATCCAAAAGTTTCTGTGGTAAAAAAATATACTCGATATAATAGTCTGTAATCGAAAGCAGCAAGAATTAGCATACTACAAGATATTCTTTTTATGCAAAAACAGTTCTGTACCAAAAAACAGTATACTTGAGTACTTACAAAGTGATTTGAATCCTGAATATTTAGGTTTAACGTGCCACTACTAGCTATTGATATTGCAAATAATAAAACATAATATTTTATGATGAACATTGTTCACGTGGAGTAATGATATTACAGCTAATTTGCTGATCAGGTAACTACCAAATACCACCATTGAAATGTTACCTACAAAATGTAAGTAACATTTCAATTTCAGTAATGGATTTTTAAACATTTCAGGTACATACTGACCAGTTAATAATACCATTTATATCTAGTTCATAGGGTTGTATGCTGATTTAATACATAAAAAAAATAAATTAAAAGAAAAAACTTTTTTAAAAAGAAGCTTTTATTTAAATACACTAAATAGAAAAAACTAAATTTGCTCAAAAAAAAATTAATTACAAGAAAAAAACTTTTTTAAAAGAAGCTTTTATTTATTTTAGTACTCAATTATAATTCAATAAGTACTAGTTTATTTATAAATCGCGCGACAAGCTTTTATGGTTATATAAATCTATACTAATATTATAAAGAGGTAAAGTTTGAAAGTTTGTGAGTTTGTAAATAAAGTTATGTCGGGGCTAATCTTCGGAGCTACTGATCCGATTTTAAAAATTCTTTTACCAGTAGAATGCTACGTTATCGGTGAGTGTCATAGGCTATATTTTATATTTGTCTATACTAATATTATAAAGAGGAAAACTTTGTTTGTTTGTTTGTTTGTTTGTTTGTTTGTTTGGTTGTAATGAATAGGCTCAAAAACTACTGGACCGTTTTTGAAAATTCTTTCACCATTCGAAAGCTACATTATCCACGCGTAACATAGGCTAAATTTTATTTTGGAAAAAATTAGGGTTCCGTAAAATATTTGGGTTTTTCGAACACAAGGTGTAAAAAATCAACCAGAAAAGTTACTTATTTTGCGTACGCTGCGTAATCTATAAAAGATAGAACCATAAAATGTTCTAATTAATTGGAGATCTTATAAATATCTACAAAAAAGTCCGCGACACACTATATCTATCTATGTCGAGTGAGGCACAACAACCATTTTTTTATTTAAAAATCTTGATTTTTTTTTGGACTATATTTAAACGCATTTATTTTACTCATGCTATTAATCCTTATCAAAATAAATAATTTCATCACTAAGTACAGTTTATGTAGATAATATTTGGTATTTAAAAGATTAAAATTGGACGTTTGGTTTAGAAGTTATGGCAAAATTAAAATATTACTATTTCTGCGTTGCGAAGTGAGCGTCACCAAGGCGGGGGTGCGCGTGCGGGAGGGGAGTTTAGATCTATGTTATATATACGATGATGAATTAAGAATTCGATCTTTGTTCAAATATCTATTTAGTACACGGAAGAGTTTGTTCGTTTGTTTAAACGGGCTAATCTCTATCTGCGTGTCGGATTGTAAAATTATTTTTGTTTATTCTGAAGGCTAGACTCAAGAGTGAAATATACTATTTAATATCAATTTATACCCATCAGCTTGCCATAAATATATATTTTTAATGTTAATGTACTGAAATGTCATACAATGTTTAACAAAAATGTAGACCTTTAGTACACGGGACGGGACGGAGAATATTGCTTCACGGGAAACTATAAAAAAATTAAATTGAGAGGGGGAGCGGGGAATGAGCATACTATATGTGCCTTTACACATTTTGTATGAAAGTCTGTCTTTAAAATTAGAAACATACCTAAGAGGTTTTCACGCGGACGAAGTCGCGGGCGACTGCTAGTATTGTATATATTGCCCGAGTTACGACAGTTTTTGTCGCACGAGTCGGACCGTGAAATTTATTATATCGGCATTATTTCACGTACGCTGCCTTAGTTATTGGATATAATTAAAAACATTGTATGAAAACTTTATGCATCTTAAAAAGTTCTACAAAAAAGTCCGCGATAGCATATATCTATCTATTTTTTATATTTTGGTAGATATATAACTTTTTGTGTTTTAAAAAATCATTTAATTCATATGCTAACGTTTACGTCATTATTCATACAACTAAACTTAAATCCTTATCAAAATAAATTATTTAATAATTACAAGGATATTATAGAGGTAAGATTTGCCTTTTACAGTATGTTAATTAGTTGTATAGTTTCGGAGATATTACAAAATTTCTAAAAAACAACATTGCCGCTATATTGTCCAAATTAAGTTGACCTCCTTCGTGTTATGTTATACGTACTGAATAGGAGTCAAAATTTTGGTACTGATATTCTTTGAGAATTCGATCTTTGATCTTTTCTTTCAATTTATTTGGCATGGCAGACCATATTTATATGACATATGAAAAAGTTTGTTCGTTTGTGTAAACGGGCTAATCTCTAGATTTGCGTGTCGGATTGTAAATTATTTTGTTTATTATTCAAGCTAGACTCAAAAATGAAATAGACTATTTAATACAAGCTATACACATCAGCTTGCAATAAATATATATTGTTAATATTAATGTACTGTAATATCGTACAATGTTTATCGAAAATATAGATCTTTAGTACACGGGACGGGATGGAGCATATTGCTTCACGGGAAACTATAAAAAAATTGAATTGAGAGGGGTAGCGGGGAAAGAGCACACCGTATATGAAAGTCTGTCTTTAAAATTAAAAGGGTACCTAAGAGGTTTTCATGCGGACGAAGTCACGGGCGACTGCTAGTTGTATATAATGAGATTATAAGTTGTTAGTTAAAATTTTTAGTGTTTTTTTTTTTAGAGATTTTAAATAAAAGCTTCTTTTAAAAAAGTTTTTTTTCTTTTAGCTGGCTAGGTTTCTCAGTCTGTTCATCTCATTCAACACATCATTGTTGCCGGTTGATTTCGCACAGACCAGCTCTTCAATAAGGAGACTTTCTAATGTTTTTACCCTACTTAAGGCCACACATGCTTGACCAGCAGCAAAGATCTTTAAGCCTAAGTAAATAACGGGATAGTTAACAGTACTACCTTGCAGTTTGTGTACTATACAAGCCCAACATAATACCATTGGCAGCATTCTTCGTTCCGCGGTTCCGTGACTATATTAAGCTGGAAATTGCACAGGCTTGGGCTGAATTCGGTGAACTTCGTCTTTACCACAGTCTATACGGACGGATGGTATATCATTGTCATACATTTGTGCTCTTTGAAAGCAGGGCCATATACTCGTAATTTCTGTAATATGTCCAATGGCACCATTCACCAGACCTTTGGAGACATCTACATTGTAACGCAACATCACCTTGGTCCCAGTGAATATTCCTAGCTCCTTAGGTAGATCTCCTGTCTTGTTTATTTCGGATGGTATAATATTATTTAGATCTACGAGTATGTTGTCAGTTTTTCGAGTACAATCCACTCGACTATCCTGGGCTTGTGTGTTTGGGTGAATGCACTACTTATTTCAGCTTGGAGGTTACTTTTTACACCCACAGATTAATTAACTCAGGCCTAAGGTTGTCTGGAAGGAATTGCTTTTTCAGTTCTACTTAATGCTTTTTATGTCTCTGTTACGTGTTCTTCTTAGTTGTGGTCATTGACATATTAATAGTTAGTACTATGGACTTCTTGTGTAATGCCAAATTCACGACAAAAGTGTCCCAAGTTATCTTATATACAGGGCGTCCCACGGCTAAGCCACATGGAGGGAAAGTACCTTAATTATTGTAGATAGAACACTTTACTGAAAGAAGACTTTATTTTATTTTTAAAAACAATTTAAACTGCATTCATATATTTTAAAATAATTGCCTGGTTGAACCGGGATTTGAACCCTGTATCTACACGTGAAAAATCACACTGTGGATACCGATTGGAAGGCTTCATCATAAGGATCATTTTTTGCTAAGTAACATAGCATAAGAAATAAAAGGAAGACCATGACTATTAACATTTTATTACAAAATTAAACAATTTATCAAATGCTAAAAATGAGTCCCACCATGTTAAATACAAAATTTTTACATAACCCCATAAAAAAAAATCTAACGGGGTCAGATCGCGGGATCTTGGCGGCCATCTTATTTGTCCCGATCCAGGGACGAAAGTGTTCATTGAGATAGTTCCCTTGTTCTGTTTTGTTGAAAAGTATGGTTTTGTCGTTTTTCAACCGGAATATTATTTATATCATTTCTTAAAATCTCAAGTATTTCTAATTACCTTTCCGTATTCAAATGCCCTTCGTAAAAATGTACTAAAAGGACGCGATTTTTCGCAGTTGAACGAAAACTTGCACTTCATTATTAGTCTCGCGGATACGTAACGCGGATTCTCCCGGAACCGAATGTAATTATTGTGTCGGTTGCTGAAGTTTGTCTTGTCAAACCAGATAATATTTATAACTTAAAAATACTGATCCTCTAGGATGAGCTTCTCGATTTCATTGCAGAAAATAAGTCGTCTTTCATCATCACCCGGCAGTAATTTTTGCACTGATCGCCCTTTAATGTAACTTTGGAATTTGTATTTTTTCAGTACACGGTGTATTTTGCTTTCGAAATTCCGTGTACTTCTTCACTGAACTTGCTCTTCCTTTTATTTCTTATGCTATGTTATTTAGCAAAAAATTATCCTTATGGTGAAGCCTTCCAATCTACTCGATAAAACTAAAGTGTGATTTTCTCGTGTAGGTACTGGGTTCCAATTCCGATTCAACCAGGCAATTATTTAAAAATGTATCAATGCAGTTTAAATTGTTTTTAAAAATAAAATAAAGTCTTCTTTCAGTGAATTGTTCCATCACTGTCTATTGGAGTAATTTCATAAAAAATCTATCTTAATGCAATCCTGTAAATCACGAAGTACCGTTCAGTTGTCTTTGAGCTTATTGTGAACGGACAGGCAGAGACGCGGCGGGGGACTGTGTGTAATATATGTATGTGTGCTAATGATAATTAGACCAGTGCATTTAATTTTTGAAACCAAATAAAATCGCAGTAGGATGAAACCCATTGGAAAAGGAGGAAAATATCATAAAAATGAAAGGAAAAATAAATTACGGGCGATCTGAGGTCGGGAAGGGGTAGGGGTTGAGGGTTTAGGGGTAAAAAACGGATTTTCTTGATTTCCGGCAAAACTAAAAATCCTATGGAAAAGAGTTGAATAGCAAAGTTTTAGGTAATAAAAAGATCTAAAACTTTTGTTTCTACACTTTTTTCACATAACCTCAAAATTTATGTGAAAAATTCAAAAACCAAATTTTTCGTTTTTTATTTTTATCTTTGACAAATAAAATTTTATTTTCATAAAATTTGATGAAAACTTGCCTTCTTATGTCCCAAACACGCTATTTTCTGATGGGTTTCATTCTACTTCGATTTTCTTGTACTTTTTGTTAATTTTAAGGCTAATTGCACTGGAGTAAATAATTATTAGATGACTACTATATTTTATACTCAGGTTTTAGAAATAAATGATATTTAAACAAATAAGGAGTGATTCAATACTTTTATTTTAAAATTGAAAAATAATTACGTCACAAGCCTATGAAACAATTTATCGTAAATTATTGGATAATATTGATTAAACTGTTAAAAATACTTGTAATTAATTACAATAAAACCTCTGTTATTTTTTTGGATCAGATTTCTTAGTGATCCACAACCCAATATACAAACACAAGACGTTTCCTTTCTTTGAAATCACTGTTACCTTTAAAAGATATTCACCGTAAAAGAATGATTTACTGAAAAATTTTACTTGAAGTTCTTCAAAATTTAATTTCACATTGTATACTCCCTGAAACCGAAAAACAAACGAATTAGAATCTTTGAGCTGTCATGGTTTGGTTCTTCGCTACTAAAGTTTCAGTTGCCATATTCTCCAAACTCCCACGATCATCATAATAAATTGTCTGAAGTCTAATTATAAATTGTCTGAAGGTAAAGTAACAACAGGACAATTCTTGAAATTTTAGACATCGGCGAACTCTTCGTTTTTATTGTGTTATCAAGATCATCTTTGTTTTCAACCTTGAAAGATGACTGTATTCTTGAATTTTGAAAAATCTTTGACCATATCATCCACGAGATGCACCTATGGTGGTTGTTTGTAAGTATTGTATCGCTTTTTATTTATTCACACTGGTAAAGATTTGCGATACATAATATAATTAAAATACAAAATCAACTTTATTTCCCTTTGTGTTTGTTCATTCAGGGCCGTCAACACACCACACACACCAACGCGCATTGCATGGAATACTTACGCTTATCAATAGAATTTACTGTCCATCACCATCATCATCATCAATCAACCATACAATATTAATTACAAGAATATACAATAAAAGAAATTTCTGCTCACTCTCGTTATAAGACAAAACATAGTTACCTTACTTACGATACAATTGGACGATTTCAAAAAAGTATTTATGATTGCAGCAAACGCATAATGCTTGCATGGATCGTTTAAGTTATAAGTATAAAGAATTTGAGTTATTTTCTCATTTTTAACTGAGTGTACTACAATTTTTATCTGTAATGAATAAAAACATTAGGATTTCGCCTTGCAGCGTCCGCGACGGGGTGGCGACGTCACGCTAGCGCAACGTGAGTCTTTGTTACGTACTAGTACGTAAAACTGACAGCGACGGCTCTGTGGTGTATTCATTGAGATGCGTATTCGTAGTAGCGCAGACGACAACAGCAGGCGTGTCGATCATGTCATGGCGTATCGACACTACTTGTTTGTATGAACTTCTAAATATATAATAAAACAATTAAACAGTTTTCAAACAATGACATATCGTATTCATACATATACATAGAAATCAGTAGTGTTACTGGGATATATCGTTTGCTACTGCCTGCGCTCGGCTACAAACTTACACCTTTGCAATAAATACCTGGCCACAACGTTGCGTGGCCGTCCCGTAGCGTTCGCTTTGCGGCTAAACCAAAATATAAATAAATAAATAAATCATCATCAATATCGATCAAAACATAAAAACAAATTGGATCACCTCATCTATATGGGTTGGTACTAGAAATGTAAAATTGAAATGTCCGTAAAATGTGAATCCCTCAGAACTCAAAGCAACTCCGAGTTTCGTCACATTCTTGGATTTGGGCCCCGAGCACAGTTCAAATCTCGTATAGTTTATATTAAAGTGTCCCTGAAAAGTTTAATTTGAAGATTTAATTATATACCTCTAGGTATATCTTACGTCCGATCTCCGTGAAACAAAGACTAATAAAATAAAAGCCTGCCCAGAGCTAAACTTTTTCCATCTGTAAAGACCGTATGAAAATCGGTCCAGTAGTTTTGAAGTGATGAGCGAACAGACATATAGACATAATCAGGCAAAAATTAAAAAAAAACGTTGGTTTGTGGTCTGTATCGAGTATGTCCCACTAACTTTTTTAAAAAAATATTTACTGTACAGAAATAACTTCGTTACCTTTTTATTATATCTATACTAATATTATAAAGCTGAAGAGTTTGTTTGTTTGTGTGTTTGAACGCGCTAATTTCAAATTTGAACCAGTAGGGTTCAAATTAAAAAAATATTTTTGCGTTGAATAGACCATTTAAAGAGGAAGGCTTTAGGCTATATAACACCCCGCTGCAACTATTAGGAGCAATGTACTAATGGAAAATGTGAAAAAAACGGGGAAAATTATTCATCCTTGAGGGCTTACGTTGCGTACGCTGCAAAAATCGTTCAAGATACCAAAAATATATGTGTGAAAGAATTATTCCTCTTGAAATGAACTAAAAAAATGTCCACGACAGTATATGTCTATCTTTTAAGATTAACTCACTAGAACCGTTTTTATGGTAATCAAATTTGGTCGAATGTATGATAATATCGTACAATGTTTAACAAAAATGTAGATCTTTAGTACACGGGACGGGACGAAGGATATTGGTTGACGGGAAACTATAAAAAAATTAAATTGAGAGGGGGAGCGGGAATGAGCACACTTTGTATGAAAGTCTGTCTTTAAAATTAGAAGGGTACCTTAGAGGTTTTCACGCGGACGAAGTCACGGGCGACTGCTAGTATAACATATGTATAGCTAACTTACATAACGATTTGTATCCTGGACACTCAGGTTCATAACGTTGCCTCTTACAATGGTAAAAGAAGACACTAAAACTATACTACATACAAAGGCGTGCATCATTCAGCAATAATATGTTGCCTATTAGTAAACTAGCTACATACAATATAATAATGGATGGTTAAAAATCCATTTGCATATTTTGATCTAATCAGTGTTTAACAGTTAATAGCTACACTGATTACCATTTCATATCCACTGATGCAAAAAGTGGGGTGTTATAAGCCTGTGTGTGTGTGTGTTTTTTTTTTGTCTGCGTGTATTAGACATCGCAGCACTTAAACGGATTACGTTGTTGTTTTGTCATTAGAAATCCAGATTCTCGCTCAAAAGATAATCCCACCAAAAACATTCTGTAAAAAACTAGCTAAGTCTCGATGGAGCTACTTGTTTATCTCTAAAAAGTAATGAAATCTAGACAAAGTCGTGCCAAGTCTAAGGTTCCTTACTGCGATTACTTTTTATTTTACTATCATTTATTTATTTACATTTATTTTTAAATTTTCAACAATGCTTATAAAACAATTACAAAAACACTATTAAAAATTTATAAAAAAATCATTCCGCCTGCTGCGGGGCCCGAGGGTCCAAGCAACCGGTGGTCAGGGCTCCAGAGTGAGGAACCTCCTCACAATACGCGCCGTTTCAAGAATTACTGCCTTCTGTATCCGACCCTTGATCCAACAACTAAGCGAAAGCTTTTTAAGATGTTCGTCAAAGCTTTTCGCTATAAGACCGTTGACTGAAACGACTATAGGAACAATAATTGTTGAATCAACATTCCACATGGCGGTAATCTCATGAGCACGGTCCAAGTATTTTGATACTTTTTCCTTTTCAGCTTTCACCAGATTATCGTCATGTGGAACAGTAATATCAACAATCATTGCACGGCGCGTTAAATATCAATTATCACTATATCAGGTCTATTGGCTACAATATACCTGTCAGTGATGATTGTTCGATCCCAGTAGAGCAACGCACTGCTATTTTCAAGAACTGACGCTGGGTCGTACCTATAGTAAGGCACCTCAAAATCGACAAGGCCATACTGAAGATTACTTTATTATTATAGTTAGTGTTGTTGCGACTTGGCCGTTGAACATTCTTTATACGTTACTTTATACCCTTCAACGGCCAAGTCACACAATATTGGGCGACTGCTAGTATAATATATGTATAGCTAACTTACATAACGATTTGTATCCTGGACATTAAGGTTTATAACGTTGCCTCTTACAATAGTAAAAGAAGACACTAAAACTATACTACATACAAAGGCGTGCATCATTCAGCAATAATATGTTGCCTATTAGTAAACTAGCTACATACAATATAATAATGGATGCTTAAAAATCCATTTGCATATTTTGATCTAATCAGTGTTTAATAGTAAATAGTTACACTGATTACCATTTCTTATCCACTGACGCAAAAAGTGGGGTGTTATAAGCCTGTGTGTGTGTTTTTTTTTTTGTTTGCTTGTATTAGACATCGCAGCACTTAAACGGATTACGTTGCGGTTTTTTCATTAGAAATTCAGTTTCACGCTCAAAAGATAATCCCACCAAAAACATTCTGCAAAAAACTAGCTAAGTCTCGATGGAGCTGCTTGTTTATCTCTAAAAAATGATGAAATCTAGACAAAGTCGTGCGAAGTCTAAGGTTCCTTACTGCGATTTCTTTATTATTATAGTTAATATTTATACCCTTTATACCCTTCAACGGCCAAGTCACACACTTGGCCGTTGAAGGGTATAAAGTAAAGTATAAAGAATGTTCAACGGCCAAATCACACAACATCACAACACACAACACAACGGAAGGACCCAACTAGAGCAGCTTTGGACACTCGTTCCAATATGGAGCTTACTGCACTTCTAGTAAGGCCAAGGTCTTTTAGCAGGTTATAGAGAGACTTCGCTGGTATACCCCTCGCACCCACTTCTACCGCGTATAAACTAACCACATAGCCATTTTTGGTTAGTTCATTAGTAAGGTCATAATATTTATTCACTTTGAATACATGGTCTTTAGGGATATTTGTTTCCCACGGCACTGTAAGCTCAACAAGTACTATACGTTTGATTTGTTTGGAAAAAATAAATATGTCCGGTCTAGATGTCAAAATAGCTAAGTCTTCCGGGATTTTATAGTGCTTTTCATACGTGTCCATTAATATAGTCCAATCAGGAGCAGAGCCCAGAATTGAATTGCTTTAACGAAGTTAGTTTATCTTTCATTCGTCGTCAACTCTTTTTGAGCTCTAGCTACTGAAAGGCTTATAGCTTCACGTATGATTTCTAGTACTCTATCGTGGTGGCGTGAGTAAAGACATCTGTCCAGGAGCACCTTGCATCCTACCAATAAGTGCCTTGCAGTGCCCACTGCCTCACTACAGGTATAGCAAGATTTTTCCAAGGCTTTTCCCCATCTTACTAAGTTACTCTGATCTGGGAGAGTCAGTTGAAAGCCATTAAAATAAAATTTCAATAAGGCAGGAGACCAATCGTACACCAAGGCGCGCCACTTCAGAGCTAGAGGGATGCAGAACTCACCTAAGTTTAACCACTCATTTTGCATTTCTAAGTTCATGGCATGCACTTTGTAGTTGTCGTCCTCATTTTGTTGTTGTAACTCATCATAAATGTATGAATGAGCAAATTCAAGCATTTTCTGCAAGTTCATTTTAATACCAGTTTCCTGTCACCGCGGGCTTCCTCCAGTCTATACTAATATTATAAAGAAGTAAAGTTTGTAAGTTTGTAAAATATTCTAAAGATCTGTTGGGGCTTATCTTCGGAAGTACTGGTCCAATTTAAAAAATTCTTTCACCAGACGAATGCTACGTTATCGGTGAGTGTCATAGGCTATTATATTTTATATTTGTATTGTATATATTAACCGACTTATCACAGTCTTTGCAACTAGAAGACGCCCGCAGTTTCGCCAACTTAGTTCTCTCTCCCGTTGAAATTTCGGGATGAAATATAGTCTATGTATTATTCTGATATGTATGCTATGTTACTGTGAAGTTGATTAAAATATATTTGGTAGTTTTTGCATGAAAGAGTCACAAACATCCCTCTATCCATACTTACAAACTTTCGCCTTTGTGTTATTAGCAAGGACCTGTATCTCGGTAACGGCTTCAACGATTTTCATGAAATTTTGTACACAGGGGTTTTTGGGGGCGATTAATCGATCTAGTTAGGTTTCATTTTAAGAAAAAGTTTTTAAGTTTTCCCAAAAAAAATAGCAAGCACAGTCATCCGGCTACTGTCATTGAATAAACAATAAGAACCAAGCAAGTATAAGGATATTAGGAGATTTTAAATAAAAAAGTGACGAATTATTATTTCAAAATATTATTTATTTAAAAGTAATTAAAACATCACAGGACTATAAAACCCGTTCTTGATTAATTTAATAATATAAATTATAGTACAAAGTTTGAAACATTTTTATAATTTTATCAGAAACATTGGTCATAAAAAAAATTAACAAACCACGATGACATGTATAGGACTTAAATACAGTTGATAGTTTTCGTATAAAATATATTTTATTCCAATTTCATAAATTTTTAACCCGAATCTTTGATATCTTAGAACGACTGTACAAGTATAATAATATAAGTTCATCGAATTTCATTTAATTTTTTGAAATTCTCTCTATCAATTGTATGCATCAGATTTTTTAATGAACCATGTACCCAAATTCAAACAAAAAATGTTTCCTTTCTTAGAAATTAATGTCGTCTTCAAAAGATATTCACCATAGAAGAATGATTTCCCAAAAAATAAGACTTGAAGTTTTTCAAAATTTAAAACCAAACTGTAGTCTCCCTGAAAAAGTAAATCACAAAGAAAGTTGTAGCTCATCATAAAAGCGTACAGATTTTTTGTGCAAATTCAATTAAAACGAATGGTTGAGGAAGAATAATGATTTAAAAAGATCAACTGTTGAATTTCTTGCTAGATCTTTTTTGCATTCAGAGCAAGTGTCACTACAAATAGTCTAACTTGATTTTTCAAAAATGCTATGCTATGCTAATAATAAGCCTACTTGAAATAAATAAAGGAGAATGCCAAACAATGTATAGAACTTTAACCCACTAATAAAAACATATTGTGCAACAATGTATTATGCATCATTTTATTGCATTTTTTTTACTATTTAATATAAATTACATTTAAAAGCTCTAGAACTCGGAGTATTCGAGACGAGCCTAACGTTGGTTATCGTCCATTTCCGTATTGTTGTTCCGTATAGTTGTCACACTGACATGACAGTCGCAAAGCTTCATTAAATACATTTTTAAACGACTTCAAAAAAAAAGGAGTTTCTCAATTCGACCGTATATATATATATATATATTTTTTTTTTATGTGTGTTCGCGCATAACTTCGTCGTTTATGAACCGATTTTGATAATTCTTTTTTTTTTGGAAAGTAGATAGTCCGGTGGTAGTACCATGACAAGGAAACCAGGATCTGATGATGGAATCCTAGAGAAAACGAGGGGAACTTTCAAAAATTGTAGGGACAACAAGTACGTTTGTTAATTTTTCCGGTAAGTATTTAAAAGCACTACAATTTGATGAAGGTCTGGAGTCGATCTGATGATGGAGCCGATCTATATATAAGAGAACTCCGTAACGTTTTACAGTAGCTACCTTGTGTTTGGGCTCGATTAATTTGTCTCAATGAGAACTTTACATTTAGATGAGCTGTGACAGTCATTGAGGGTCTGGTGGTGAAGACGAAGTACAGTTAATGGAGTTCCGTAACGTTTTACAGTAGTTTTATTATTTAGTCATTGTAAGGTAATTAAAGTCCATGATAAGGTTCAGCTGCAGTTACTAAAAGAACAATTTTTTAATTTAAGTTTACAAAAGTTTGCCTCTAACAAATTCTGCACACGTAGGGTCACACAAAAACAATTGGAAATCATTCCCGCAAATAATAAATATGGGGAGCGCACCACTGCATATATAATACCTCGCCTAATAAATAATCTTAATCATAAGTTGAGGAATGAGATCTCCAAATCTAATATTAAATTTAAACTCAAGCAATATTTTTTAAATAGTTATAATAATCCATTAGTTCCTGTAGGCTTAAGCTAATTTTAATATATAAGACGGATAGCACGCCTTGCAAACCTTAGTGGTTTTTAGCGTGTTATAATGTTTACTAATAAGTTGATTTGTATGATGATAGTAAAAAAAAAAAAAAAAAAGTTACCTTGTGTTTGGGCTTGATTAATTTGTCTCAATGAGAACTTTACATTTAGATGGGCTGTGACTGACATTAAGGGTCTGGCGATGAAGACGAGGGACAGCTGAGGGAGCTCTTTAACGGTTTACAGTAGCTACCTTGTGTTTGGGCTCGATTAATTTGTCTCAATGAGAACTTTATATTTAGATGGGCTGTGACTGTCATTGAGGGTCTGGTGATGAAGACGAAGTACAGTTAAGGGAGCTCCGTAACGTTTTACAGTAGCTACCTTGTGTTTGGGCTCGATTAATTTGTCTCAATGAGAACTTTACATTTAGATGGGCTGTGACTGTCATTGAGGGTCTGGCGATGAAGAAGAAGGACAGTTGAGGGAGCTCTTTAACGGTTTACAGTAGCTACTTTGTGGTTGGGCTCGATTAATATGTCTCAATGAGAAGTTTGAAAGGTTATAGTTTCCAGTTAGTTTAATGTGTACTATGTCATGATCCAATGATGAGATCTAGCTAGTGAATATTGGTACTTATGGTTTAGTTCGAGTAGGTTTATTAGTATGTTCGTTGTTGATAAATCACAAAAAAGTATGAAATAAAAATTTTTTAACAAAAAATAAAAACGCCTTCAAAACCCACTAAAAAGTAAAAAATAACTACGTCATTTACTTACTTTAATTTACTTAATCACATCTATGAAGTCGGTGCCACCCGAGCTTTCTACTTTAAAGACTTTACCTAAACTTGGATGGCACCGACTTCATAGATGTGATTAAGTAAATTAAAGTAAGTAAATGACGTAGTTATTTTTTACTTTTTAGTGGGTTTTGAAGGCGTTTTTATTTTTTGTTAAAAATTTTTTATTAAACAGGCATAACGACTCTGGATATTAGCGTTTTGGAGCCCACTTTTGATGAAAATACAATAAAAACGATTTAAATGGCTAGAACCCAGTGCAATAATAAAGATTAAAAAATGCGTAAAGAGTGTAAACTAAAAGGAAATAGATTAATTACTTTTTTTTAACATAATTTTATTCCGATGTCCTACAGTAAAAATGGCTTATTGTAAAACATTTATATAATAATAGGATATTTTTAGTATATTTACAATTTGTGGTCTTTCTGGGTTAGGATCTGGCATTCTCCTTTGAATTGAATTGCATATGATACAGTGAAATAACATTTAGGAACTAAGCAGAAAAATAATTCTGCTATTTTAAGATCGGCGTTCTTGCGCTTCGCGACAGTTTGATGTTCATTTCGAGACACGAGGATGTATCCAACCTCACCAACTTACAAACTCCGCGCTGAGAATTCCTTGGAAAAAACAACAGCTCAATATTTCATAGGCCGTTCCCAAATCTCATAATGTTGTGCTGCTTTTTTTATTTTTTTTATTTTTTATTTTTTTTTATCGACTACAAGTTGGCCCTTGACTGCTATCACACCTGATGTTAAGTGATGATGCAGTCTAAGATGGAAGCGGGCTAACTTGTTAGGAGTGGGACGAAAATCCACACCCCTTTCGGTTTCTACACGACATCGTACCGGAACGCTAAATCGCTTGGCGATACGTCTTTGTCGGTAGGGTGGTAACTAGCCACGGCGATAGCCTCCCACCAGCCAGACCAAGACAAATTAAGAAAAATTGCTTGTTGTTTACAAACATGCAAACGGTTTCAAATGTTAAAAATTGTTAATTATTTTATGATTGTTAGAGATTATAATTAATTTCTCCTGCACTGATGGTAAATGTTAACAGATTTATTTAGAAATGTTTATCTAACTAAAATTATCTAACACGAAATTTTTTAACATTGTGATCAAATATTATTTAGAAAATATTTACTAATGCTTGTAAAAATGTTATACCAGCAGTGTGGCAGCACCAAAAATCCCCATAACTAACAAACATACCAACGAAACAGTCAGCATCATCAATATCAGCCTTTTGATCCATCCAATACATGGCCATGCCATATAGGAGAGAACATGTTATGGAGCCGAGATCCACCACGTTGCTCCAATACTGGTTGGATATTTGATAGATATTCCCAAATGCTGACATAATTATGCTCATATTCTGTATCGCTCCAATGCTCATCAACATCCATTGACATTATGGTGATAGGTTGTTATGAAATGATAAAATTATAAAAGGCTTAGTTACCTTATCAACAATACAATTGGAAGATTGAAATGCAGTATTTATAATTGCAGCGAAGGCATAATGCTTGCATGGATTGTTGAACTTGTATGTATAAAGCACATGGGTTATTTTCCCATTTTTTATTGAATACACTACGATTTTCATCTACAAATAAAAACGAAATATTTTATAATATAAAAAAAAATATTAGGGGCAGTACAGTGTTTACTACAAAAGCACACCGGGTCCGTGCCTAGGACCCCCTATCCTTAATGGGCCACAAAAAACCAACGATTTCTCTCAAACACTCATTTAAAATAACAGAATATATTTGATTATATATAACAAGCAGTCGCCCGCGACTTCGTCCGCGTGAAAACCTCTTAGGTAATCTTTTAATTTTAAAGACAGACTTTCATATAAAGTGTGCTCTTTTCGCGCTACCCCTCTCAATTAAATTTTTTTATAGTTTCCCGTGAAACAATATCCTCCGTCCCGTCCCATGTACTAAAGATCTACATTTTTGTAAAACATTGTACGATATTACAGTACATTAATATTAACAATATATATTTATGGCAAGCTGATTTGTATAGCTTTTAATAGTTTATTTCACTTTAAAGTCTGGCTATCATAATAAACAAAATAATTTACAATCCGACATGCAGATCTAGAGATAAGCCAGTTTAAACAAACGAACAAACTTTTTCGCATATTATATAAATATGGTCAGCCATGCCAAATAAATTGAAAGAAAAGATATAGATTGAATCCTCAAAAAATATCAGTACCAAAATGTTGACCCCTATTCAGTACGTATAACATAGCACGGAGGAGGTCAACTTAATTTGGACGATATAGCGGCAGAGTTGTTTTTTAGAAATTTTGCAATATCTGCGAAACTATATAACTATTAACATACTGTAAAAGGCAAATCTTATCTCTATAATATCCTTGTGATTATTAAATAATTACGTACGTAAACTTAAGCATATGAATTAAATGATTTATTACAGAGTCGCACTTTTTAGAAATTTTGTAATATCTCCGAAACTGAATAACTAATTAACGTACTGTAAAGGGCATATCTTATCTCTATAATATCCTTGTGATTATTAAATAATTTATTTTGATAAGGATTTAAGTTTAGTTCTATAAATAATGACGTAAACGCATATGAATTAAATTATTTTTTAAAACACATAAAGTTATATATCTGCCAAAATATAAAAGAAAAATATATGCTATCGCGGATTTTTTTGTAGAACTTTTTAAGATGCATAAAGTTTTATATCTAAGGCAGCGTACGCGTATAAAGCTAACTTTAATAAATTTTACGGTCCAACTTGCGCGACAAAAACTGTGATAACTCGGGTAATATCTCTCTCTGCAGTCGTTCATTCATTACTGAATATCGTGGTCCTGGTAAGATCCCAACTTTGAACGGGTCCATTTTTTCCACCGGCTTCTATCGGTAGCCATCTTCACTATCGTATAGAAATTCCTCTTGTTGCCTTCCATCAGTTGGTCAGCCCATCGTGTTGGAAAGCGGCCCTTCGGTCTTTTCCCCTCAGTGTTACCAGTAATTATGAGTTTTTCAAGACTGCCGTCCTCCCGCCGCATAATGTGCCCGAAATAAGCCAGTATACGCTGATAACATAAGGAGGAGAGCCTAACCTTAACTCCAAGCTGCGACAGAATAGACGCGTTTGTGCGTTTGGCTGTCCAAGGTATTCTAAACATGCGCCTCCAGCACCACATCTCAAACGCGTCTATTCTTTGCCTTTCTCTTGCTTTTATGGTCCAAGTTTCCACTCCATACATAAAAATAGAGAAGATCAAGGCACGGACAAGGCGGCTTTTGGTCTTAATTGATATTCCTCGATTCTTCCAGATCTTGATCAGGCGTGTCATAATCGGTAATATATACAATACAAATATAAAATATAACCTATAACACTCACCGATAACGTAGCATTCTACTGGTGAAAGAATTTTTAAAATCAGATCAGTAGTTCCGAAGATTAGCCCCGACAGAGTTTTATTTACAAACTTACAAACTTTACCTTTTTATAATATTAGTATAGATAAATATTGATATAGTAGAGAAATCGTAGGTTACTTAGTAAAAGAAATTACCTCATCTAAGAGGATTTGTTCTAGAAATGTGAAATTGAAGTGAGCGATGAATGTAAATCCTTCAGAACGCAATTCAGCTCGAAGTCTCGTCAGATTCTTGGATCTGGGCCCCGAGCACAGTTCAAATCTCGTACAATTCAAATTATATGGGCCCTGAAAAAAATTATTTTATAATGTAAAAGCTTGATTATCATTTGAAAATACATATCTAAAATCCAAAATCTGGATTCGTTGCAACTAAGGAGGCAAAACGAAATAAAAGTTAAATAAATATTTTGTTTTGTTTAACCGACGAAAAAAAACGGAGGAGGTTCTAAATTCGACACGTATATTTTTTTTTTATATGTATGACCACGCATAACTTTTTCAGAGTTGTCCGATTTTGATAATTCTTTTTTTATTAGAAAGGGCATACTTCCAAGGTGGTCCCATTGTCATCATGTTAGGATCAGATGATGATATCTTGGGAAAATTTAAGGAACTCTTCAAATTTTAGAGGCACGCTTACTGCGATTTCGGTTTTTCTCTCGGTGTCGGTAGCTTTTTGGCTACTAGTGCCACTAAAAAGTAAGAAATAAAAATTTTTGACAAAAAATAGAACCGCCTCAAAACGCACTAAAAAGTAAAAAATAACTGTGTTATTTAGTTGCTTTAATTTACTTAAGCATATCTAGGAGTCGGTGGCAGCCAAGGTTTCTACTTTAAACGTTACCTAGACGTTACCTAGAACCCACAAACTGCTTTACTACGTAAAATAAATTTTCCTTAAACTTGGCTGGCACCGACTTCATAGATATGCTTAAGTAAATTAAAGCAACTAAATGACAGTTATTTTTTACTTTTTAGTGCGTTTTGAGTTGGTTCTATTTTTAGTTAAAAATTTTTATTTCTTACTTTTTTTTAAGTATCGCTTCGCTCTACAGCTACAAAGCCATGGTCATGATGTAACATGTTTACTCAACTATGGCGAATCTAAAAAGCGTGGTTACAGTTACAGGTGGTACAGTCGCGGTTAAACTTACTGTATTCTAAGCTGCGATGATTATATTGATGCTAGAAACACTTCCATTAAACAAAGTTTCTATTAAACTAATAATAAGGTAAGGTGCAACCACGGCTTTAACTTATCTGTTTTCGTACCTATACATTTCGAGATTTTTTTTTATTATTATCTTGTTTTTCCTTTTTAGACCTATTTTTTACTTAATGTGGTTATAGTTTTTAAACATTATCATACTACTAATATAGGCAAAAGTTTGTGAGTGTGTATGGTTGTTACTTCTGTTACGTTAGCTTACACCCTCAATTCCTCAATTAACACATAGTCCAATCCCGAAATTAACACATAGTCCAATCCTGAAATTAACACATAGTCCAATCCTCAATTAACACATAGTCCAATCCCGAAATTCCCACGGAAACGTATTAAAATAAGGTTTAATTGTTATTAAATAACTCCTTACTTTAACACAAGTAAAACGAGATCACAAGCACAAGCCACCGCTTCTGATCTCTCCTTCTTATGTTAAAACATTGATAGTAAAATAAATTCAGACTTATTGAAAGGCTCATTTAAAAGTCACCAGCTAGTTATAACTTACATAGCGATTTGGATCCTGTACAGCAAGGTTTGTAAAGCTACTACTAGTTGTAGTAAAATAAAAGAACAAAACTGTACTGCAGATAAAAGCGTACATCATTCATCAATAAAATTCTGCAGATTAGTAAACTAGTTCTGTACTGTACCTACCAGTAATGAGTTTTTAAACATTTCAGTATTTTGGTCGAAGCAAGTAATGTATCATCATCATTATCATTATCAGCCTATTAACGGCCCACTACAGGGCCAGGCCTCTCTCCTTACAGGAGAGGATATGTGGAGCGTAGACTCACCACGCTGCTCCAATGCGGATTGGTGGGCTTAGGGTGATAATGTTTCGTTTATTAACTATCCGGGATATGACCGGGACCAACGGCTTAACGTGCTCTTTATTTAATACAAGCTATACACATCAGCTTGCCAAAAATATATATTGTTAATGTTAATATACTGAAATGTTGTACAATGTTTAACAAAAATGTAGATCTTTAGTACACGGGACGGGACGGAGGATATTGCTTCACGGGAAAATATAAAAAAATTAAATTGAGAGGGGGAACGGGGAATAAGCACACTTTGTATGAAAGTCTGCCTTTAAAATTAGAAGGGTACCTAAGAGGTTTTCACGCGGACGAAGTCGCGGGCGACTGCTAGTGTATTATAATTTTCTACATTATTCAAAGATAGAAGATAAAGCTACGAAGATTCCAAACGGCCACAATCTAAGAAGAAGTCCACTATAAACGCAACCAGGTAATTTTTTATTATCAACATCTCGCAGTATAATGAATACAATATTGAAAAATTTGAAAGTTAAAAGCCAGTTCCTCATAGCAATTCACTCAAACTCTTTTAGGGTTTTAAAAGAAGTTTGGGTCAGACAAAAACCTTAATTAAACTTATTGAGAGACATACGTATGATTTCATTTGTAATTGTTGTTGTAATTTTATTCAACCTTTAGACATGAAATACCTTTCGTAGCCGACGACGAATTGTTTTCATATAAAAACATGACGTCAGGTCGTCTGCTGCTGTCTTCGGTCGGGTACGAACTTGCACCTTTAGAGCTACAAGTTTTTTTTTGCATCTTATATTAGTGTACTGTTACATTTACATTTTCTTTCCAATTTGCAGTTACATTTAAGAACATAGATAGTTACAAAATTGGATGATGATGATGGTTATCTGTATCATCATCATCATAATGTAATGTCTTCATGGTCATCTTTATAGGGGTACGCCTGCCTCTTTATATGGAGTTGAGAAACACGACGCAGTACCAATAGGTATTGGCAGGCTTTTTAGACTTCCGTGGCGAAGCGGTATGCTTGGTGGAATTATAAGGTGAAAGTTCTAGGTTCGATTTCCAGCTGGACAAAATCAGATTTTCTAAATTGGTCCAGGTCTGGCTGGTGGGTGGTGGCTTCGGCATTTACCACCCTACCGACAAAGATGCATCGCCAAGCGATTTAGCATACCGGTACAATGTCGTGTAGAAATCGATAGCGGTGTGGTTTTCGGACCCCAAATACGAGTAAGTTATCCCGTTACCATCTTAGGTTGCATCAACACTTACCATCAGGTGTGATTGCAGTCAAGAGCTAACTTGTAATGATTAAAAAAATAATCTCGTAACCACTGAGCCATCAAGATAGTTGCCTAGTCTGTATTTCTGTCTTTATGGACTCAGTCTCATTATACCGATGAGCAGTGCCGTAACTAGGGCAGTGCCAGCGGTTCCCAGGCACAGGGCGCAGAAATGATCAGACCATATACAAACAATATCTTATTTAGAGTCAGTTACAAGTCTGTAGGGCGCAGTCACGCACGCTGGCACAAGGTGCATAAATTGCTGGTTACGACTCTGCCGATGCGGATACTCATTATTATAATTCTATGTATTCTAAAATATCACTAATGTATTTTTAAGCTTTTTTTATTTTATCAGTATCTAGTTTATAGGGTTGATACTTGATATTTTTACGAATTTGAAAAATCGTCCTTACAGGTGTGATTACAATCAAGGGCTAACTTGTTATGAATTTCAAAAATGTATCTTATATATGTAGGAAGGCGGCGACATCTTTTCGACGCAGGTACAAAGACTGGAATCATATTCAAATTGAGAAACACAGAGAATAACTCCGAACGTGGCTGAGAGAATAACTTCGAACAGAGCCCGAGACTTGTGACACGGGTGTAGGTTTAAAAGAGATCTCTTAGTGACGACCGTCAACACTCACCTCCTCTGTTCAAGTCATTCTCCCTGACCGGCCAAATTTAGGGATGTTTGCGTGAGTTTCAGCAGTTTTATTGACATAAGTTTGAGACGTTTTATTTTACTAATATAAATATATTTTATTTGTAGGTACACGTATGCATCAAATGTAAGCAAGTAGAAGCAGCAAGAGAGCAATTAGGCATGCAAGCAAACTTGCTCATATTTTTTGTTTGGATAAAAGCTAGCACTAAACTGCTTGGTGACATATGTTTTCCAAGCGTAACTTAGACCTACTGGTGGAACGACTGGAACCGAGCATAGATTAAAGACAACTAAATAGAGCCCATATCGTGAGACAGCAAATCAGCCTTATTGACATGACATGTCAACATTTAAAGTACATCATAAAACGTTATGTTTTAAAATATCGTAAAATACAAAATATTACTTTATATAAGATACTTTAGTAAACGCATAATATATGAAATTTGCTAAAAAATAACATATCTGAGCTTTAAATCATCAATCAATGAAGTTTATGCCTACTTACGTATGAAACGTAATTCCTTCGATTTTTTGTTCGCTGCGACTGTTGCAACTGAAAATATTACAACCCACCATAGCACGATAACGTTCAAATTAATATCGTAACCGCAAAGTTATATTATTTATCAGCAAATTTAATAAAAAGCTAATAATTGCTCAGATATGTCCCTTGTTTGTCACAAACTCCACTCTTGACAAACAATAAAAACGAACACGCTGAAAGGGACAAAAAATAATCTTGTGTCACTTTCTAATAAAAGCCGAATGAAATAAGTCTGTCACGCTCTTGAACCTACAGCCGCGTTATGACTCCATCTAGTAGTCTTTAATCTATGGAACCGAGGGACACACACCCAAAAACACACACACACACACACAGTTCTTTTGATCTCAGAGGAGTCTACTTTCATTAGTGCAGAACAATAAGGTTGGGCGTTTACTTAAAGTTTCGATGTGGCAGCCCACAGATAAGTGAAATCCAATAGATCACAAATCTGCGAGTTAACATGACATTGCGTCAAATGAAAAATGCTTATGCAAAAATATTACCCATATTTTTAAAAACCCGTAAAAATCTTTAAAAGATACTTTAATTATTTTCAATGAAATAAAATATTTACGAACTTTAATTTCCTGCTCAATTTAAAAATACATTAATAAATCATAAAGGAAATATATAAAAATGAAGAAAAAGGTTCGCAATTTTTTCCCAGTCATTTCGCTTTCCAAAATATTGTACGAAATAAAAGACAATAATTACTCTTACAGAATCGTTCTGAGGTATCTCTAATGGGAGTGAAATCGGTCTCAAAATACAAAGAAGAGACCGACATACCGCTGCTTCCACTAGATGTTCTTACCATCAAAGTGTTAAACTTGACAATACCCGGCGAAGACGCCGCCCCCTACGTAATAGTGGTTGCGTTTTTTGACCAAATCCTCCTGTCAAGTGTTATAACATCGACGAATAAGAATGTGAAGGATGAATATAAAACGACAATAGCCACTGGGCAGATGAATTATGATCCATCTGACTATGAAAAAATGTGCTTATTCGCTGATTATCCTCTAACTAGTAAGATACTAACAATTTTATTAGTACAACCCCAAGGGTTCTGTTAATATAAAATATTAAACTTCATTGCACTACAATACATACGAGTAACTGCATACATATAACACTTAGTTGGCCTAAACGTAAAGAGCTTATCTCTCTGAATTTGGGATGGAATAGTCCTACACTAAATAAACTTGACCAATTCTTATTATAATGCAGTACCAGATTTACTAAGTTTTACCAAATTATACGTTTTCTTAAAATTAAACCTAGCTAGATCAAAAAAAAAGTTGAGAGGTGTCAAGGGACACCCGGATGGAACGAAGTTCCTTTCGATTAATTAGTGAAGGAATTGTAATAAAATTTTATTTTTTTTAAGTAATAATAATATTTGTTGTTGTACACCGAAACACCAGAGGGCGCCACGAGAGCGCGAGACAGCATACAGCGCGGGCGCCCCTCGCCGCTCACGCGCACACACATCAAAGGCGGCGGCAAGATCCTTTGATCAAAAAGTGTCGTGACAACTTTTCGTACGAATTTTTTCCGTCTAGCCCCCTTTCACAACGCGCGATAAGGAACTTCGTTCCAACACACTGCATACAAAATTTCATGAAAATCATTGGAGCCATTATATACATGTCGAAAGAGGGTCAGACATAACTAGAAATAGGTAACTGAAAGAATAATTAACAGCAACTTAATTAACAGTGAATTACTACTGGCAAATTATGGTATTGCAATGATACGTAACGTCTCGTGTTAATTAATGTAACCTCAAGACACTGCGTCTCAAGCTGAGAATAATAATTAATTCGTTTGCACAAATTAATTATCAGAGTTGTCTAGGTTAAGCGATAAGCAAAGTACAAGGTCTGCACCGCGCCACGCCAGAGCCTAGACTGCCAACCAGTTGCAGACCCGCTCCTTTTATACAGCGTAGAATGACTCAAGTAGTGGGGTGAGTGGGGGTATCGAACGATGCGCAGCCGCAAGAGGGCGTAGCTGGTGCACGTGCAGTTCACAGACTTCTTTCTAGTCGTGTACGATGACGCAGGCGCCGTCACGGCCATACTGACCAGCACACGTCCTCGTGGGCGTCTTTGTTGTTTATCTGAGATAAAAAATGACAGTTCGATCATCCTGACACATTTTACCATATTTACAAATCTCACAAACATAAAGATCTGTTCCTTCAGATTATGCTGGACCGGTCAGTAGACCCTACAGCGATCCCTTCAGTTTATTAACTGGCCCGGATAATGCTAGACCGGATATTGATCCCTTTAGCAGATAATGCTAGACCAGATCAATTCCCTATAGCTGGTGGTGCTAGACCGGACATTGATCCCTTTAGCAGATAATGCTAGACCAGATCAATTCCCTATAGCTGGTGGTGCTAGACCGGACATTGATCCCTTTAGCAAAGTCATTGGACCGGCTAAGCCCTGCAACGACTATTTTTTTTTCCTTTTTTTTTATTATTATTTTATTTTTTTCGTTTTTTTTTTTCTCTTTTTTTTTAACCTTTGCTAGACCGGAATTCATAATTCCCTATAGCCCTATCATTGGTCCGCTTGCGCCTTCAATGATAGTTACTCTTTTTTTTTCTCTTTTTCTTTTGTTTCATTTTTTTTTATTATTTTTTTTTTCTTGTTTCTTTTATTATTTTTTATTAGTTATGTGAACATCAGCCTGCATCACAATGTTGTGAGGTTTACATTGTACAGAGTCAGTATCAAAGTTATCAGACATAGTGTCAGAGTGGGCAGACATAGTTACGTTATCGACTGATATGGTATCTGAATTGTTTTGGCATGGACTAATAATTTCAATATCATTAATTTGACTATCAATTTCTAGATTAATTAGATGACTGTCGGTTTTTAAATCATCCGCCGTCACGTCATCATCACTAAGAGAATTGCTTTTACTTTGTTTTATTTTGTGAGTGAGGAAGTGCAATGATAAGGTCCATACTTTCCAAGTTTTTGTAGTGGGGATGGATCCGATCCCACTTCTGATGTCGAAAGAGGGTCAGACATAACTAGAAATAGGTAACTGAAAGAATAATTAACAGCAACTTAATTAACAGTGAATTACTACTGGCAAATTATGGTATTGCAATGATACGTAACGTCTCGTGTTAATTAATGTAACCTCAAGACACTGCGTCTCAAGCTGAGAATAATAATTAATTCGTTTGCACAAATTAATTATCAGAGTTGTCTAGGTTAAGCGATAAGCAAAGTACAAGGTCTGCACCGCGCCACGCCAGAGCCTAGACTGCCAACCAGTTGCAGACCCGCTCCTTTTATACAGCGTAGAATGACTCAAGTAGTGGGGTGAGTGGGGGTATCGAACGATGCGCAGCCGCAAGAGGGCGTAGCTGGTGCACGTGCAGTTCACAGACTTCTTTCTAGTCGTGTACGATGACGCAGGCGCCGTCATACACAAGAATTGCTCATTTAAAGATATTCCATTAGAATGACGGTTAGGGTTTTGTTAACTCTTAAAGCGATTATACACAAAGATTATTATCTTTGCAGTAAAAATTCACCCCTTGAGAACTGGAGAGAAACCTATAAATAGCCCGACCAATTCATCAGCACAATCTACTAAGTCAAGCCAATATAATAAATCGGGTGCTTTCGTACCTCCTAAACCAGATCCTGATACGTATTGTTGTAACGTTGATATTTCATCAATGTTCATTGGTAAATACGCTATATTTTTATTCCTATCGTAGTCATTTTAATTATAATATAGAATCATATTAATTACAATATTAGTCATTTTAATTACAATATTATAAAATAAAATAATTTTAAAACGTAGTCGCAGCAAAAACGCGCAAAGCATTAAAGGAATCCAAAAACTATAAAAAATTTCACCCATCAGACAAAATCTCGAGTTAACAATGAACGCTTATAATGAGGGTAATACATACATGCATAACATCAAGCCTCATTCCCATAGAGGTAGGCAGACACCAGGTCCTTCTACTTGCCAGGATCCATGCATATCTCTCTCGTTTCTTCCAACTTCATTAGACCATTAATACAAGTACGTCAGTTTAGGGTACTTTTGATCTGACCTTTAACCAGAATGTCCTAGATTCGATCCAGGAAAACCAACATTCAACATCCAACATTCCACTGCCAACATTCCCATTCACTCTTGCCTTATCCTAACTAATATTATAAATGCGAAAGTAACTCTGTCTGTCTGTCTGTCTTGCTTTCACTCTACAACTACTGAACCGATCTAAATGAAATTTGGTACACAGTAAGTCTAGAGCCTAAAAAAGGACATAGGCTACTTTTAATTGCGAAAAAAGTGTTGTAAGGGGTTAAAGGGGGGATGAAATGTTGTATGAGAGTGTCTTCATTTTGAAAGCTTAAGACCTATTTCTTAGACAGTTGATTAGATATTAATAAATATGACATTCAAAGCTTAGATAAATTAGGCTGCCGTAATAACTAATTCCACGCGGACGAAGTCGCGGGCAAAAGCTGGTAAAGCCATATCTCTACGTATTATAATGTAAACTTGATATCAAAAAGCTTCACAGATCAGAATTTGAACAAAAACATTAAATTCAGAGGTAGCCTATTTTTTCTTATATTTCTAGATATAAACAAAATGACGTTGAAAAAGCGTCTGGAGCCAATGGTAAAGCCATCCGTCTTATTGGCTAAGAGCTGGAATAACCTTCCTTTACTAACAATAACTTTAAATTCGACAAAAAATCCTGAAAATGTCCATCACCATAAAATATTTAAGAATGCGAATTATATGGAAATGACTGTTGTTGGATGTTACAATATGGTAACACCGTATGATAATGAATACGTTTACATAGCAGCTTCTAAGTTACCACTTCCAAACGAAACGGTAAGATGTCCATTATTTAACGACCTTTTACCCTTTTTATCGTCTCTAAATATAGTGCAAAGTTTTGTATTATTATCAACTTTGCTATTATGGGTGCATCCCAGTAGTACCCCCTAATTTTAGTTCTATAGAACTGTTGATACACTATATTAGAGTTTAATTTTGTAACAGTTTCTTTAACAAAATTAAAGAAATGTCGATATCAACATCTTGTTTATACGTTACATATAAATTACCTAGTTTTTATAAGTATAATATGAAATCTCTTTTGGTTGCAATAATAAATGTCCATTTAAATTTGAGAGTATCTACATAAACAGAAATGCATTATGATGAAGTATCTAAACATACTATATCGAATACAGCTTTGCTTAAATTGCACAAAACGCAGCAACAATTTATTTCTTTAATTGCTGAAGATTACTTTGGGAATGACGAAAGGTTAAAATAAGCTTTCAAAAAAGCTTTTGGCGACATGCTAAATGATATTGAGATTTTTAATATAATTTTTTTCTAAGCTGAACAGTTTGCACGAAAGATACTTCCACAGTGGTAAAATGTGTCCCCCCCTGTAACTTCTAAAATAAGAGAATATTTTTTAGACACGACAACTTGGTTTTAAAAACTTACCTTTTGTCACAAGGGACATTTTTTTGTTAAAAACAAAATGAAATATCAATTAAAATAATATAAAGTTTATAACTTATATGCTTTAAAGCAAAGTCAAGAGCAAATACTATATACAGTTCTATATAGAACTGTATATAGTTTAAGATATAATTTGACAGCCCGGAAAGTATCCCATCAGTTCTATAGAACTACGGTATGGGGTACTACTGGGATGCATCCGCTATTATTTTAATGTAACGAACACCTAATGACAGGTTACCCAAGCGTGCGGCGATAGGTACTAATTTCAAAGTATCAAAACCTTCCAGGTATCTCCACCAATCGGAACGAAAATTCGTAAGAAATATCAAAAATCATAGAAGTGACTTTTAAGAAGTTTTTAAATTTTTAAAAATTTAAACTCCGCGTGATCATAATTCTAATATGTGATTTGAAATACCTGGAAGATTTTGATACTTCGTAACGAGTACTAACACATTTTTATTTCTTTGTAAAATTAAATATAACGTTTATTATTTGTTGAAGAATCACGGAATTTTCACTTTCCACAACGGCCATAGATTGCCGAGAAGATTCGACAGTACGTCATTTTATCCGCAATGGGCTAGCCTGGTGCTTGCGCAGGAGTTGTTCACAAGAGGAGATGAAAAGTTTCAACATAACTTAAAACAATTTCAGAACGAAGAGAATATTGACGTAAATCATTACTTAAACGAAATGCCAGATCATTGTAAGCACTTAAATCCTAACTAATATTATAAAGGCAAAAGTTTGTATGTAGGGATGGATGGATGTTTGTTATTCTTTAAGCTTATATTATATATATATAATAGCTTATATATCAGAATAACACATAGGCCATATTTAAGAGAACGAGTACTACGCGAGTGAAACTGAGGACGTCCTCGAATTAGAAATAAAGTTATCATTTGAATAATTACTGAATTCAAGGTCAATACCCGGACATCAAAGGTTAGAAACGATATAGATCTATTCAATTCGTGATAATAGAATCACAGAAAAAGAGACAAATAATAACTTCTATATTAAATTTATATTACAATAGCCAATATTACAGCTCCTATAAATTCTATTTATACTGTCATGATATTGTGAATATATTTTTTAGTTACAACAATATGGGCTTCTTTTCATCGAGTTCTTATGCTCAAAGATGCAGAAGATTGGTTAGCAGAACATATTCGCGTCTACAAATGGCCAATAGAAGTACACATGTATGGTGAAAACAAAGGCCATAGTTTTATGGGCTTCATAAACCTATTCCCCCTTCTTTACCCCGGAGGTATCATTGTAATTTTTTTTTGTTTTTCTAATTAGTGGTTAGTCTTGGAACAAGTGAAACTTTTTAAAGATTTCAATCATAAAAGCTGAAACTTACTTTATGATCATTTTGAGGTTTTTAAGCTATATATATTAAGCTTAAAAACCTCAAAATGATTGCTCCAATTGAGCTCAAACTTCGGTACGACCCGCTTAATAGATTGTTTTTATGTATTATTTTTAGGTTTTCCTATGTCGGCAAAACAGATCTAACCCATATCATAGCTAGCTGGCTAGCTAGCTATATAGTAGATATGCGCAGCGGTTTATAAAACGGAGGACCTGGGTTCGATGCCCGGCTGGTCAGATTAAGATTTTCTAAATCGGTCGGTTGCATCATCACTTACCATTAGGCGTGATTGCAGTCAAGGACTAACCTGTAACTAACTAATAAATAAAAAAAATTAATATAAGTATTAGAAAATTTAACTAATATGAATCGAATATAATGCTACCACAGACTTCAGCTCTACATACTATGTTAATATTTATCGTCATCATTAACAGCATATTAATGTCTCACATTAATGACCTGGACCGACGGATTTACGTGCTCTGCGTGCATGGGACGAGGGTATAACACTATGAACTTACAACTTCAGGCGTAGAATTACCGAAAACTTCGTTAAAGAAAATAAACTCGGTATTGTTTCATAGCCCAACAAGGGCGGCAGATATTAATATTTTTATAAATATTACTAAGTATTGACATGTTTGAAGAGAAAACAGTACGTTTATTGGTGCCACTGCAATGGATCAACGAACAGGACATGATACACAACTGTGGCTGCCCCTTGCTGCTCACGCCCACTGAAAAAGTGTCGTCTATCGTGTCTGCTGCTGCGAAATCTAGCAAGTTTGTATAATCTATACTAATATTATAAAGAGGAAAACTTTGTTTGTTTGTTTGTTTGTTTGTTTGTTTGGTTGTAATGAATAGGCTCAAAAACTACTGGACCGTTTTTAAAAATTCTTTCACCATTCGAAAGCTACATTATCCACGAGTAACATAGGCTAAATTTTATTTTGGAAAAAATTAGGGTTCCGTAAAATATTTGGGTTTTTCGGACACAAGGTGTAAAAAATCAACCAAAAAAGTTACTTATTTTGCGTACGCTGCGTAAACTATAAAAGATAGAACCATAAAATGTTCTAATTAATTGGAGATCTTATAAATATCTACAAAAAAGTCCGCGACACACTATATCTATCTATGTCGAGTGAGGCACAACAACCATTTTTTTATTTAAAAATCTTAATTTTTTTTTGGACTACATTTAAACGCATTTATTTTACTCATGCTATTAATCCTTATCAAAATAAATTATTTCATCACGAAGTACAGTTTATGTAGATAATATTTGGTGTTTAAAAGATTAAAATTGGACGTTTGGTTTAGAAGTTATGGCGAAATTAAAATATTACTATTTCTGCGTTGCGAAGTGAGCGTCACCAAGGCGGGGATGCGCGTGCGGGAGGGGAGTTTGGATCTATCTATACTAATATTATAAAGAGGAAAACTTTGTTTGTTTGTTTGTTTGTTTGTTTGTTTGTTTGGTTGTAATGAATAGGCTCAAAAACTACTGGACCGTTTTTAAAAATTCTTTCACCATTCGAAAGCTACATTATCCACGAGTAACATAGGCTAAATTTTATTTTGGAAAAAATTAGGGTTCCGTAAAATATTTGGGTTTTTCGGACACTAGGTGTAAAAAATCAACCAGAAAATTTACTTATTTTGCGTACGCTGCGTAAACTATAAAAGATAGAACCATGAAATGTTCTAATTAATTGGAGATCTTATAAATATCTACAAAAAAGTCCGCGACACACTATATCTATCTATGTCGAGTGAGGCACAACAACCATTTTTTTATTTAAAAATCTTAATTTCTTTTTGGACTACATTTAAACGCATTTATTTTACTCATGCTATTAATCCTTATCAAAATAAATAATTTCATCACTAAGTACAGTTTATGTAGATAATATTTGGTATTTAAAACATTAAAATTGGACGTTTGGTTTAGAAGTTATGGCGAAGTTAAAATATTACTATTTCTGCGTTGCGAAGTGAGCGTCACCAAGGAGGGGGTGCGCGTTTAGATCTATGTTATATATACGATGATGAATTAAGAATTCGATCTTTGTTCAAATATCTATTTAGTACACGGAAGAGTTTGTTCGTTTGTTTAAACGGGCTAATCTCTATCTGCGTGTCGGATGGTAAAATTATTTTTGTTTATTCTGAAGGCTAGACTCAAGAGTGAAATATACTATTTAATATCAATTTATACCCATCAGCTTGCCATAAATATATATTTTTAATGTTAATGTACTGAAATGTCATACAATGTTTAACAAAAATGTAGACCTTTAGTACACGGGACGGGACGGAGAATATTGCTTCACGGGAAACTATAAAAAAATTAAATTGAGAGGGGGAGCGGGGAATGAGCACACTATATGTGCCTTTACACATTTTGTATGAAAGTCTGTCTTTAAAATTAGAAGGATACCTAAGAGGTTTTCACGCGGACGAAGTCGCGGGCGACTGCTAGTGTTATATATACGATGATGAATTAAGAATTCAATCTTTGTTCAAATATCTATTTAGTACACGGAAGAGTTTGTTCGTTTGTTTGTTTGTTTGGCTAATCTCTATCTGCGTGTCGGATTGTAAAATTATTTTTGTTTATTCTGAAGGCTAGACTCAAGAGTGAAATATACTATTTAATATCAATTTATACCCATCAGCTTGCCATAAATATATATTTTTAATGTTAATGTACTGAAATGTCATACAATGTTTAACAAATATGTAGACCTTTAGTACACGGGACGGGACGGAGGATATTGCTTCAGGGGAAACTATAAAAAATTAAATTGAGAGGCGGAGCGTGGAATGAGCACACTATTATATATACGATGATGAATTAAGAATTGGATCTTTGTTCAAATATTTATTTAGTACACGGAAGAGTTTGTTCGTTTGTTTAAACGGGCTAATCTCTATCTGCGTGTCGGATTGTAAAATTATTTTTGTTTATTCTGAAGGCTAGACTCGAAGAGTGAAATATATTATTTAATATCAATTTATATCCATCAGCTTGCCATAAATATATATTTTTAATGTTAATGTACTGAAATGTCATACAATGTTTAACAAAAATGTAGACCTTTAGTACACGGGACGGGACGGAGAATATTGCTTCACGGGAAACTATAAAAAAATTAAATTGAGAGGGGAGCGGGGAATGAGCACACTATATGTGCCTTTACACATTTTGTATGAAAGTCTGTCTTTAAAATTAGAAAGGTACCTAAGAGGTTTTCACGCGGACGAAGTCGCGGGCGACTGCTAGTACATAATAACACGAGATAATGTTAACAATTTTGGTATAAAATTTCCATCAGTAATAATTCAAAAGTTCGTTTCAAAAAAAAATTAGAATGTTATGAGATTACGGAACTTTCTTTTGAAATTTTTTGTTATCTAATATATTTTTTGTTATATAATAATCTATTATTTGCAAGCATGTAAAAATAATAGAAAGATATTTTTAATCAAGTAATATTAATGTGTTTATCATGAATTCATGAGCAATTTTCTACTTTTCGATAAAGTGTAAAATTGCTCATGTTTATGACACACGAATTATTTATTTTAACTTTTGGACTTGGAACTAAATAAAAAGCTTGTACTACAGCTTGTTAAGACAAGAAAATAAAACAATGATTGTGATGAGAATTGTAGAATCACTCTACTTAATTCCCTAACCCTTGTGCTGATGGAGAAAAAATAATTTTTGAATTGTTTTCTTAAAATTCTCTTTAACTATAGTAGCAGTTTCTAAAGTTAACACGGCTTTTACGGCTATATCTTTCACTTTACCTCTTTGGTTTTCCTATTAAAAATCTTATTTTCAAGGGGTACAACGGAGTCCGCACCTACAAGTATCACTGAAGCTTTGTATGGTCCACGCCCCACTGGTAGTGACGACAGTTCTTCGTTCATAATCGTTGAAGTATCCCTTTCGCGGCCTTTTAAGAAGGCCTCAATACCACCTCATATATCTGAGTAAGTTTCTAATATAGTTTGAAATCTAAAGTCAAATCACAGATATTTGAAAACGTTACTTAGTAGAGCAAAATTTGAATTATTACCTTTTAAGGGATGTTCAGCAGTGTGGCTAAGTGTTATCTCACTTATAACGACAAAGAATAAGGTTAGGTTAAACGGCGCGCATTGTGAGGAGGTTCCTCACTCTGGAGCCCTGACCACCGGTTGCTTGGACCCCCGGGCCCCGCAGCAGGCGGAATGAATTTTTTTTTTAAATTTTTAATAGTGTTTTATTTTTATAATTTTATAAGCATTGTTAAAAATTTTAAAAATAATTGTAAATCAAAAAATGAGTGAAAAATAAAAGGTTAGGTTAGTTAAAGGGGATCGAAGTAGTATACTTGTAAACTATATTTTAACTCATGCATGGAACATGAAAGAAGCTATCAACTTACTTTTATAGTATTTTATAGATTATCAATATTTAGATAGCAAAATAAACGGCTAACGATTACAAGTATTTAAAACCTTTACACGAAATCATTGCTCCTGTGAATGCAATTGTTTTACTTTGTGCAAATAATGTTAAAGTAAAGATATAATATGACAACAGATCAGAAATTAACGAAATGCTAACGGAAATGGAAGTTATACCGACTAAACGCGAGTGCACCGGCCGGGGACAACTCGACCGCGATTGGCAAAGCACAGTGCGTGGCGCGGCTAATTCTTTACGCCGATTACCTTACTTTGGTAAGTAGTTAATCCTGAGAAATATAGTAATCAATATAACGCTTTGACTAAATAATTGCCGATATTGTCAAGTCCATACTATTGATGGAAGATGTCCTAACTGCAATTAACAATTTTACTAAATACGAACGGGAATAACAGAGCAGCAGCAAGGCCTACAAAAAATAGAGGTAATAAGTTTTGTAAGCAAGAAAGTTTTGTACTGTAAGCTAAACCAAGCCAAGATAAAAGAATGAGGGTTGTAGATATGTTTGAAGCACATTAATTGCTATAAAACTTCTGACCCGGCAGTCCGTTTGGCTTTGGATATGATTTTATAGTGTTCAGACAAGACGTGTTTGACAGACACGTTCTAGTCAGCGTATTAATAATAATAATATATTTTTTTAAATGTATACACAGTATAAATAATATACTATTATAATATAATAGGTAAATAATACAAAAAAAAATAAGCTTGGGCCGGAAAACCGCCTCCAGCCGTTTCACACTCCTGTATTTCTGCTACGTCCGATATTGAACGTTTTTTTACATTAAACACAAAAACGATAGTGCTGTCAATTTGCCACTACATCAAAAGCCAAGCAGACTTTCCGAAATAAACTATTACTAACAATACTTACACGACAAAGAGGTTTTGATTACAGGTTTGACCGACTTGTGTACAATAAACCGTCAACTAAGTGAAACGCGTACCCGCGTAGAACTGGTGACATCGTTTTGGCTAGACGCAGCGGTTTATGTCAATAACAACTTTGTTGTCAGCGATTTCCTGCAAAGCGAAGAAACTTTTGAAGTAAGTTTGCCTAATATGCCGTCAGTTCAACTTTGTTATAAAACAAAGAATAAAACGAGCATTTTCCTTTTTCCCTTTCTATGAGTTTGTGTGTCTTTCTCTACCTTCGCCAACTTACTTAGCCAAACCCGAGCAAAACACTACACAGATCAGTATATAATTACGTGCTTATAATAGGAATAATTGTTAACGATCAAATCGTTTCCATTGACATCGGAAGGAGATGTTGATGATAGCTCACGCCTGCCTCGTGCGCCTCTCCAACGAGACGCTGCAGACAACAGCCGATAGTAGACAAGAGCTGAGCCCCACGCTCCGTGCGGCGAGACATGCACGCCAACTGCAGGACTTGCCGCACGCTGTCGATCTTTATCTACAGGTATGTAGTTTTTATTTTGTAATGGTCCACGCGTGCCTAGTCCGTCTCTCCGTCGAGACTCAACAGACTGTAGCCCATAACACACAATTCAATTTTCAATTAAAGCTCCCAGGTGGCTTACGATTTTCCGAAACTCCCAATATTTCAGTCATTTATAATATGTTATAGAATTGACAAATAAATATCTCGTCTTATATCTCGTATCTAATTCTTCTAACGATTTTGAATAAAAACTAAGATTTTTAAAATGTTCCTAAGGTTGTGGCAGCCAAACCTCGTGAGGCGAGCAGTTGGCGCGAGCTGGGCACTTGCCTCAGAGACGTGGACGGCGACTGGGCCAACGTGTGTATCGACAAAGCAGTTGTTCTGAATCCTCGAAATCCGCTGAGGTATTTAAAATACTATAAAACTGTAACGTTGTATTCACTAAAATATTTGTAGGTATTTCATTAAAATACCTGTTATGATCTACGTGTGAGCTGCGATAGACTCAAGCGCGGGGTGCACGGGACGCGGTGGCCTATGCGCCGTGACTTGCATCTCGAGTGATTCGCAAAATTTCGTTATTGCCGAACAACTGTGTCGGATTAATTTAATCCCGGAGTGCTCACTTTATCGTGCATATTATTTCATACGCCTAAATTCCCGTAATGTAAAGGGAACCAGGTCTACGGCTACGCCTTATCTCGGACCCACTCAAGCTTTACCTCGGGGCCCCAACTTCAGTGTCCAGGCGTCAAGGGCCCTGCTTGCCGTTACTCCGGGTCTACGTACCTACCTACTCTGTGTTCGAGTGCGACCTACTTCTCTCCGCATACAACCGACAGCGTGCCGGCATTTCGACCGACGCGCGCTGTCCTAGCCTGGGCCCTTGGTGTTCCGCCCTCCTTGTGCCGCGGAACACACCTCAGAGCAAACCAGGGGAGTACCTGACCCTCAACCGAACTTGGAAGCAAAAATAAATGCAGGGCCCACTTTACCCACGGCCCATCTCTTTAATTGACATTTGTTAATTAATTATTTTTTTTAATTAATATATTTATTACTTGAATCTTGTGATGACGTTTCATTCATTTCTCCCTCTCTGAACGTCACAACTTATTTACCTAAAATTACTCTCTGAAATAAGATCGTCAATGGGGATCCACGGTGAAATGGCGACCTCGCATGAGAAAACGCGGGTGGTCGAACCCACAACTATGTGGACTATCTATGATGGATGGAAGCGGGCAAAATTGTTAGTAGGATGAAACCCACACCCCCTTCGGTTTCTACATGACATCGTACCGGATCGTTTGGCGCATGGCGGTACTCTTTAGCTAACATCAAAGCCTCCCACCAGTCAGACCGATCAATTAAGAAAATCTAAATTGACCCAGCCGGGAATCGAACCTAGAACCTCTGTTTTATATAAATCTATCACGCAAAAGGAAAGGCATGTTAAATATGGTGTAAAAGAACAATACGATATCAATCTGAATTTTCAAATTCAGATTAATGTCCAAGGCAATGGACTCAAACTTTCTTAACCCTCAAGCGATGCTTCTGCGCTCACCCAAATCCCCCGGTGACACCGCTGTGTGGAGTTTACGACAATTACTCTATTACTAAGAGACAAAAAACCTTTTCTCTCTTTCAGTCTACTTTCCAAGGGCTGTGCGGTGTTTGACGTTGACCCGGATGCCGCAGAACCGTTCTTCACAGCTCTATTGGCTTTTTATCCATTCTATACTTGCTTATGGGTGGCTGTCAGCGCGTACTATATACATCGAGAGCTGTTTCATATGGCTCACGAGATTATGGAACAAGTTAAAATGTTGGTAAAATATTACCTGCTGTGTATTTAAAAATAATTGTTTCGTAAGTAGGCATTATGATTTCATCGACTTAAACAGCTGAATAAACAGCTGGTCTTCTTTCTTATACGGTAGTGGTATCCTATATAAAATTCTTTTGTTTTCGTTGTTTTTAGCAGGTTTGTGTAAAATCACCGGAATAATTTGTATATTTAATAATTAATTTGCAAGTTCCTCTCTTAATTACAATCATAATCATAAGATAGTTGAGAATACAATTTTAGGAGTCCCCATGCAATCAGAAACGTAAATGTATAATAATACTAAGTTTTTCTTTCTTTCTTTTAAGTAATTTTTAGTAAATTCCCAAACTTGGAGTTGCGAAATTGGTGGTGTTACACCCCAGTGCTTCTGAGTGTACGTTAAACCGTCCTGGTCATTATAATCAACATCTAATAGTAATCGTTGCTAGGTGTAAGCTCCATATCTCTGTTCCTGTGATCAACGTATCTAAACCGACGGACTTATATGAAAGGACTAGCCGCCCCCGCAACCCCCCTTGTGGGTGGAATTTCGTAAAATCCGTTCTTAGCTGACCTCTACTCGGCGAAAGGAATATTCCTGCCAAATTTCAAGTTGCTACGCCTTATGGTTCCAGAGAAATCGTGATGACTCAATATATAGGTGGGAATCTCTTATATATATAGATTAATGAGAATGGAAGAAGCTAAGGAATCATGCTTGGACCATGACAAGTGGAAGAATGGAGTCTCTGCATACCCCTTAAGGGAATGTGTTGTGATGTTATCTATGTATAAGTAGGGAGGTCTGGCCCTGTAGTCGGATTTTAATAGACTTATAATGATAATCATATTATTAGGACAGAAGTCGAAGGGTTGCAACAAGAGATATTTAACCTCCGAGTGTGGGAGCGGGAGCTAGGCGACTGGTGGGAGCCGACTCCGCTTTCACCCGGTGCTAGCCGCTACTATGATACGGCTGACCTCCTGCTAAGGATTCGCGCTGTCTCTGTAAGTTAACATTAATACTGGTTGTAGATTTGCATACTGATTAGAACTACCTATCACAATTTATAAGTAATTTCGGACAGTAGCAGGGACTTGACGTATTACTTGTCAGGTTGCAGAGAACATACGATTGTATTTATTGTATGCACATTTCTTGACTACATTCCGAATAGGCTTTAGTTTTCATTTAGAAAAGAAAGTTTAAGAGATGATGGACTTGTCTTGCGAATCGTAGGATACGTCATTATTTTGTTTTCCTGAATATTGACCATAGTACTTATTTGACTTGACTTGAATAATATTCCCCTTATTCTCCAAATAACCATTCGAAACATAAAAAAGAACTGTCGGCGGCATTCCTTGCCCCTTAATAAGGACTTCAATTCTGGGCCAGGGCAAATAGTTTTTATTTTAAACTACGCGTTTATTTTATCAGTTAGTTTTCAGCCATTTCATCTTAATCTTAATCCTTATTTAGCTCGCAGAGATATGCATAGCTCAAGGTTTTTTGGAGGCGGGTGACAGTGCCGCTTACTATCACATGGTCGCCTTAAGTTGCCGTGTCAGAGGAAACATTAATGAAGCATTATGCCATCTTAAGCAAGGAATCCAGAAATATGGTGAAGTAAGTATAAAGTCCTATTTTATACAAAAGAAGGCTAATCAGATATGAATTTAAACGTGATCACAAAACAATTCGTACCTATAAACCTAGAAACCTTTGTAAAGTTTCATTCTGTGTGCTACCATCTTTAATTTTTACCAATCAAATATCAATGTTAAGAGGAAGAGAGAAATACTTACCAACATCATTAATCATTTCAATCATAAAAGGTTGTTAATTGTAACTTTTTTAGATCATCATCATCATCTTCATCAATATTATCATCATATTAACGCCCCGTTACAAGGCTAGGCCCCTTGTACGAGAGGGGAAGTGAAGCTTAGAGCGATCACGCTGCTCTAGTATTTATATATATTGGCGGTTTTGGGATGGTAATTGTTTAACGACCACTTTCAGATGTTGATGACAATGACTGGGCACGACGGCTTGAAAGTGTTTTGCGAGGTATGGACTATAAAACCTATGGCTCGCACGCCACCAACTTAACTGTGGGCTTAGAATGTATTGAAAATTTTTTAACAAAAAGAAAAACTCGATATGATCCGTCACCCGACTCATGGACTAGAACCGAGGACCTCCTGATAAGATGCTACATTACTACTTAGTTAATTATTACACGCGAAAAACATTTTTTTAAATCTTAATGCCATAAATTCTTTTTACAGTTCAGTTATTTAAAAAGTTTGGAAGGCGAATGTTTCCACAGTAATAAAGAAACGACTGCTTCTATGGCATCGTTTCAAAAGGTCCGGTTTTGCAGTAGCCCTTACATGTAAGTGCGACTTGATCTGCGTGAACTTAGAACTTTTAATGGTCGCGGGATAGTAGACTCCAAGTAGCATTAGTTAGTAGACATACTACTAACTAATGCTACTTTTTGTGATGTTTTAATTCAGTGTAGGTGTAATGCAAATCATAATTATATAATCAGTCTGATTCCCCAATTATAGCCAAATCGATTTGGGATAAAGCCTCAGTTTTCAGTCGTAATCTATCTTAGTTTGTCAGGTCATGAACATTGGATTAATGTGAGAAAATAAATCAATAAGCAAATAGTAATCAACTTCAGGCTCTCAAGATAATTAACCTAGATTTTTAGCATTAAAAAAAATACGTATTTCTTCTTAGGTAGGTATCTTGTATTGCGACATTCTAGCAATGAATGATTTTGAATTTTGCAATTAGGTATAATTCGGTACTTCTTTATAATATCAATGTCGTTTTTTGCTATTTGTAGAACCTTGTTGTCGCTACCACGCCGTGACTACGGGCGAGTTCAGACAATATTGACAGACCTAACTCGGAGAAACCCCAGTGCCTATGCCTGGATGGCTTTCGCGGATAACTGGATGATGGTTTGTACCTACTTAAATACTGTAGACTGTAGGATATACACAAATAAAAAAGTAGATTTTGTAGGACACAGATAAGTACTAATCAGAATTACTTTCAAGGAAGTCAAGTTAGATTGACTTATTGGTCTAATAGTTAGGTTATTTGCTGTCGTACTACCAGCTTCTTGGATTCAAGGCCTGCACTGGAACATAAAATATTAAACTTTCTTTTAAGAACTTCTCAATAAAAACTCAAAGCATATTCATTTTTATAAGAGTAACTACTGAGTTTCTTGACGGCACTTCTCGTCAAAATCTGCCTTCCGAACCGATGGTAGCTTTACCTACCTTATGTACCTTTGAAAAGAGCATATATACAATATAACCCACTTGAAATAAGATAACCATTACTGCAATTTCAGCAAAGTGCAATGGGTGAGGGTGGCGATGCAGACGCAACGCTGGAGCAAAAAACTGCCGCGGCTAACGCGACGACATGCGCACTCAACGCACTCCGATGCGACCGTCGCGCTGGCCGAGCGTGGTCGTTGCTGGCTACCCTCCTCAAGCCTAGCGCTAGACGGACGTTTTGCAAAGACATGGCTGTTTTGGTAATTGTCTTCCTCTCTCAGTGAACGTTTTGAGTGACGGTGCATCGCCTGTGCGGACGCCCGCGCAAGCTTGGGACAATTTAAAACTTCTCCAGTGTTTGTTCAATCTGTCAAGGGCTTCGCAAATCTATGCCATACACTGTCAATCGAAACTTAAACCTTACCTTTTAAAAAAGTTAAATTGGTATACATTAAATATTATTTTACGATAAATAAAAACTCACAAAAAACATATTTCATACATTAAAAATAGTCAGTCTGTCTGTTCGCGATAAACTACAACTACAACTTTTATTACACACTTAAAATACGATCAGACCAAAATTGACGGCGGGGACTAAACTCAATGACTACAAAACGGATTTTCTTGCGGTTTTCACCAACAGACAGTGACTCTTGTGGGAGGTTCTAGTATATTCATTTTCATTTTTTTTATAAATTGGTTCAAATAGGACGACAATTGTTGTCAGAGCTGCACCGGCTGGGAGCTTTCATTGAATATTCTGCCTAATCCATTTGAAATATAACAAAACAATACATGGAAGGATTGTTCCTTTGTATTAGGATTTAGGACTAACAAAAAAGTCAGAGACGACATATATCTATCTTTTAAGGATAGCATGCTCTCATACTCACTGTATTCTTAAAAAAAGGGTCGCGTATTTTTTGTACTTTTATGGTGCCCCAGGATGTTTGCAATATACCTACTATTTTGCAAAATCGCGGACATCAGCTAGTATTTTATTAAAGAAATGAAAGTAAAGACATTTAAAATTAAATAAAATCCTAAAATTTTAGTGTGGCGAAAATAAATCATCGGAAAAACGCTCCAAGCTGACATTGGATACGCAAGAATCGTTTTGTTTCAAAATTGGGACAGCACTGCGAGAATGTCGTTGCAAAATGTGTGAACAACTAAAATTTTAATTTAATCGTGTTTGTTATGTTAAAGGCAAGAATTGAATTGTTTTAATTTAAATATTATTGAAATAATCTAAATTTTAATTACTATAGCCAAAGAGTTTTAATTTATTCCATACTTCTATGCATGTTAGATACGTATTTTGTCAACTGTGCTAATAGGTAAGTATTTATCTAATAAAACAAAAGTAATAAGGTCAAGGAGATGATAATAATAAAAAACAAAGCGTTTACACTTACATATGTTATGTATATAAATATATTATGCTAATTATAATTGGGAAGGGACAATAAAGTCTTTGACGACTTAATTGTAAATAAAAATCGTAAGACTAACTTTTATTTTCCCATAAACATTTTTTTTTTGCTTGATTCTTTCCCATTGGGAAAAGGCAAAGTTTCCCATAAACATTAAATGATTATCATTTATTGTCTATGTATTTACCATAAAGAATTGCTCTTTATAAGTCTCGTTAAGACTCTACAACAGGTTTACCAATTACCGATTTAATTTTGGTTCGAAATCCACCGCGACAACTGTTTATGAAATAAACTAATTATGAATTTTTTAATGTATTCCCTAATTTCTTTTATTCCGTTTTATTAACATTATCCTTATTATTAAAATAAGAGGTTCCCGACATTTTTATTTTTTTTGTATAGGCATATCCATTTCTTTTTAAAAACCGGTATTATAGAATGTAGGAAGATGATATTATTTTATGATCAAATGGTAAATGGAAAATAAATAGATACACGTATATATAAATATGTCACGTAATTATTTTAAGTGCACAAAAACTGAGCAACATATCAGTAGATTTGTTAATTATGGAATTTGAAAAACAACAATTTCAAAATAAACTGATATATCAACGCATAGCTCATACCACAAAACGCATTGCGCTAAAATGCACACATATGGTGAATAGCTATTATGATGTAAGCATGCGCTAAGAAAGAATCTTCCAAAAGGGATGAAACAGGGGTAAAATTGTACACCAATTTTCACGCGAAGTCGCGGCGGCCCGCTTGTAGGAAATATATTCTTTGGTACAGTAGGAAATTTAATTTAACTCTGTTCAGTAGTTTATGCGTGATTGAGTAACAAACAGACAGAGTTACTTACGCATTTATAATATTAGTACAGATTCTAACTATTGTTTTCTCAGCTGAAGTTATTTCGACGATATATTGAGTTATTGACTCACTTTGCACTCTCTCACTATCAAGCACTCATTAGTGGCCATGGATAACGGACGTGTAGTTTTTATTTTAGCATTAATTCTACATTATTTTAGTTGTACTGTGTCACCATTTATTTTTACAAGTGAAATAACTCTACCGCAAGGCAAGTTAAGAGGCAAAATCGATTGGATTAATGGTTACAATGCGTACTTGGGAATACCTTATGCTTCAGTGACCAAACGTTTTCAGGTATGTTTTTAACCCTCGAAGGAAAAGTGGCATATTATTAATTAGTTAAGCGTGAGTGTGTTTTGTGTCTGTGTCTGTAGCATCGTAGCTGCCAAAAGAATGGGCCGATATCGTCGTATGTACCTACAGCTATCTCTTTTAATAAGATGCTAATTATGGAGTTAAGGATTCTTGAAAAAGTCAGATAAACTAACTCGAATATGCCTATCAAATTATTTTTTTAATCAGTCACAAAAGCAATTTACTGGGTACATTTTAACTTAGTAACATACTTATTGACAGTCGGAGGACATTTTACCATCTTTTTTCTATTTTTGCTACCTTTTACCTTACCTTTTATAGGCTATATTAATTTGATGCGTCAATAGGCTTCGCGATTAAAAGGCCAAACTCAACCATGAGGGAGTCATCGAGCCATGAATTCGATCCCCACCTGCCCAAATTACAATACAATAAAATATTAATAATCCGTCGACATAAGCGTAATGTACCTAAATGTACGTTTTCAGGAGGCTAGTCCTGCACCACAATGGTGTGGAACCAAGTTCGCAATGAGTGGCTCTATCAAATGCAATCAATTCTTCGAATTCTCCAAACAACCTATAGGAGAGGAAGATTGTCTCGCTGTTAACGTGTTCACTCCAATTAGATCGAAAAATAACTTATTGCCTGTAATGCTTTTTGTTCACGGCGGAGGTCTCGATTTCGGCAGCAACACTGACCTTATATTCAATCCAAAATATTTCGTACAAAAAGACGTAATTGTAGTGACAATTAATTACCGGCTTGGTGCTTTTGGTTTCCTATGTTTACATGGCACTGAAGCTACTGGCAATATTGGTCTGAAAGACCAAATAGTTGCATTACAGTGGGTTAAAAGCAATATCCAAGCTTTTGGCGGAAATCCTAACGAGTTAACAGTATTTGGAGAAAGTGCCGGAGCAACATCTATCCACTACATGATCACTACTGGGAAATACAAAGGATTATTTAACAAGGCGATTCTGCAAAGTGGTACAGTTTTGATGCCGAATAAAATAGATCCCAATCCAGTTAAAACTGCATCAATGGTGGCATCTAAACTGGGATTCAATACAGAAGATCCGAAGGAACTGCTTAAAATATTCCAGAATGCTTCAGCCAACGATATTATTAGAGCATCGAGAGTAGATGCAAAAAATCAACCCTTAAAACTGTATAAATTTAGGCCTTGTGTAGAAAGTCCAGTTAACGATAATTCATTCATAACAACCTACCCAAAACAATTAGTAGAAGCACCAATATTAGATCCTAATTTAGATATTATATTGGGATATAATAATAAGGAAGGAATAAAGCAGGCAGGTCAATACGATTCTAACGGACTAAATAATTTGAATTCAACACTATCCGATATTATACCTGAAAATCTTCAAATCACAAACGAATCAGATAAAGAAGCTCTCACTCAGGAGATCCGAAAGTTTTACTTTGACAAGGGCATCGATTACGATCCACTAATAGACTATTTTTCCGATACTGTAATGACATACTCTTCAATCTTTTCAGCGAATGCTTTACTCTCTTCCAATATTACAGTATACAATTATTACTTCAAGTACGATTCGCTTAGGAATTTATATAAGTTTACATCTGGCCTACCACAAAAGCCTGGAGCTACTCATGCAGACGAACTGTTTTACATGTTCGATCCTGTGGTATTTAACCTAATACCAATATTACCTCCTATTCCTGACGATCTTAAGATGATCAATACACTGACAACACTGTGGACGAATTTTGCGAAAACAAGGTAAATCTAACGAATAACTTTGTTTTAGATTAAATAGGTATGTAGGTACTGAAACAGAATAGCTTCTATTTTATATGGCAGTGAGTATGTGACTTATCTTACTTAGGTACTTATTGTTTTTCATATTTTATCAACACTATTTTACTTTAACACATTTAACTTTATAGGCACTAAACGAACAGATTGATCACATTTGTAGCTTTAGCATCGTTAGGGATGTTACGAAGGCCTACGTGGCGCAGTGGTACGGATATGTGCGGTGGATTTATAAGACGGAGGTCCTGGGTTCAATTCCCGGCGGGGCACATTAAAATCTTGGTCTTCCTGGTGGGAGGCTTTCACCGTGCCTAATTACCACCCTACTGACAAAGACGTACCGCCAAGCGATTTAGCATTCCTGTACGATATCGTGTAGAAACTGAAAGGGCAGTGGATTTCTTCCTACTCCTAACAAGTTAGTCCGCTTTCATCTTAGATTGCATCCTCACTTAACAGTGATAGCAGCAAAGGGCCAACTTGTAGTAAATAAAAATATGACGGAGCTCATCCGTGGAAGTACTTCTACTGCGCTTAATTCTGCTGTCATGCAGCATTCCGGTCTGAAGGGCATCGTTGAGGCTTAATACCTTTGTCTCATGTTGAGGGACACACTTTCTAGGCGTTTTCCCCATGCCCTGCGAAATATTATTGCTTTGGTTACCGGCAATAGTTTCCCACTTATCATCAGATGGGCCATCTGCTTGGTCCGTCAATTGATTGCTATAAAATTTGTGTAAATGATACCAGATAAAAATAATTTACATAGTTATATTTACTTCGTGTCTTTATATTTGCTTTTTGTAATAGATATAAAAACAAACCGGATTAAAACCAGAAGTCCCATAAATGTATATGACATCTGGACGTCTACAATCCTACCAGTAGGTAATTTGCGAATCTAGAATCTACTGATTGACAAGTACATTTATTATATAATCGCAAGTAACTATTAATTAAATTCAAATTAGAACGAAATTTAAATTGGGCAACTAAAAGACGACCGCGACTTCGTTAGTGGTAAATCCGGTTTTTTTGGATAGGTGATAGGTACCTATTTAATTCAAAAATATCTTCAATGTACAAAATTAGAATTAGATTATATTAGAACGAACCTAACGGACCCTTAGTTTTATTATAACTATATATATTTTCTCCATCAATGAATAATTTTTTTTATGGTAGATAGGCTTGCACTTGACTACAATAACGCCTGATGGAAAGCAGTGATGAGATCTAAGGTGTAACGCGCTTACCTAGAAGATGCCTATTCACTCTTGCCTCGAAGATGTTTATATTATAGGTGATAGGAAACACTGACGCCGGAAGGGCATTCCACACTTTTGCCGTGCGTATTAGGAACGTGGATGCAAAACGTTTGGTACGATTTGCTTTGATATCAACTACGTAAGGGTGCCAGTGTTCACGGCGTCTAGCTGTTCGGTCGTAGAAAGGGGAGGGAGGAACAAGATCATGCAGTTCCTACCAAATGTTATTGAAATATAGCCGATAAGATAGGTACGGTACCCCTAGAATAAAGTACCTACTACATAGTGTCAAGGTTTCGTATCTATCTTTAAGTTGGTATCTCATCATCATTATCAGCCTATTAACGGACCACTACTGGGCCAGACCAGTAGGTTTAAGTCTCGCCAAAGTTTGGAGTCTGATTTGATCATGAGGCGTATGCCAATGTAGTGTACAAATTGTTTTTGAAGTACTTAGTTCTCAGAGCCGCCATGCTGCGCATCACAGCGTGTTGCAACTTCAGAGCGCACTTGAACTCGAAACAGATGACGTTTATTTATAATATGAACTAATCAAAGGCCATTTGTTTATTTATAGTAAATTGCACCGTACGGTGATCATCGTTATCTTTATTAGTCATCGTTAGGGACGTTAACGATGATTAATAAAGGCTGTATGACGGCCTCCATGGCGCAGTGGTATGCGTAGTGGATTTATAAAACAGAGGTCCTGGGTTAGATTCCTAGATTCCGGCTGGAATTAAATTTTCTAAATTAGTCCAGGTCTCGTTGGTGTCAGGCTTCAGCCACGGCTAGTTACCACCTCGTATTAGCGTTTCATAACGGTGTCATGTAGAAATCGAAAGAAGTGGGGATTTCAACCTTGTTGATCCGCTTCTATATAAGATTCCATCATCACTTACCATCAGGTGTGATTGCAGTCAAGGGCTACTTGTAATGAAAAATAATAATAATATTCTAATTAATACTCACCTACTTACATTTTAGGAAACCATCATCTTCAAGTACAGTCGATTGGACCCCAAGCAAGAGTGGCGATCTAAAGTTTTTGCAACTGGACAATGAAATCAAAATGATACCACTACCTGAGACAGAAAGATATTTATTTTGGGAAAGAGTCTACAAACGATACCCATCTTTATAATACCAAGCAGAACACAAATTACAAGTCGCAGAAAAATCTTCACTGTATGTCCAATAGACCTCAGTAGACATTGTGTTCCATTACAAATTAAAGAGACCAATGTCGCCGATACCTTGGATACAAAGATCTTATCGTTGCTTGGATTTGTAGTGTCGAGTTTGGAAACACTAATCACATGAGTAGATAAAAGGAACAGAGACCAAGCTTCATACTACTGCGCGAATCGGTTGCACTACTACAAACACGCGAAGCATGTGTGAGTGACCACCAGCCGCTTGTCGTGTACTGGGAAAAACTGATTTACGCTGGCACAGTTAGTTGACAATTTTAGGGTCATGTCAGTACGACACGTTGTTTGTATGATTATTTAATTTGTCTTAACCTATTGTGTTAACCCTACCAAAATAGATAACAATTTTGCACGTTCTTAAGAAGCTTTACCTCTGTTTCTTTTATCTAATCATGTGCTCTGATTGTATACAATACCAATACTTAAAAATAAAGTTCAATATCAATATAAAATATGTAATTTTCATTAACATACCTACCGATACCGCTCAGTAAATATGCAGAACGCGTTTTTTACCATCTAGTTATGAATCAAACTTCTTAATAGTCTTTTACAAAGCAAGTGACCTATAGTTTTTATCGTTATCCTTGTAAATACGTCTTTGTAGGCGGTAAATGTCGATCCGGAGCCGGACTTGGTAAGGCTTCAGGGGGCGGCGGATCGGGCAACTGCGACAACTTCTCCGTCAGCCAGATCAAAAAATAAACGAACAATCCCAAGCCAGTCATCCTGCGCAAAAAAAATATAAAGGGTTTACAGATTTTTGCCTCAGAGAGCACGTTATGCTGTCGGCCCCGTTCACAATTATCAACGCCTGAAGAGAGCCCGATTACCTTCTGTTCTATAGGGTCGAGTGCAACTACGAAATAGACCCCGGTTTCGTACAAAAATGACATTCAGTACGTAAGTGTATAAAGTACAAAATTGTCATACGAATAAGTATTTCTCAATTGCAATAAAAAATATGAATGTTTCTTGTTAAAATAACCGTTTATTTGAATAGCCAATCTAGTAGGTATACCTAATGAAACAGATAAGACTATTATTTTAACTGTCAATGTCCGGTGGCACATTTTACTCTCGACCGGTTCCTATCCGTTTACCACCTACCCGTTTGAAGAGAAACCATCGATATAGTTAATACAGTTAATTTTTATTCATTGACAAATTAGTTACTGCTTGACTGCAATCATTACTGATGTTATTGATACGGTTAAAATGTTAACCACTAACTTGGTAACAGTAGTATTTCCGGTATATTGTATGGTAATGCCACAGGCTTCTTACGTGGTGTTAAAGCGGATCGGAGCGGATCGGATGTTTTGACGACCTCTGTGGCGCAGTGGTATGCGCAGTGGATTTATAAGACGGAGGTCCTGGCTTCGATTCCCGGCGGGGCAGATTGGGATTTTTTTCTTAATTTGTCTTGGTCTGGCTTGTGGAAGGCTTTCGCCGTGGCTAGTTACCACCCTACCGACAAAAACGCGCCGCCAAGCGATTTAGCGTTCCGGTACGATGTCGTGTAGAAACCGAAAGGGGTGTAGATTTCATCCAATTCCTAACAAGTTAGCCCGCTTCCATCTTAGATTGCATCATCACTTAACATCAGGTGTGATAGCAGTCAAGGGCCAACTTGTAATCGATAAAAAAAAGATCATTAAAGCATTTTAGATGAGCCCTGGATTTTGAATTTTTTCGAGGTGGGGCAAAAACTAAAAAATGCCGCTCTGTGACAGCGTCAGCCTGATGGAAATGGGCCACAGCTGACAATGGCCGGTCTTACGCTGTTCATTGCAATTTCGAATTTGTCGTCCGTATGACCCCTGTTTGCTCCCCCTTACGTCCGGGGATACTCCGGATCATAATTTCCAGTGTGATGAGCCGCCCTGGGTCCGGCTATGAATGCTTGAGATTTTCTCCCTTTCAGGGAATTCTCGCAATTGGAAAAGTACTATTCGTTATACTACAGTGCCTCGGAGAGTAAGCCTTCGGTTCCTTCATTCAGTCATTATCATTTACATCGAATAACTATCGGCTTTTGACTCTATAAATATACAGCCAAATATTATCACCCGCCAAGCGACATTGAAATATCGTGGTGGATCGAATTTCCAAATTCTCACACTTAAGCCTAGTATCGGCCAATGCGGGTTGGCGGGCTATGTACCTGAATACATACCACCAATAAATAATCTGGCCTACCTAATTTTAAAATAAATTACGTATATGGCTTAAAAATAAAATACTTACGTGCCGAACATTTTACAAAAGTTTCACTGCCGTGTCGTTACTGCGAGTAAATGATTCGGAGTCAACTGAAAGATTCATTGGTACCTTGTATTATTGTTTTTATGTTGCGAAAATAAACAAACACATAGTTGATACAGAAAAATAATAGATACACTTACTACTAATACAATGTTAATAAAACATTGTAGACAATATATGACCATAACACAGCTCGATATATGTATTAACAGACAGATAATTAACAGCCGCCCGCGGCACCGACTCCTAGATATGCTTAAGTAAATTAAAGCAACTAAATGAGACAGTTATTTTTTACTTGACGTTTTGAGTCGGTTCTATTTTTTGTTAAAAATTTTTATTTCTTACTTTTTAGTGATTTATCACCACGTAACGTACTCGTACTATACTGTCATAGTATATTATACGGCACTAGTAGCCAAAAACCTACCGATACCGAGACCGAAGCCGACCGAAGACCGAAATCGCTGTAAGCGTGCCTCCTTTGAAGAGTTCCTTCAATTTCATCAGATCCTAACATGATGACAATGTGACCACCCTGGAAGTATGCCCTTTCTAATAAAAAAATAATTAGCAAAATCGGACAACTCTGTAAAAAGTTTGCGTGGTCATACATAAAAAAAAATATACTTGTCGAATTGAGAACCTCCTCCGTTTTTTTCGTCGGTTAAAAATACAAGTGATAGCTCATTCGACGTGGAATTAAATTTAGAAAGCCGTACTTTTTTTTACTTTTCTTCTTTAAAATTGCTTACTTTTTATATATTTATAAAAAATATGCGTCCCGACCGAAGTGATACCATGAATACAGTAAGAGAGAAGGAACCTTCCTACCTTTGCTGTACTGCATGCGTGAGCAAATGACAAGGTTTACCCTCCCGTAAAAAGTTATCATTTAAATAAATTTAATTTTTTAATAATTTTTTTTTACTTACTTTTTGGTGATTTAAAGACCCGTAACCTACTCGTACTATGCTATTATTATACGACACTTGTAGCCAAAAAGCTACCGACATTTACATAAATACCGAAATCGCTGCAAGGGTGCCTGTAAAATTTGAAGAGTTTCTTCGATTTAACCAGGATCTCACCATCAGATCCTCATATGATGACTATGGGACCATATTTTAAGTGTACCCTTTGTAATAAAAAAATAATTTTCAAAATCGAACTATTCTGTGAAAAGTTATGCGTGGTCATACCTAAAAAAATCTCTATCTCAAAAACTACTGAACCGATTTTGATGAAATTTGCAGTGTACCCTAAGTCGAACAATACCTAGTACAACAAAAAAAAATTACTTAAATCGGACTTGTAGTTCCGGAGATATGCCTCCTCAAACATAAATACATGCATACACTTTAAAAGGACATTGCCAAATATTGTATGGAATTGTACCCCAGGCTGCCCAGTATTGATATATACGAGTATGTCATTAAATAGGCATATTTTCTATTTACAGAAAAACAAAGTTGTATGTAGCTATGCAGTCGCAGGAAAAAGTTATGAGGGTTGAATTCGGTCTTGAATGAAATGAAAAAATCACGGTCACGTGATTCAGAACACAAAAAATCGATTGAAATTTTTATTTTTTTTGATATATTTTCAAGTGATTGCTATGAAACATGGGTAGTTGTTTGAAATTCATTGTGTATTTAAATAAAACAGTTGAATATGAGCATAAGTTTGGACAGCCTGGGGCAAATTTTGGCAATGTCCTTTGGCACATTTGTTCAGACGCTGATATAGACTAACATATGCAAAAACTGGGCATTCTGGAAATATTACATACATACGGCTCGAATTGATAACCTCCTTTTTTTTTAAAGTCGGTTAAAAAGAGGCTCATTAATTTAAAGGACATTATTCACGGCCCATACAAAAATACCAAAACTTCAAAGTGCCGGCCAAAAAAAAAGTACTTATTTCGATTAAGGGTATTATTTTAAACATTTTTCACTAAGGCAGCAATGCTGTGAAACCTTTACTTTCGGTGACATTGAAGGTTAAAGTGCAGAATTTTTCCGAGAATTTTGTTTTTAAACAGATAGGCGTCATTATTACAAACATTTTTTATTGTGACAGCAATACTGTGATACCATTACTTTCTCTGATATTTATTTTTTAACGATAAATGAGAATTTTGTTTTCAATTAGATAGATTATTCCAAACATTTTTCATTACGACAGCAAAACTGTGAAAGCTTTACTTTCAGTGATATTAATGGTTAAAAGTGGAGAATTTTAAATGTAAATAAAAATAGGTAAATGTTATCCTATCTTTTAACTCTGTTAAATGCTCGGGAAACATGATAGATAACCTGTGTCCTCGACAATGGATGGCGATTCGACCGACCAACTGTTGTAGTTGTTGTAGGACTAAAGAACCAACAAAGAGATTGAACAAAACCTTCTCCACTCCTTATCAACTTCCCTGTGGCCTCGACGTTAGATGGCGATTATTATTGCTTTATGACTCGCGATCGTTGTCTGTCGACTGACCCGCTGTTGTAGTTCCCTCGGTACTAGGACTAAAGAACCAACAAAGAGATATAACGAATTTATAATATTTCGAGATGATGTGGCGCCAGCTTGCTCCATCTTCTGTCGAACTCCTTACCAGTTTGCTGTGTTCTTCTCGACTATAGACAGACGGCAATTATTGCGAATGTGTCGTGACCGTCTGTCGGCTGACCCGCTGTTATAGTTCCCTCGGTACTAAGACTAAAGAACCAACAAAGAGATGAAACGAATTTATAATAATTCGAGATGGTGTGGCGCCCGCTTACTCCATCTTCTGGCGAGTTGACAAACTGAACTCCGTACCACTAATTTTCCTGTGTCCCCCTCGACGATAGATAGACGGCGATTATTGCTGTCATAATGTGTCGCGAATGTCTGTCGGCCGACCTGCTGTTGTAGTTCCCTCGGTACTAGGACTAAAGAACCAACAAAGAGATACAACGAATTTATAACATTTCGAGATGGTGTGGCGCTAGCTTTCTCCATCTTCTGTCGTACTCCTAGCATCCTTTGTCACCCTCGACGATAGATGGCGATTATTGCTAATGTGTCGCGACCGTCGGTCGGCCGAACCGATGTTGTGGTTCTCTTGATACTAGGACTAAAGAACCAACAAAGAGATATAACGAAATTATAATATTTCGAGATGGTGTGGCGCCAGCTTGCCCCATCTTCTGGTGAGTCAACAAGCTGAACTCCGCACCACTTGCTTTCCTGTGTCTTACCTAGTCATATTATTTAAGGTTTTATCTGCGGAAAAATTCCTGGTGAGCTGAATTTTTATATACACCTTTATTACGGCATTGTAATGAAGACATTGATATCGTGCCGGCCGGCTAAAAAAGTTATAAAGGTCAAAAGGTCACGAAAATCAGTTTTTCGCAAATATCTCGCGATCTATTGCTCAGAGGTCAATAAAGGTCATTATAAAAATTGTTTGTCGTAAAATTGTCTACAAAAAATGTCTCTTGCATTTTTCTGTAGAATTACTAGTGTCACCGGCCTCACTCTTAGTGTGATATTTTTAATTTATTAATTAAAACAAAGGATAGTTCTTTATTTCCTCAGAAACAAATGACTAAATTGATAAATAAATAATAAATATTATTTTATTTATTCTATCATGAGAACATATATACCTTATTAAAAAGTATTATTGTTTATCTTTCATTGCCCCATTTCAGGACCACGCTTCCCCCCTCATAGAAAAAGGGATTTGGAGCTTAGACCCATCACTCTGGTTTATCTGATCTGCAGGTTGGTGAACTATAACAATAATTTTTGACTCTGTAACTACTTTTTACTTTTACACCTACTTGATCATTGATAATCGTATGACTGTGTAGTATCATTTGAAGGGTAATTTATTTGTCTTTTAGAAAAAAAATAATGGTTTATTATTTTGGGTACCACAGGGCACGAGCGTCCAACCCACATGGTTTCGGGCAAGCCGTAATTTTTCGATGCTGTACACTCAGTTTTGGACCTGTCGCAGCTCTGTGGGCCACAATTTTTTCTCCCGTAACCTTCTTCTACCCGTGGAAACGCTTACGAATGTCCTGCGAGCCATTTGGAGCTGCTGTTACAACTCAACTGCATTGGAAAATCGTTTACGTAAAGAAGTTGACACAATGAAGTGATCGTCTATCTCGGATGTGCAGCGTAGTCGTCCAGAACCAGCCCTTCGGATATAGCCACATGTTTCTTGGAACGGTTGGAAAACAAGCCAAAGGGAAAAACGGCTTAGGTGCAGTTGCCCAGCAACATTTCGGAAATCATTTTTTCGACTTATCGTATTCATGGGTCATGTTATGTTTATGTAATTAAACGATAATTAATTTAAAAGTCAATAAATGTAGATATCATTGTTACTGGAATAATTTGGCGATTTTTTTGACGCCGAGTGTATATCTCACATGTTAACTAATGATGACTGGGGCCGATGATGTAACATACTGAGGCACAATGATGTAATACTACCACCTTGCCGGGCTACTACTGTAAAAAAAGCTCAATATATTTTTTTATGAGTAAATATATTTTCTCAAATTCAGGACATGACTCCAGAAACTCATGAGCCAATCAATCTGACCTTACCACTTTCCTGTGTCTTCCTCGACGATAGATGGCGATTATTGCTAATGTGTCGCGACCGTGTGTCGACCGACCCGCTGTTTTAGTTCACTTGGTACTAGGACTATAGAACAACAAAGAGATATAACGAATTTATAATATTTCGAGATGGTGTGGCGCTTGCTCCATCTTCTGTCGAACTCGTTACCAGTTTCCTGTGTTCTTCTTGACAATAGATGGCGATGATTGCGATCATCTGTCGGCCGACCCTCTCACTTGGTACTAGGATTACAGAACCAACAGCGATATAACGTATAGATACCGATATAGTTAGATGTTTTAATCACGGTGGCTTTGAAAGGCAGCAGGCAAGAAAGAAAAATCAATCAATCGTCAAAATTTGAAATGAAATTTCTTTATATTTAGGTACTTTTTACTAGTAATATATAGATACTAGTAGTATTTGAAAAACCATGGTCACTAGACAGGTTCTTGTCTATACTTCAGCCAAACTTGATTGAGAATGCTTGTCAACAAACAAATTTAAAATGACAGTAGAAAATGCAACACATTTTATGCCTAATAAAGGAGAATGCCAGATCCTAGCCCATATAGAACACAAATTGTAAATATACTAAAAATAACCTACTATTAAATAAATATTTTACAATAAAACATTTTTACTGTTGGACCTCGGAATAAAATTCTGTTAAAAAAAATAATTTAACTACTCCATTTAATTTACACTCTTTACGCATTTTTAAATCTTTATTGTTTCACTGGATTCTAGCCTTTTAAATCGTTTTTATTGAATATTCACCAAAAGTGGGCTTTAGGAGGCTAGTATCTGAGTAGTTAAGCCTGTTCAAAAATGTATTTAGTAAAGCTTTGCATCTTTTATGTCAGTGTGACAACTATACGTAACAATAATACGGAAGTGGAGGATAACCAACATTAGGCTCGTGTCGAATACTCCAAGTTATAGAGCTTTTGAATGTAATTTATATTAAATAGTAAAAAAAATGTAATAAAATGGTGCATAATACATTGTTGTACAATATGTTTTTATTAGTGGGTTAAAGTCCTATACATTGTGTGTCATTCTCCTTTAAAATTATATTTTGTTTTTTTTATAAAATCTTAATTAAAAGATATTGAATATATTAATTAGTTTTAAGCTTTCTTATCTAATTTATTGTAATGAATTCGTTATTAACAAGTTAATTAAAAAAATTAGGTGCAAACTGACTAGTAATTTCTGCCTTCATTTTTAATTTGTTTGTTGACAAGCATTCTCAGTCGAGTTTGGCTTTAGTATAGTGTCTAGCAAAGGGTTGCCGTTGGATTGTTTGAACACTAAATCATTTTTCGTAACTATTACCCCGAAGTTATCAACTTAACTCCAATACGAGAAAGTCCAAGGTTGTCAAATTACCTACTATGAGAGAACCATCAAACATCCGCTAAAGTTATTTGAGAAGTGATAACTTCTTCTGTCTCGTTTCCCTTTCCCTCACACACTCACTCAACACTTGCCGTATTTCAGTTATCGCTTCTGTCGGGCGTTTTTTTTACGTCCAATGTCAACAGAAATTAGTTAAAGCCTGCTCCAAACTTAGCTTCTACACGTGATAACTAAATAAAAATCGGTCTATTACTTTATGAAAGCTTGAACAGATATAGAAAAAGTTTAAAACAGCTGATATGGAATCTACTTACTTTATCAAAAAAATGTTTTTAGTATAGATTTTGCTTACTACCGATATTGTTGTGTATACGATAGTTATGAATTTTATTGTCTTCTTTGTTTCAGTTATAAATATTTTAATATTAAATATAGTTTTAATAGATGCAACATAATAATTGTGTATCAATCGATATGAATAATTATGATTTCCAATGTTTCGAGAGGGAGCATAATTTCAAGATAGGCCGAGACCTCAAGAAATGTTCATGCCGCAAGCGTCTTTAAGGAATTTATTTTACGTTCCCTAAATAATAAAAAGTAGATAGAAAGTATATAAAACGTAGCTATATATATATTATATATGCTTTCACAATTGCCTAGACTAGATAAAACAAAGGTACACTCAAGAACCTTGCAACTTCTCAAAATTATGGTCACCCTCGTAAACAGCTTTAAAGTATGATCAAACAAATTGTAAGTTATGTATGTACTAAATATTTTAGTAAGGATTATTGTCAAAAGTGGGGTTCTAGGATTATGAATGACAAAATAAAAAAAGTTATGAGTTTCGGTTACGTTGTTTTTTACTATCAATTTTGGATGTGTACAAGAATTCGAGGAAAATAAAGGAATATGTAATGTTTTTATAATATATATATTCTACATCGCAGTATGCGTTATGAACAAACATTACTTATGTTACTTCCCATATAGTACTTTCTACTCATTCATATTTTGTTCGCTCGCTCATCATTTGTATAAGATATCGTGAGAGCATAGTTATTCAATACAAGTGACAAAACAAGATAGTATACTAACTATATTATATAGATAGATCCGATTTATTTAAATAAAACGTACCAACTAATCGAATCACTCCATCCGTACTTTGCAAAATATTAGCAAATACTGCGTAAGTCTAACTGTACAGACGCGTCCACGGCGCGCGCGGCACGCACGGCGCGCGCGGCGCGCACGCACGCAGCACGCACGCACGCAGCACGCACGCACGCAGCACGCACGCACGCAGCACGCACGCATCAAGGAAACTCGTCGATATCCGTATGATATTTATTACAAAGTCTCGCTTACAGATGCATAGAAACGAACAATAATTCTCACTGCGTATCGTAAAATCGGTGAAAAAGTTTGCGATAAAAACCTAAAATTCACATACTGAAAATCTAAAAATATATTATAATAGATTTGAAATGTCTATACATGTGTTCACACGAACACCTTGGCGAGCCCGTCGGCGCCCGCGCTCGCGATGTAGGGCCGCAGCGGGTGGAACGCCACGTCCAGGATGCTCTCGTCGAACTTCTTGCGGTGCGCCGTGATCTCCTGCACGCACGTCTTGGTGTCCAGGTTCCACAGGCGCACGGAGCAGTCGTGGCTGCCCGACAGCAGGAACAGCCCGTTGGGGTCCAGCGCCAGGCCCGTCACCGCGTCCAGGTGCGCCACCATGGCGTGCGCGCAGCGGCCCGACGCCGCGTCCCAGAAGCGGATGTGGCGGTCCTCGTGCGCCGTCACCAGCAGCGGCAGCGTGGGGTGCGCGCGCACGCGGTGCGCCAGGCTGTCGCACGCCACGCGCAGCACGGCCTGCAAACAAACACCGTGCTCTGAGTACCAGCGATAACTTGCAACGAATTGCGCACCCAAGCCGAGCTCGCACGCACCTGGCCCGTCTCGAGATCGAACAGCAGCAGGCTCCCGTCGCGGTAGACGACGGCGGCGCGCGAGGCGGCGTCCGCGAAGTCCGCGGCGGCGGGCGAGGCGCTGGTGGCGCTCTCGTCGCGCAACGTGGCCAGCAGCGGGCGCGGCGCGCGCGGCGCCCACAGCCGCGCCGTGCCGTCCGCCGACGCCGACAGCAGGCGCCCGTGCGCGCTGGCCAGCGACCACACCGCGTCCGTGTGGTCGCGCAGCACCGGCCCCTGCACACCACACCGCGTATCAGAACAGGCGCAGTAGCGTTCAAAGGAAAAACTTGACCCAACGTTACATAAATGAACAAAATATTAAAAATTTTGTATTTAAAAATTTACTAGTTTACCCCATTTGAATAATATCATAAATAGGAATGGCCAACAAAAAATAGCTAATTTCATTACTGTTTTAGGTACTGATCTGTCTTTGTAAATACTTATTCCATTAATTTGACATTAGATATCAGTTGTCAATATTGACAGCCCACATTTGCAGATACTTTTAGAGAAAGAAGAGCTAAAGTAACAGATTTCGAACACAAACTTAAGAGCTATTGGCTATATGGCTGTTATTTTTGGATTCAAGTGAATTATTTTAGATTATAATATAGTGAATTATTTTATATACGTCACCGGAAGATAACAAAATTTATAAGGAAATTTATAAATTTGCGGTTCTCGCTATTTTCCGGTGACATATATAAATTGAAGTAATCACTAAATATTCATATAATAAAAAATTTAAAAAGTTTTCTACCTGCACCGCAGGATCGTACGGGTCGTAGGGGTCTGCGCTGGGCGGCGGCAGGTTCCACACGCGTATGGTGCCGTCCAGCCCGCCAGAGAAACATTCTTCAGAACGCGGCATGCCCATGGCGAGGCACATGACGGGCGCCGTGTGGGCCCTGAACGTGTACAGCGGCTCCACGTCCAGCCCTGCAGACTTCTTGGCGGGCACTGTACGCTGCAAGTTCCACAGCTTCAGCGTGTGGTCTTCGGATGCCGTGACTAGCGCCGCTTCGGTCGGGTGAAAGGCGAGCGCTCGCACCTGGAATGTAATAATGTTCTATTTATAGAAAGGCTCTATTTGAATGGCTCTCCAGGTGATTATTGTGCCTCGTTCCTAAATGCAATCATCCAACTGTTAGAGTAGGTGTTTGAACTGATATGGGCGATATAGGAGGTGTAGGCGGGGCGAGTACAAAAGATCCAAAAGGGTCGAAGTGCATTCGCTATGGCGGGCCTCTATTTAGACCACAATATAGGTGGATTGGATTGTGCATTTACATTAAGGCAGAGCCAAAGCGAAGCGTCATAACACGTTTTATTAGTACAACATGTTAAACTTGTAGACTGGAATCATTTTGTCACCTGTTGCCACCCAGCGCCAGCGGCTTGTCACTTCCCTGTCATACAGTACTCACCCCGTCAAAGTGCGAGCGCAGAGTGTATTTGGCGTTCCACGTCTTGCGGAAGGACTCCTTGCTGGCACTGGCCACGTCGTAGCCCTCGGCCTCGTTGCTGACCGTTAGCTGCGCCAGCTCGCCCAGCGCCAGCGGCTTGTCACTTCCCTGTCATACAGTACTCACCCCGTCAAAGTGCGAGCGCAGAGTGTATTTGGCGTTCCACGTCTTGCGGAAGGACTCCTTGCTGGCACTGGCCACGTCGTAGCCCTCGGCCTCGTTGCTGACCGTTAGCTGCGCCAGCTCGCCCAGCGCCAGCGGCTTGTCACTTCCCTGTCATACAGTACTCACCCCGTCAAAGTGCGAGCGCAGAGTGTATTTGGCGTTCCACGTCTTGCGGAAGGACTCCTTGCTGGCACTGGCCACGTCGTAGCCCTCGGCCTCGTTGCTGACCGTTAGCTGCGCCAGCTCGCCCAGCGCCAGCGGCTTGTCACTTCCCTGTCATACAGTACTCACCCCGTCAAAGTGCGAGCGCAGAGTGTATTTGGCGTTCCACGTCTTGCGGAAGGACTCCTTGCTGGCACTGGCCACGTCGTAGCCCTCGGCCTCGTTGCTGACCGTTAGCTGCGCCAGCTCGCCCAGCGCCAGCGGCTTGTCACTTCCCTGTCATACAGTACTCACCCCGTCAAAGTGCGAGCGCAGAGTGTATTTGGCGTTCCACGTCTTGCGGAAGGACTCCTTGCTGGCGCTGGCCACGTCGTAGCCCTCGGCCTCGTTGCTGACCGTTAGCTGCGCCAGCTCGCCCAGCGCCAGCGGCTTGTCACTTCCCTGTCATACAGTACTCACCCCGTCAAAGTGCGAGCGCAGAGTGTATTTGGCGTTCCACGTCTTGCGGAAGGACTCCTTGCTGGCACTGGCCACGTCGTAGCCCTCGGCCTCGTTGCTGACCGTTAGCTGCGCCAGCTCGCCCAGCGCCAGCGGCTTGTCGTCCGCCTCGCCGCCACCCGACACCGCGCCAGCGCCGTGCGGGAACTTCACTGTAATACACAACACGTGATGAACATACTTTACCAAGTCCAAGCATACAACAAGAGTATGTTAGGGTACATAGCCCAAGATCTTTGATATTGATATCAAAGTATTGAGCCGCATGTAACCTGCTCGATCAAATCAATTTACCTAGTGAGGAGTCCCACTCTGCGCTATCTGGTGTGTGGTCACTATTTCAGCACCTTGTAACGCCAATAGCTCGAGCTTTGCAACTCGTTGATCTGACTTATATTGACGTAAATTGCAAAACCAAATGTGCTATGTGGATCAAAACATTAACATACGATGAAACTGAGGAATTTTTATCTACGTAAATATTCTTTTCTCTTTTCATTCATATATATCACTCCTATGCAGACACACGCAAACTTACACGCTCACCCAAACACTCGTACACATACACACACGCACACACACACACACGCACCTACATACACACCTTTTTTTGTATTTTTTTTTTGTAATATAATTTCAATTTAATTTAATTTTAATTTCATAATTCTGTGCCTATAATTAATAATTTATTGTTTTTAACGTGGAACTATTTTTGTAACTGTATTTTATGGAGGGGATGATCACCACAACACAGTTTTTAACTTATGTGGGATCATCGTTTTCACTTGTATATTGAATTTGTTCCAAATAAACTTTATTTTATTTTATTTTTTTAGCATTGTTAAACTTATAAGGATCATTTCTGATTCCATCATGTAGAAATACTCATAGGCCAGCCCCCGAGGGACTCGGAGCCTTCTTACTCACCAGCAGGATATTCGTCTCCTTGACCGCCACCATCGGCTTCGCTTTCTGTTAGGAGGTTCAGCTCGTTTAATACTTCCTCCGCTTCATTGTCTACCTCCTCGCCTAGTAAACATAAAAATATAATCAAATACCTGTTTTGTATGTTCCTATTATGCGTGTCGTCTGCAGCAATACATTTCTGTGGAGTATACCCGTACATGTGATTCAACTTCAAGTTTTAGATTACATATTGATCAGTATCTTACCACTGAATTGACTCTAATAGTAACTATTTATTTATATTAGCGTCTGTTCGGCTTACAAACATGAAGGGAGAAAACTTCCGAGTTATAAAATTTCCAACTTATAAAGATTTTCATTTTCAACTTAGCCGAATTTCACGACTTTAACCTTTATAGTATAAAATCAATTTCAAGTAATTTTTATTTAAAATTGTCAAGGTCAAATTCGTTAAGTTTCTAATTAAAAATGTTAAAGCTGAGTTCATAAAATGGATGTTCGCTACAAAACTTCAATTTAAAAGGCGTAGTCAAAAATTATTTGGACACGAAATTTCGAGTAATGGTTGTAAGGGTTGAAGGAAAGGGAACAAACAAGGTTATCGACTTGTGAAAGTTTTCTACTCCATATAGAATCAATATTTGACAGAAAGAAATTTTGGTGTAATGATCAAAAATAAAGACATTTTTCTCGCTCGCTCCTAAAATATCTTACCTTCACCACCTATGAATTAAATCAAATTAACAAAAGCCAAGCTATCAGTGTAAAGGCGAGTCGAGTCGAGGCGACGTTTACCTTGCTTCCCCGTGGAGTGGTGCATTTGTTTGGCATCTAAGTCATCTATCTCGTCCATATCCATTTCCTGATTGGCTAGAAACTCGAAATTCGCGAATACTGCGGCCGTCTCTTGCACTGAGAGACCTTCCTCGTTGTAGCCCCCGCCTTGTGATACGCCCGCTTTGCGCTGCTCTTTACCTGGATAGTTTATACCAGATGTCATCATCAACATAATCCAGGCTGATAACGATGATGACGACGCATAGGTAATGATCTATCATTAATGTCAATAATACCTATATCAACGGCATATTATAGGTCCAACCCCCATATTCTGTAACTATGTTTTTATTAGTTGTCTGTTAATCCTAAGTTGTCTGGCCTCACTTATTATAGAAGAGGAATATGGAGCTGCCAAATATGAGCATAATTTAAATGAAGTCGGTTAAAAAGTCTTGTACAGCCAGTGGGAAACATTTTGTATTGTTCTATGTTACAGGGTTCCCTGAAAAAGCGAAGTATCAATTTCAAAGTTTTTAAAGAGTAAATTAAGAATGCCCCAATTTGAAGAATGATTTTTGAAAAATCTACGTAACTTTGTTGCTTGGATTATTCAGTTTTCCTTCAACTCAAATTTCTAAAATAGAATTTTTTATGGTCATCATCACCCCAACATATGATTAACGTTCACTGTCTGAGATAGGCCCCATATACAATACGAAATATATAAACATAGTATTGTATGATAAATACATAATAGGTAATTTTAAACAAAAAATGTTATTAGACACATGTATAAACTTCCTCCAAAGCTGCTATTCCTTGTTTGCAGGCTTGATTTAATAGAGCATTTTAATAATAAAAAGAAATTAAAATCATCTGAAAATAAGACAATCAACAGGACTAGACTAAATGAGTTTTGTAAATTACATATATAACATATAATTATTTCAAGATAGAAAATTGCTTTTTTTTCAAATCTATCCTAAAAGTTTATCACAGCACCTAATGGTGATCAGTACATTGATTCTTGATAAAAATACATCGTACGAACATCTTGCTTACATCCCGTCGATCATCCTACCTACAGTTCCACTATCAGTCCAATATGACAATGTCATTGAAGCATACCGATTTCTTTTACAACCGTTGTACATCGGCTTTCAAAATTTACTTTTTTTTTTCAAGAATAGACATACAGTTTGCTTTGTTGCTTATGAATTTGTATTGGATAAGAAAAAGGTCCTTTCACAACTGACAGAAGATACGTCATGCATAACAACGATCTCGTCAAATTATACTCTCAACACTTTCGTCGCACTAAAACATCTTCGGTTAGGTGTGAAAGGTTTGAATTCATAATTGTGTCCTGACGTCACGCGACCGGCAATATACCGCGCATCTTCCGTTAGATTTGCAAAGAGTCCAATATCAAGCTTAAACTCTAACATAACATAAAAGTTTAAAAACAGATGGTACAAAAGTTATTGTTTATAAGTTAACTATGTTATCAAAGTTAAATCGTCAAGGCGTGAGGCTGCAGCCTGATGCCGATTTCACGTGCATTTCAGTCACGCCCGCGCCTAACAGCTAAGTTTCTTATCACCTCTTTTCAGTAGAGTCGTTTTCAAAACTAGCAGTTAAATATCTATTAATTAATTTAAATTGATGTATACAATAAGCTGTTAGAAATAAATGAATTAAAAATAAATAATCAACATACCGTAATCATACATCTTGCGACTTAAGGCAGTGTTCATAGAATAATGTTGCTGTTTATCACAGTTTCTGTAACTAGGATCCTCTCCCGGCTCCTCATTATTTAATCCCAATAAAGTTCTCACTTTGTTTGAACGTACATCAAGAATGGTGTCTGTATAACCTATTTCCTGTTAACAAAGCAATTCTTATATAAATTGATTATGTTCTTGAATATGAAAATCTATTCTGTACTAGAGGACACCCGCGGTTTCACTAGCGTAGTTACCGTTCCCGTTAACATTTCGTGATAAAAAGTAGCCTGTGTTATTCTAATGTATGAGCTTATATTATTGAAAAGTTTCATCAAAACCCATTCTATACTTTTTGCGTGATACGAGTAACAAACATTCACCCATACATACAAACATTTGTGTTTATAACATAAATATTTTAAGGTAATTTTTACTGAGCTAAACGGCAGAATTTTGATCTGGTTGGGTGTATATAGGACAATATCTAAATATGTATCAAGAAATTCATTGTTTCCATAATATGATGCCCCCCATGATGAAAACCCAGAAATATTTTGTAAATTAACTCTATTTAAGTACGCATGTAGTAGAGGTATGATGCTGATCGAGTCAATTTAGGTAAATTATAACTTGTAATCTTGTGCACTTTTACGTATGCAATACTTTGATATTATAAATGTCAAAATACCTCCTCGGTCTGTTTTTTAGTCAATCACGCCTAAACTACTGAACGAATTAAAATGAAAGGAGATGTCCCATAACTGCCCCAGGGTGGTTTTATATTAAAAACACCTAGATACCTAACAAAATAAACGAAATAATTATTCTTAAATACATAAATCGAATAAGTATCGAAGTTTTATAATAATTATTCTTAAATACATAAATCGAAACGTTGGAACTAGCGGGGTTTTTTAAATAAACCTAAAAAAATAATTATTTTTATTTCGAATTGAGCGGTTTAACCCGCGCAGATCCTTTGTGTTTATTGGGATAAAAAGAAGTCTATGTGCCAGATATGTTATATATGCCAGACTATTATCTATTTCAATGTCAAATTCTATCCAGATTTGTTTAGCCGTTGAGCCTTGATTGGGTAACAAACGTTAATATCGACATTTGCATACAAAATGTATAAAGAAATTATTTTTTTCATAACATTTTGTTTTCAGTACTTCAGATACCACTAAATATGACATAAGAAAATAATTATTTCACTTTGTGTTTGTTAAATTACATATAACAATATTTATACTAAAATAACCTTTAAGGCAGGTATTTTAGTGAGTTATGGTACTGATTATGCAATAACCCCTCTATCTAGGGCCAAATGTACTATTTATTATTTAATTAGATAGAATTACCAACCCGAAGAAAGTTTCATTGAGACACATTAACTTTTTTCCCTAGGGCAAACAATGTATGGGTTGGCCATCTCCTTTATTACAGAAATAGTCCTGAGCCTGAGAAAGGTCATAGGCTATTTTTTTCGAACTATCACAAAAGGGAATATCTCGCGGACGGAGTCGCGGGCGTCCGATAGTTCACAATATTGATAGCTTAGCCCTATCAATATTTCATTTATTCCATCATTTATTTCAGTGCTAAAAAATAATTCCTTGATTGATTGATTGCCTTACTAAACAGCAAATAGAAACAAAGGGCTTTAAAACTTAATGTCTTCCGGGATAGTGTGTCATTACCCCTAGACTACATGGTGACCTTATAAGGTTATAGTAATAATATCAAATACAAACAAACCAATTAATTATTAGTACTGAAAAAGAATGCGACCTTGTATAATTAGACAATACATCATAATGGCTTACAATCTACAATGATAAGTATTTCCTCTGATAGTTAGTGCCATCATATTAGGAAAAGTGTATTGTATATTGTTCAAACTAGTTCACTTATAGTCACAAACTTATCAAAAAGAAATAAAGGCGATTTTAAACATTTTTTTTTATCGACAAGTTGGCCCTTGACTGCTATCACACCTGATGTTAAGTGATGATGCAGTCTAAGATGGAAGCGGGCTAACATGTTAGAAGTGAACTATTATAATGACATGCTAAAAAGGATAAGGAAACAAGCACTTTATACCAATACTAGCAGACACCCGCGACTTCGCCTTTATAGTAAACAAATTGCAACCTTACAAAAATACCAAAAAAGAACATAACTATTACTATTATTTAAAAAATGAGTATAGCAAGTTATCCACAAAAGATAGATATATGCCATTGCAGACTTTTTTAAGCAGCATTTTTGATGAAACAACGGTTTAAATTTCTCAGGCTTTTCTAACAATTATCCCCATATTTCATCCAATTTACATAAAATGTTACCAAATTATATACTAAAACCTTCCTCAGGAACTACTACCTATTGGTGAAAACCGCATAACAGTCCATAATATATTAGTATGAAAATTGCATTAAAAAATATAAAATTGTGATCAGAGTGTGTGCATTAAGAACACATGTGGATATTGTATACAGAACACATGGGAATTCAATTAAAAATTAAGACATATGTAAAGCTTATCAACTTTTTAGAGATGTAGTGTTGTTCATTCTTGACTTAAGAATAAGATGTCAATTTTTGTTATAGCCTATTCTTTGAAACTCTATCTAACACCTCTTGATATCTGATTATCTTGACATCTGGGTAGCACAGTGATGAAAAGTAAAAAAATAAATATGGTGAGCTTGGTTGTAAGAGAGAAGAGAGATCAGTGTCCAATGGCTTTAAACTTTTATTTTACCTGTAGATATTGCTTAATGAGTTGGTGCCCTTGTTTCCACTGGGCTCTTTCAGCAGGCTCTGGTTCTTGCGGCGGTTCGTCAGGCGGTGGGCGCATGTCCCCCTGCTGAAGTTCCACACCATACTTGAGCCTGTGGAACTTGGCTCTTTCTTGTTTTAGCGCATATTCAAGCATTTTGATCCGCCTCACAAGATCATTCTTTAAATTTTCTTGGCCCTTCCTCTCACCTTGCAGGAAGGCGATCCGCGCCTAGAGAACCAAACAAGATATTACAATATTAAAAAGCTCAATAAACTGGCCAAAAAGAATTTAGTACAACAAATTAATAATTCTAGTACCTAAAAACTATTTATAATAGAAAAAAATCTTGATAATTAAGTTATATTGTTTGCTATCCTAATATAGAAAACAGAATGGCATGTTCAACACTGAATCTAAATAAGAAAGACCTTCAGTTAATATTAGGAAACAAAATGATAAAAATTAATAACATATTATAGATATCTTGATTAGCTGTTTTTCAGTATTTTTTATATAGGATTTTTCATATAAGTGTATCAGAGCCGTAACCAACAATTTATGCGCCTTGTGCCAGCATGCATAACTGCACCTTACCCTTGTAACTGATTCTAAAAAAGGTAATGTGTTTATATTGTCTGGTAATGTCTGCACACCTCTCCGGGTCAGAGCCCTGAGCCTGGGCACTGTTGGCACTGCCCTAGTTACAGCAGTGATGAAGACTACACACTGCTACTCCTTCCCATCTTTTGGATTTGAAAACATGAAAGCTTTTATAAGATACTCCTACCCCTGTATACTAGTCAGATATAATTATATTCTTAAGAAATGACAGTCACAAGTACAGATTATTTTCTTATTTAAACCAATAAAAAATATCATCTTAACACAAAAAATTTTAGAAAATAATATTATGAACATGATCATTATTTGCCTTTCGCCTTCAAATAGTACACAAAAACATTTTCCTTAGAAGGGCTACATTAGTCATCAGGCAGCAAACCCAAAACCTCTAAATTGATCAGAGCTATTGAGCCTTACTTATTATTATATTTAATAAAAACTAATTAAAATTATAAAACCTATAAGTTAAATCACAACATCCATGTTTCTTATGAAACATTTCTAAGTAATAAATGCAACAAATATGTTGAATGCAATTGTACACTACAAACTACTTTCTATAACTATGCTTACTGAACCAAAACTCAAATGGCCTTTAAGTAAATGCAAGAATGCACACAAACTTACTAAATGATGTAGAATAATTTATTGAAATGTAAATACATTTTTGCAAAACAATGATTGCAAATAAATTTGAAACAACAAAACACCGATATATTTATTTCATGTTCAGTAATTCTTTTCACACTTAATCTATAACAATTAAAAGAGGTTAGATAAAACTTAGAGATAGATAGAGTTGGTGGACTTTTAAGTTTTTTACACAATTTATAAAGAATTCAAAGTGTTAATTACATGCAAATTAGGTTACAAGGTTTACTCCTAATTTTCTTATATAGATTATTATTATACATAATTAATAACTTCTCAAAGCCAAAAAGGAATGCCAGAATAAATCTGAGAAATATACAATTTAAAAACATTCAATTAAGTTATCTAAAAACATTGTATATTAAAATAAAGTTATTTAAACATATTTTTATTAAATATTCAAAAATAGTATATATAATAAATATACTATTTTACATAACAAAACCAGTATTTATTTTAAATTATTCACACCAACCTTTCTAACTATCAACTATGTCATTGTAAAAAGAGGACATGCTTATATTATTAATTTAGCTTTCAAGTTGAATGTTTAAATCATTAAGGATAAAGCAACTTAATAAATTTATTTGTGTTGTATATGAAAAGCTCCAATAGGAAAATAAATATCAATAAACAGACTAAATATCTAATTTACAATATATTAGAATACTATCTAAACAAAATTAGGAAGTCAGTGAATGAATTTGTCAGTGAAGTGGATTACGTGGGTGTTACGAAAGAAATAAAAGCAGTAAAAGGGAGCTAACAGAATGAGTTTCTAATTATAAAAAATAAAATCAATACGCCTTTAAAAATAATACCTCAAACTCTGCTCTGTCCACCTCCCATTGTGATCTCTCCAGTTCGAATCTCGCCCATTCGTGTTGGATAAAATGCAAAACGCCCGGTATTGAATACTGGACACTTTGACTAGATTCTTCATTTTGTTTGTTATTTACACTAACTCCTATCTGAGATCCCACTTGCCCTCCGTTGTGATGAGATACGGAGCTATCATCCATGGCTGTGGGGATTTTCATGACATGGCCACCATTACCGTACTTGTCACAGACCTATCATGAACTATAATATGAACTAGGGAAAATCAAACACTAAAATATCATTTTTAATTAAAATCTAACTAGTTTTCACGACGGCGACACCATTTAAAACACTTTTATACGAGGTATTCATGTATGAAAAATTATTGCATGATGGAATACAAAAGTCGAAACGACGTCCGTCCGCTGAACATTGCTTTTTACTTTTTTTTTTTAGAATTAATGTTGCCATGTTATAATCTTACGAGTTTTTGTATAATTTCAATTTTAGACAACTAAAAAGAATTATGCAAATATAAAATAATAATTCTATCACTAATAAAATATTATTATAATTTTTCACAATTGAAACTTTCAAATGAAAACTTTTATTATTCGTTATGTATTGCTTAGATTTGATATATATTGGTTATAAAGTACAAAAAAGTTACAGGTCATTTTAAATTTGTTTGTTGACAATAATTCTCAATCGAGTTTGGCTTTAGTATAGGTGTTTATCTAAGTAAACGTAGCAATTTTATATTTACAAAATAAATACCTTCTTGAGGCTACATTTTGTTTTTCGTAATCTGTTATTGAAGTAAGATAATCTGAAGTCAATTTCAACCGTAGACTAATATAATGATAGTATCCAAAGACGATATCTCAGTTCAAAATATCTGTACCCGTTTACTTTTTTAAACATAGATTAAAGACTACTAGATAGAGCCCATAGCGTGTCTACTCGTGAGACAGCAAATCAGCCTTATTGACATGACATGTCAACATTTAAAGTACATCATAAAACGTTATGTTTTAAAATATCGTAAAATACGAAATATTACTTTATATAATATAGTTTAGTAGACGCATAATACATGAAATTTGTTAAAAAATAACATATCTAAGCTTTCAATCATCAATCAATGAAGTTTATGCCTACTTACGTATGAAACGTAATTCCTTCGATTTTCTGTTCGCTGCGACTGTTGCAGCCGAAAATATTACAAACCACCATAGCACGATAACGTTTAATTAATATAGTAACCGCAAAGTTATATTATTTATCAGCAAATTTAATAAAAAGCTAATACTTGCTCAGATATGTCCCTTGTCTGTCACAAATTCCACTCTTGACAAATAATAAAAACGAACACGCTGAAAGGGACAAAAAATAATCTTGTATCACTTTCTAATAAAGGCCGAATGAAATAAGTCTGTCACGCTCTTGAACCTACAGCCGCGTTATGACTCCATCTAGTAGTCTTTAATCTATGTTTTTAAAAAACCGAAGTAGAGTGCTCGCAAATGGCTCGCAAGATAAGTCTGCGCGTGGCCAAAATCGGAACTATTCAAGCCCGCCATCTTGTTGTCTATGGTCAGATGTTATAAGTTTGTTGTGCTTCGTATTTTCATTCGTTTTTTAAATAAATAATTGCTATCCTTATGCCCAAAGTGATTAAAAGTGCTGCCAGAGATATTAAAGGTTAAACGTGCTTGTGAAGAAAAACGAGACTTATTATCGTCGTTTTTCTTCACACGAGCCTATGTTACCGTTATCCAAAATTAGAGCCCGCGTTGCATATTTGACAGGTACTTTTTAAGGTTACCATAACAATAAAATCTCCCTTTTTCTTTTTGATTCTGTTGTTGATTTTTCAGAAAGCACCTTCACCCAAATAACTCATGAGGATGTTGCAGCGGCTTCCTCTTCAAAAATTGTGTCACCGGGGAAAAAACGCAACAGGATAAAAAAAATTGACGAATTAGATGGTTTTGATAAGCCACAAGGCATAAAATTCAATCGTTCTACACCGTGGGCGCAAGATGGATTATAGCTCATGCTGGTGGTAAAACTGTATTCGCAGAAAATGGTCTTTTAATATTTAAGTCAAAGTCAAGTGATTATCATGATGATGTGAACTCTGCAAATTTCATACGATGGATAGAAGAAAAAATTGTCCTAAATTTACCATCTAATTGCATTGTAGTAATGGATAATGCGTCATATCACTGCACACAAATAAATATCCTCTCCCACAATGGGTAATACAAAAGCAAAGCTCCAGGAGTGGTTCAGGATTAATGTCTACTTTATTGATTGTTGGACAAAAGCACAATTATATGAGCTAATCAAAATGCATAAAAGGCGTGCTTCATATTGTAGTTTACAATATGAAGTAGAACAGTTGTTAAATCAACATGGTCATGAACTTCTGCGCCTATCTCCCTATCACTGCGACTTAAATCCCATAAAAAAATGGGCTATTCTGAAGAGGCAGATTGCCGAGAAAAATGTGAATCAAGCCCCTAATGAAATAGCCACTATTACAGAAGCTGCATTCAATACAATAACGATAGCAGAATGGCTCAATGTCTGTCAACATATAGAAAGAATCGAAGATAAATATTTTGAATCAGATAAGACTACTGGATGTGGAAATGGACTAATTTGTTATCAATATTACTGGAGAAACACCCGAATCTTCTGATGAAGAATCTCGTATACATTCTGATGATGATCGAATGGAAAGCATTGACCCATTGCAGGACCATTCCTATTTAAAAAATTAAATAAAAAATATTAACTAAGTTTTTAATAAAAAATATTAATTACATATCACAAACTATTTCTTTTCTCTTTTTTATTATATTATAATATATTACCTACATACGTACATACACATAATATTACCTAAATACATTTTGAACTTAAGCTACGTTGGAACATGATTTCAAAATGAAAAAAACTATTACAAAAAAGAAAGACGTGTGGCACTCGGAGACTGTCGCGGTAAAGCTATTGCATAGCATTTTTTATCAACTTATGTTTACCTACCGACGTCATCCGGACCGTGGCCTAGCGGTAAGGCGCTCTAAGTACCCGGATTGCCAGAGAAACGGGTTGGAATCCCGTCGGTTCCGCAATGTTTTTTTTCAAGCGTGATATTTCAGTCTTTTTTTTTTTAATTGAGGACGTTTTGCGCCTTACCGCTAAGCCACGTTCCCCGATGACGTCGTTGCCGAAATTGTGCTTTTGACACTCGGGGGTTGTTAGGTTTTTTCGTTACGGAATCTCTGTATTCGGCCTCCACGCTCAAGGCCCGCGATAGAAGCTATACATTAGCTTAATAAAACTATATTCATACCCCAAAAAAAGGGTGTAATAGTCTGTACAGCTGGCAACATTTAGTGCGCCATCAGTCGCGCGCAGACTTATCTTGCGAGCACTCTACCTATACTCGGAATTTTAATTCGATTCCAGATTTGACAATTTCATTGTTGCAACGTTACGACTAGTAAGAAATAGTGACGTTGCGAATTTATTCGATATGGAAATGGAATATTTCCGGATCGATTCTTCTCGTTTATAATTTTACTCTCGTAAACTAAGTATATCAGAAAATTGAATATTTCTGAACCGATGATTTAGTTTTGACCATTAATTAACCATCTGAAACATTTCTTTTATAATTGTGTGTGAAATAAATAAAAAAATTGATCATGAAGAACATGACAAATAAAACAGATAGATGTATTATGTATGTAATAATTTATTTTATAAATTGTCGTCGTCATCGCTATCGCTATCGCTAGGCATTTTAAGTTTTGTTTTTAATATAAAAACAAAAATATTAACTTTTTATAAAATAAAGCAGCGATTACTAAATAATAAATAATTATTTTGAACAATGATGTATTTATTTAAATAAAAATCAATAATTTAGTCTTTAATTGGCACACTGATAGCACACACACTGATTGTTTATCGATTTTTGTGTTCATCACTACACTATTATTTCACAAAATGACAGTAGCTAATGTCAAATCTGGAATCGAATTAAAATTCTGACTATAGGTACCTACCTACTAGGACAGTAGGTATTCGAGGTACTTACTGCAAAAAAATAGAGCCGCTAATCTTAGATTGTATTACTATCGACAGCTATCGTTAATATTGATATTTTAAATGTGCTAACTGTATTGAGGAGCTACAATAGTATCGATATTAAATCTTGATAACTGCTACGCTATATTATATTCGCCCATTGAGAGTTAATTTCTTGATCATTGATTCATGTCGAGAAAACTGACAGCCGGCCAATTAATAGCGAACTCGTGGAAAAATGAAAATAAGTACTTACGACAGACATCCAAATACCCCTCGATAAAAAGTCAGACATGTAACACTTGCTCTGTAATTTTATATAATAGGTCCTGACGAACTTTAGAGTTCACGGGTATCCTGGGGGATCGAGTTAGAGGATCCTGGTGGACCGCTTCTAAAATAGAATATCTCTACAGATCTCTACCCTCCTAAACTCCAGTTGCGTCGACCCGCACGTTGTACAAGCCCTGATCGGCACATCAACCAAAAGTTATGGGCTAAAACATTAATTTAGTTAAAAGCTTGCGTGAGCAAGCGGATTGACATTCTTTTATAGGCATTTTCGTGTCGCGGAAAACGCGTGCGCATTGCGCTACCACTTCGGGAGGTATAGAAAATTAGAAATAAAAATCCATAGATTGCATGAAACATTTAATTGTCAATGGCTTATACTGATTACAAAATCAATGCAATAAAAATGGGAATGATCTGCAAATATTGATGAAACTTACCCACCTAAAAAATGATAATGGCCAAAATGGAATAATGATAATTTTTGTATGTTTACAAGGACTTCTTGGAATCCTTGGAACGGGAACGCGATCTTGAACGCGAAACAGATCTTCCCTTGGAGCGCGAACGGGACCGAGAGCGGCTGCGGGATCCAGACCTTGGGGAGCGAGAGCGAGTACGGCGGCGAGACCTGGATCGGCTGAAAAATTAGTTTTGTTTTCTAAGTAAAAATCGCCCATAATATAATAATTGTTTAGTTTAATTTGCTTGTGTCTAATCCATGTGGTATGGGAATCATGTTTAAATATTTTATAGTAAATACAAATAGCAAGTGTAGACTTTAATGACAATTCTGAATAATATATATTTAATGGGAGCGAACACTACATTGAATAATTTAGTTCTTTGGTTTTAAATAAATATCTCCAAAACCTACAAATTTACTATTAACTAGATGATAATATGAGTAGTAGGATATAAGAGAACTTTTTAAAGATATAGAATCTTTAAAAAGTTCTCTACTTTAAGAATGTTAACTAGAAACCCACAAAGTGCTTTGCTACTTCATTAAATAAAAGTAAAACTTCATAGATATGCTTAAGTAAATTAAAGCAACTAAACGACGAAATTATTGTTTACTTATTTATTAGTATGTTTTAAAGTTGGTTTAATTTCTTATTAAAATCTTTTGAAATAAGATATGCAAGTACATACAAATAAATATACTAAAATATTAATAGTGGTAAAGTTAAGCAATAGTGGTGTGCTGTATATAAAATATTAATAATATGATTGTATTCTAATAGTGAAGATATATAATATTGGGTGTGAATTATAATAACTACTAGCAGTAGGAAAATATTTGAAGACTGTAGGATCAGACACAAGCAATGAACATAATTCACAATCATTAATTTAATTGAAAGAAGTGAATTATTTTGAGGATGATTTGGAAAATATTTTGTTTTATACAACTACTATATATTGTCTGTTGTCATATATTGTCTTCAGTGTTTGGCTACAACTTCAGGCTCACTCTTCATCGTCGCTTTGGTTGGCCAATTAGTCCTACAAACATACTCACACAAGTTCTCAAAAACAAGAGTCCAAAGAGTCTGCCTTGAACATAAATATGAGTAATAATGTGTAACTCACTGAGTGCACGCAGTGATTACAACAGAAGTGTCACGGCGCGCAGTACACACATTACACTCATTGTACTTCTCGATAATCGAAGTGTGCACGTAGGCTGTAGTAGCTAAGTAGTTCACACAGCGCAGTTATTGATGCTGCCAACACTAGTAGAGTGCACGACGTGAAGTGAAAGCTACGTAGCGCAGACTATAAGAAGTGCAGACACTGAAGAGTTTGGTCTCGGCGCACAGGCCAATGATAACCTATAACATAGTTATCATTGGTTTATGTGTATTCAGAGCTATGGGATGGAATCTTTTACTTGGAAAATTATTACATAAAACAATGCAAAAATTGATGTTCCTATGTGAGTGAACAGATCCCAAAAGATGCCATACCACATAACATTCACATATTTAATACAACTGTGAGTGTTTATTTCATGTCACCTGCGACGGCGTCTACGAGAACAATCTCTGGCGTAATGTCCACGACCACCGCAATCGTAGCAGCGGTCATCATAGGGCCGCGGAGGTAGTCTGGAACGAGGTGGTGGCCCACGACCGCCGGATCCACGGCTGCCATTAGACATTTCCACACGAGCGCGACAGCCGCATACGGTCCTTCCATCTAAACCACGTACCTAAAACATTTCAAATGTATAAATGAACATGACTTATGAATATGCCAAAAACAAATTATATCTTGCAAATCTTAATACTTTCATAATATTCACAATTTATTTAATGTAAAAGAAATTAAGTGAAATAAATAAGGTGATCTGATCTATTACAATCAACAACAAAAACCATGATTATCTAAAATATAAAGATAACTTACTGCATCTTCAGCATCTCGCGGGTCTTCAAATTCAACGAAAGCAAAACCTGGCGGATTACGTGCCACCCACACATTCCTTAGGGGACCATAGTAAGAAAATGCATCTTCGAGTTCCGGTTTGCTTGCGTTATTACCCAAATCTCCAACATATACTTTGCAGTCGCCGTAACGAGACATTTTATTCTACAAAAATTATTATTATCATAATTACACTGTAATATTACTAGATATTTGGAAAAACACCATCTAAATTTCCAAAGTATGAAAAAGATACTTACTCTTAGCCCACGATATTATTGCTGATTATATATTTGGAACATTGATTTCATGCAGTTCTCACTGCAAATCTATACTCCTAAGAACCAACTTTTGCGATATTTCTTTATTTCAGCCAATCTCCGAATAAAACGATGCGTGTTAAAATCTTTTCAATCAAAGATGGCGGCCAAAGTACCACTTTTCACACAACACAAGCATGAAGCGTCAACTAACGAGTAAAATAAGATGGCGGATGGCTGGCCCTGTGGCGGCCGGGTAGCGGGCTAGCAGCCGGCGCCCTTCCAGTGTTTTCACTTAAGAATTTGGGTTTGCCCTAAATGTCTCATTTTTTTTAAAGATGTTAATTTAACGCAAGTAATTTATTTTATTAAACATACAGTTCTTTATTAAATAGAGGTGTTAGGCGCTGACTGTCACATATTCCTCTGAAACCAGAGCGGAATTCCCCATAAATTACTTACATGTAGAAATAAAAGAGTGAAATTAAAATTTTTTACTGTATAACTGTAAGTAATAAAAGAAGAATATATTTTTTTATTAATGATTCAATTTAAGGTGGATGCGGGTTGATTTTTTGGGGTAGATTAAATCCACACCACACCCCTTTCGATTTCTACGCGATATTGCACCGGAATGCAAAATCACTTAGCGGTCATACTTTTTTTGCAGCAGTAGCCACAAACTAAGCCGAACTTTGGCTTATTAAGAAAATAGCAATAGGCTCAGCGGGGAAACAATACTAGGACCTCCCACCAGTGGCGGATTTATAGATTTGCCGCCCGTAGGCTATTAAATTTTTGCCGCCTCTAAATTTTGATATCTTAGTCCACAATCATATCAATTTTCTATCAATAAAATTCCAACTTTATAATTTGTGCCCCATCATCCTCGTTACTTCAACTTTTCCCATATAGTTATTATTATTGAGAACTATGGTACCGTGTTAGATCCTTGATTATTTTTACAACAAAGAATTATCAAAAAACATTATTTTAAGGAATAAATATCTCAATCGTATACCACTTTTAAAGTAAGGTAAGGTATGTCTTAAAACTATACAATACTTACAAAATATGAATTAAGCTTACGTAAAAAAAATACATTTGGCGAACGTTGATTAACATTTATTATTACACTCACAGTTTAAAAACAATACAATAAATATATCTTTTCTTTATTATTTGTTAGCATTTTGTTCACAGTAAACACGATAACTTTCGAAAAAATAATTTTTTCACTTCAATTTTTTTTAATATACTTGTTTAACTGGAGAGAAGCCGTTGAATAAAAAAATGCAGCTAAGTATTGTTTTATCTTATTATAATTAATTCATTCCGATTGGCATTTTCTGAAAAAGTTGGCTTTGCGAAAAAGTTATCAAATATACTGATGTAAACATTTAATTAAAATAATTCGTGTACGACATGAGCGCTTAAGGCCTGCTCATTTGAATTTTCCAAACTTTTTCTTACTGCAAATAAAACAAGTAACTGATAAAATATATGAATTTTCTAATGAGCAAATTGTCTCACTTCATATTTTGTGGAGGGAATTTTTTTATTGTCAAGTCACAGTCGTTTAACTATCAGTTATTTGATTAATATGATCTCTATAAGATATTGAACTAGTTTTTTATTTAATAAAAATTAGTCAATTTTAGTCAGTATTTTTGTTAGACCATCGATATTATATCGATTGAATTGGTTAAGCAGATCTCATAATTATTAGGTACACGGAGAAAAAATTATAGCAGTTATCATTGAAGAATATATGTAAAAATTACTAAATTTCGATTATAATATCGAATCGCGATATTCTAAAAGTTCATAATCATTAATGTATAATTAGTAAAGCGTTTAGGAATTGTTCATGCAGAGATGTTGAAATATTTATTAATTAGCACTGTATATGAGAATATTTCGATTTTTGTTAAATATTTCAATTTCTCTCCAATTTTCGAAATTCGTATTATGTGTGTGTATAATAATTTTTTTTTAATTTGTAAACCGAAATAATTAAATTAATTAAATTTGCCGCCCCTTAAAATTTGCCGCCCTAGGCTCCAGCCTACTCAGCCTGCTGGTAAATCCGCCACTGCCTCCCACCACAAAATCGGTCAATGTTCATTAATTTTGATTTTGTACATTTTTATATTTTTCGTTTTAATTTAAAATATACATATAAAAATATTTTTTTATTTCAAAAATTATAAAATTTTTACGCTTTAATGAATTTAGGTGTGTATGAAGATGCAGAATTTGAAGTTTCCGCACTGGAACCAATCCTCACAGATATCCCAAATTAGGAAGCTTTTCCCCGTAATTTAGGGAAATCCTTTCAAATTGGCAATGCTGACCGCGGCCCAAGCCCTAGCATGACATTTTCTTCTAAGCTGTGCGTAGCTCTAGGTTCTATTATTTTTGGCCACCACAGACTTATTCATCTGTCATCCGAATGTGAATTATTTATTATCTATGATAACCGGGCCGGCCGGCCATTTTCCTATTCAAAAACAAGTTGTGTTTGTAATCGATAATCGATTGGAAAATATTTTTCTATCTTCAGACTTCAGAACATTTGGTTCTTGTTCGGTGTTTTCGTAGTAATGTAAACATCTGCTATAAAATTATAAATCTCAAAAGGTGAGTGTATTCATTCAGTGCTACGGGCTTTATCTAAATGGTTTAGGATTGAGTATTGAATTCGACGCAATTTGCGTACAGATTGACCTTTTTAATGTTATAATTTTATGTTATCAGGTAAAATGTCTCGCTACGGCGATTGTAAGGTGTACGTAGGAGATTTGGGCAATAATGCAAGTAAGCCTGAGTTGGAAGACGCTTTCTCGTACTACGGTCCGCTGAGAAATGTGTGGGTAGCCAGGAACCCTACCGGCTTCGCTTTCGTTGAATTTGAGGACCCTCGTGATGCTGAGGACGCTGTAAGTATAGTTACAGGGCTTTAAATTTTATTAAATTAATGGGATTGCTTAGGGCCTTTAATTCCCCACGGATCATAGCTGAAAAGTATGTAAAAGCTACATCCAGCTCCTGCTTCAATCCTTGAACAATTCATTTAATTTTTTGATATTATCTTCATAATATATTTCATCTCTGTATTTATTGAAATATTGTCTGAGGCCAAATCTTTCATAAATTCGGTATTACAAATGTTTAAAATGAAGGAAGAATTCCTGGTTAATTTTGAAAAAAATTATTATATTAAAAATGTATTATTATTATCAATTAATTATTAATGTTTTTAATGGTTGAAACATAAACATATTCGCAGAATGAAAAGAAGGAAGAAATTATAATTGGTTTCACATTTGTAATGAGTGTTCATTTACATATTTACAGATACGTGGCTTAGATGGCCGAACAATCTGTGGTCGTCGAGCACGTGTGGAAATGTCCAATGGTGGTCGCGGGTACGGTGGCCGTGGACCTCCTCCGCGCTCCCGTCCGCCCCCACGTCCTTATGACGATCGCTGCTACGACTGCGGTGATCGTGGACACTACGCCAGGGACTGCACCCGCCGCCGCCGCCGCAGGTGATATATAACTCCTGTTATCCCTAAAAATATTTACATTAAATTAGGGTTGCCACCATGTTTAGCTAAAAATATGCCTAAAATTTATATTAATATAAACTTAACAAATGCTTCTGTCTGTTATCGATTTTGAAACTAACTAATGTGCTTCAAGTCAGTTTCAAAACAAAAAATACAGCAGGATTTTACAAAAAACCAACAAAAAAATATTTATAAATAAAATTAGACGGTATTGATTTAAACTTTACATAATAAGTATGTTATTAATTGTAGGACGAAATGTTATGAAAGAAGTACTTGAAATGTAGGAAGAATAATACTTAGCATGAAATTACAAAATAGCTTTAACAAAGTATTAATTTTTTAAAAATAAATTACGGCTGGCAACCCTATGGAATCCGAGTCAATTTCTGTCATATTTTTATAACCTATTGGAATAAAAGATTCCATTCCAATGCTTTGAACCGACATAAACCAGTGATAACTGTGTTATAGGTTATCATTATCCTGTGCACCGAGACTGAACTCTTCAGTGTCTGCACTTATTGTCTGCGCTACCTAGTGTTCACTTCGCATCGTGTGCTCCTCAAATGTTGGCAGCGACTAACTTCGCTCTGTGAACTGCGTAACGTCAGGCTACATGCACACTTCACTTATTGAGAAGTTACATTGGGCGTAATGTTTGTACTGCGTATTGCGACACGTCTGTTGTTGTTCCTACGTGCGCCCAGTGAGTTACACATTATTTTCCCATATTTCTTCCAAGCAGACACTTTAGGATTTGTGTCTGTAGTTTCTGTATTTTATAATCCAATGAGTGGGTATAAACAGAACTTTTATAGTCAGACACAGAGGAGATCAAGATAAGTTGTTAGTGTTGTAAGTTAAATTAATAATATACTCCAAACTGTATAGATCGGCAATAAAAGGCACTGAACCCTCAAAAATTGCTAAGAGCAAAGATATAGACAATTTATTATTGCCAATATTGCCAACCGGCGAAACTTATCTGGAAATGAGACTTGTGCAGTGGATTTCAAATATATAGGTAAGAGAGAGATAGATAGTATGTAGTTTGTGTATACCTTTGCTCTCTTTCGCTATGTCCCTTTATGGCCAATCTTTATGGTTTGGAGTATCGTCTACTTTAGATAACCGCCGAAGTGAGTAGCACCATATAATTATAAAAAAATATGTTTAAATGTAATTGAGGAAATATTTGAGCTTTGTAACTTCCTTCTAGGCCATAACAATTTGCGTCCAAGGAAACAGTTTTGCACATAATATGTAAATTATTTTTTCAATCACGTATTATCCAAAATACAATTTATTAACAGTTAATTTTGAGAGTAACTTTATACATGGCAACTAGGTGACAAAAATCCCATAAATATTCTTTATTTTCATTAATTTCTATGACTCAATCATCTCTTGAAAATTTCATCAAGATATATGTGCAACAGTACAATTGTGCCTTAGTATCAAATACATAAAAACTATTAACTTTGTAAAACTATTAAATTGTAAATATATAAATTAAACTACTTACTAAATGTTCTTTCTTTAGAATGTCAAATAGGTACTAGTAAAGTAATGCAAAAAGTTACTGAGAGGTATAGATTTCATGTTACCCCTAACAAGTTAGTCCACTTCTAAATTAGATTGCATCATCACTGGCACATCATCAGATGTGATTTCAGTCAAAGTATAACTAGTATCAAACAAAAAAATACAAGGGCTGAATTATTACTGTTGGCTGAAGTTTTCCGAAGACCATTAACATTGGTTTCATTTAGCTACAACTGCTAGGCTACATAATATTTATAAGATGATTTTTTATGAGTAAAAAAGGTTTAGAATTTAATCATTTATTATATAACATGATAGAAAAATGTCTAAAATTTATATGATATTTGTCGAAACATGTAGTTCCTAACCCATATATATGTAGTAATGTACATACAAGATGTGAGTTTGGTTCATACTGTGCTTTGATAATAATAATAACTCACATTCCAAATATAAAAATATTGGTTCATATTGAGTCATTAATCATGCTGCAAATTTAAAAATATCATGTAAATTTTAGTCATAAGTAGGAGTAAAAGTTCAGAAGTTATGGGTAACATCCATTACTTACGTGAGGCGTTATTTTAAAAAAAGGTGGTTTTATTGGAAGGGTCAATAACGACCCTCGTACCCCGCGTGAGATTGGGTTGCTCGATTTACCCCACCCCAAGGGCATCTTCTAAGCAAGCGCCTTCCACCTTAGACCACATCTACACTTACCATCAGGTGAGATAGTGGTCAAGCGCGAGCTTATTTCTTATTAAAAAATCACGTAATTAATGAGGCCGCTTAACTTTGTTTTTTTCATGGATAATATTTTTAATGTGTATGAATTTCGCAGTCGGTCCCGCTCTCGCCGCCGCACGCGCTCCCGCTCCCCGCGGTCCGGCTCCCGCTCGCGCAGCCGTTCCCGCTCTCGCTCCCGCTCCAAAGGAAGATCTGTGTCTCGCTCGAGATCACGTTCGCCATCCAAAGACTCTAAGAAGTCCAATTAATATTATATAATTCCAAACTTTAACTAATATTTGACTTCAACATATATGTATATGTAATATATTAAAAGTATCCTTTCCAGTATGTACCTATGTGGTTTTATTTTTAACATACCTAGTATAAAATATGACGGCCTCGTTAGCGCAGTGGATTTATAAGACGATGGTCCTGGGTTCTATTCCCGGCTGGGCAGATTAAATTCAGTCTAGCTTCGGCCATGGCTAGCTTCCACCCTACGGATAAAGACGTATCGCCAAGCCATTTAACTGTCCAGTATGATTTCACGTAGAAACCGAAATGGATGTGGATTTCATCTTACTACCTCCTATACGAAAATATAGGTAGAGGGTGTGACAGCCGGGGATCAGACCTACATCTACACTTCTCTGGGGTGGGGTTATTGAAGCTTAATTTACGTGGGGGAGGTTAACGTAAACAAAAATAAATTATTAAAAACTTATTGATATTTAGTTTATTCAACACTTTTTCAATACATTACTCATTTAAAAAGATGGCAATATTTAACGAGTTTTTTAATTGATTAAAAATTAGCGTGCTTACAAACGAACGAAACGTTTACCGCTAAAAAATTCGAAGACGAGTCGACGACTGATATCGCATTGATAGAAGAAATGGGAAAATATTTTCAATATAAATGAAGACATTTATTACGAAATTTGCAACTTATATTTAGTATTATTATATAGTTTGACCAAGAAAATAAGAAACCTGGATTGAGGGCGCCACGAGGATTTTAGCAGTCCGTCCATAGTGTGTTAAATGAAAGAATTAGTTCCTTTTTTATCCGCAACATGGCGACGTTTTATATTTTACTGGTCGAGCTATACAAACCTATGCATAATATGTAATCTGTATTGCGAAATCCTAAAGGCAGCCACACAAATAGTTGTAATTATGCGACACATCAGTCGTCGACCGTCAGTTTGTAAGAGCCTTTACATCATATTACACCTTTTGTTCACAATCAATTCTTTTTATTATATTTATTTTACAAATTGGCAAATGGCATACAGTTTTTGTTAACTAAGTTATCATTGAGATCATATTGATTATTATCAACTACGCATTTGCAATCAACCTGATACACATTATCAAAATAATGAATAACACCTAATTCATACAAAACCTAATAATACCTATCGAAGTAAATACAAAAATAACTCCAATTTAATCTCACTTAAATAATCTTTTAACTTATATATGTTATAATCTTATATAAATATGTTACATATTAAAGCAAAATTCTTCAGTATTTATATATATTATTAAAAAAAAGTTATTTAATACCCAACTTTTTTCTTTATTATTTTTTATCATAACGCACTAAATAGAATTAATAATATGTACACCATTCTTAAAATCTTAATGCTTTATTTCAATTCGGTCTTTGTTTACATATAAACTGCGGTGAAGTTTAGTTCCTTTTACCTTCATTCAATTGTGGATTAAGTAGGTACACACTAGTGATGTAACGAATATTCGCATTCGCGAATGTAAAATTCTAGCTTTCGTTACATCACTAATAAACAATATAATATGTACCCTGTTGCATTGTCTTTTTATAATAAAATCCAGGAATATTTTAATAGGATATAGGTACAAAAAATTCGTTTTTTTATTAGGTATTTTATATAGGCCAATCTTGACGAAATGTCAATTACAGCATTAAGCCATAATGAACTTTTAAAAATTATTAGAAAAAAATCTTTTACGACTTTACTATGTTTTTATATTAAAATCTACTTTTCAGGATATTTTAGCGACCCATATTTTTCCCAATAGTTTTTTGTTGTCAATATCTCTATTGCATCAGAATTCAAATTAACTAAATATAAATGTTACCGTTATTATACTATCCACATATATCTTTTATACAGGTTTATAAATACTGTGGTAAAAAAATTACAATACAAATCGACATTAATTACAATATTATAAATAATCACAAACATTTCATATTATCGTGTAATATTTATTCTGTTTAAAAAAGAATAAGTAGTAAGTAGTCAAATTACGTAACCAAGTCCTCACATTTATAATTTATAATAAAATACTTCGATAAACATAGACAATGAGATAGAGTGGCTATGATGTTTTTATCGACTAGCGCCATCTGGGAATCGGGCAATGGAGACTCTATAATTATTTATAGCTAACTGGGCCTAGAGGTTGTAAAGCTTCAGCTGGAATATTTACCGGGGAAGACAAGTTCCCCGCAGTTATCAGCCTATTAACGGCCCACTACAGGGTCAGGCCTCCCTACTTATAGGATGGAGCGTAGACCAACCAGTCTGCTCCAATGCGGATTGGTGGGTTATATATATACTTTAAATAAATTTAGCACATTCGAAACATTTAATTTTTTTTTACATCGTACATGGGTTGTTCATTTAATTTTGCTTTGAAATGTATAGAATAGCTAATAACAGTATATAGCGTGAACGTCACGAACTTTAAGATCTCTTCCCACTGTGATGTAATTTTTGAATGACATCTGACGAAACCTCGCCTGCGCGGTAAATTATGGACTTAGTTAAGTGATTTGCCTATATTGCCATAGATAATATACAATTTATTACAATTTGTTGTAAAATTATTAAGACTTTACAATAGTTATTGTTAAAATCACACACCCAAGTAATAATTTATGGTTATTTATCAAACATTGACAAAAACTTAATTATGACGTCATGTTCATACCTGGTAGCTATGTTTTGCGGGTTTACACTGAATTAGGATAAAAATAATAGGGCAAAACAAGCAGTCTCTTTATCAATAAGCAGTATATATATAGTATTATATAAAACTCATTTATAATTATCATATATATTCTCTCTATGGAAATATAATTGGACAAATAAATAATATTGATAAAAACTATTGTTTTAAAATATATTAAGACGAATCAACAATATTTCTTGATTAAACCCCTTTTAAAATCGACATTAAAATTAAATTTCGTTTGAAATCAAAATGCAGCTGACTAAATATTTGTCGACACTTGAGATAATTTATTTTATGCATAATAATAAGTTAATATGATTCTATATAACTTTTTGCCTAGTTTAGAGGGCATTTGGAGAGCGTTCGGGTGGTGAGAGTTTCATTTGTTGTCGGTTGTTTTAAATCTTTTAAGAATAAAAATCTAACAAACTGTAATAATTCTGTTTTGTTAGGTTATATTTAAAAGTATGATAAAAATGACTGATTTCATTTTAACGTCTAAAAATATAATTTGACATTTTCAACTGTATTGACTGACAAACCAAAGGCTAGTCAGTTAGTCAATTGTTTGAGTGTTCTCAAACAATTCCAACTCAATATGTGGACAATATTTTGTCAGTTGCATTTTAACCTTTAACGTGTATCCAATCATATTGGTGTCCTGATCGCTCAGGAATACAAATAGGATTTGTATGATTTGTACTAACTGGTATCAATTAGGTCATAAAATTAAAAAAAAAACATGAAACTGCCATGCCAGTAAAATATATCCTGAATTATTACTTTTTGTTATTTAAAAGTTAACATTTAACAATCATCACTTGACTTTCATTGACAAAGCAGTTAAAGATGGTCATAATTTAGTGAGAGAATAGAAAATTCATCTATTTCTTATGTTATTCCCGACTTCAGTCTATGTGACATCACACTAGAGCGCTAAATCGCTTGGCCATAGCTCATTACCCATTAGATGGCAACTAATCGAATCAAACAAAACCTGAGTCAATTTATAAAGTATTACATTTAATATTATTTTAAGTGATGAAACCTCTGAATTATAATTTCACAGACACACAAATCTTCTATTATCTGTAACATTAAAATCAAATTTATTTTTATAGCACACAGATAAAACAACACATCACAGACGTGATAAGCTATGACACAGATATACAACATGTTAGGTTAGGCTATCAAGCTGTCAACTAGGAGTTAGAGAGAGAGTACATGCCTAGAGCCTGCCTAAAAAGAGCTTTCTAGGCAGAATCCTGAGGGAGATATGAGGACTTTAAGAATTTTCTTAAAACTTGGAGGTGGCAACCCTAGCTAGACTTACACGAAATTTACCTACTGGACTACCGACCTCGTAGTCATATGTTTGTAAGCAATAGGGTCATGCAATTAATTTTTAAAATAATAAATTTTAAATTTAGTTTTAAAAATTAAAATAATTGTTTTATACACAGAATTATATTAATAAGATAGAAATATATATGTATGTTTCGAGATGTTATACGATTTTCCTAACACGTTGTATATGTACATACCCTAAAAAACCTTATTTCTACAATATTATAAGATTGTCATGCATTTATATGTATCACCATCGCTTCAAATACCAAAACAGGGAATGCCTACTGAATGTACAAGAAAAATCTAGTGTTAAATAACCAATCTTATAAAACAACCGTCAAAAACTGTCAAAAATGTTAAATATATTTACCACCTTGAACAATTCTTTCACCATATACATAATAAAATTTGATGAAAATTTTGGAAAATGGAACTCTTCAATATATCACAAACAGTGCAAGTATTGTAAACAGTACAATTTTTACAATTGAATATTTAAATAGTGTAATAGTATGACACTGTTTTGTCATTTTATAAAAATCCTGTTTAAGAACTATTTTTATCAGACAGTACATTATTATTTTCCATATAAATATATAAAAAGAAATTATAGGCATCATAGAAATTTTTAAACAAACTATAGTCGCCACATTTTAAACTGAGTCTCCTATCGGTTATATTGACAGTGATATGGAGACATGATAAATCTGCCTCCATATCTTTTTAAATATAACCAATAGACAACTCAGTTTAAAATGCGTCGATAGTTCAGTCGTCGATTATGTCAGACAATTTACATAATCTTGACAAAAAAATTATCACATATCGAGAACTTACCGTTGTTGCAATCCGATTGCAATCCTACAGACCTTTACTGGAAGTTTTTTTTAAATAAAAAATTCTTTATTAGACTTCGGTTACACGTGTAAAGACACGTTAATAACTGTGTTAGTTATTAGTGCCCTAATTTGATCAATCAATTGGTATCGATTTGTGCCAATTACAACTTTGAAATCCAATTTTAGCCTTTTTTCTCAGAAAAATGACTAGTAGTCTTAGACATAAGTCGTTCAAACATTATTATGGGCATGAATTGCATTCTCCTTTCCTGTGTTGAGGTGCAGCTGTGAATCGTGGTGGTAATCATGGTGCTGACGAACATCAGTTTGCTGCGACTCGTGGACTTTCTTATCCGGTTTCTTGACTAAATGTGCATTGACAGGGTACTTCAGGGCAGTTCTTAACTGTTCATTGTGTTCTTCTAAAGAGTTCACAGCGTAATGTAGGACAAGCTCGTTTAAAGTTCTGCGGAAATAAAAAAAGGAATTTGTTTTGAATTTATCATCTATACATGTAACTAAATATTAGCTAATTAAGCAAATGCATTTGTCTATGTATAGTACTGTGTGTAAGGGGCATGTTAAAAAGGAAAAATAGATTTTGAAATATCAATCGTAAGACAAAGGAACAAATTTCTAACATAACAAGGCCTATGTATTAATTAGGTGATAAATAAATTGAAATGAAATGAATCAAATTATGAGTTTACATTAAACAAATAAATGCAATACTAGTGAAAGCCTACAAGTTCACCTGCATACATTTAGCTTGTATAAACATCCTGAGAATATCCTAGATTGGAATCTATCCTATGTCCTGCACAATACAACCTGCCATCTATTCGTGCCTTTCGTTAAGATTAGTTTCGCTGCTAACCCAAAAGTAAGCAACTATAACATTTTTGCTTTTTAATTATGATTTTCATAAGAACAACTAATTGGAAGTGGATCAGACACATAAAATTCACAAAATGTTAAGCTTGCATCTCTTATCTTGTTATATGACTTGTTATAATAATTGCTGATTATTATTAATTTATAATTTATGGATCATTATAGATAACTAATTTCCATGTGTTGCAACCTTCAACAACAAAACAATGTCATTTTTCTTCAATGACCACCTAGTGACAAAGTGAGGGGAATTGGGGTAAAGCAGTAGGTAATATTTTTTATACACCATTCTATCAATTAACTGATTTGTGGATTAAAATATGTTTTTCTTATCAACTACAATTTGGCCCTTGACTGCTATCACACCTGATGTTAAGTGATGATGCAATCTAAGATGGAAGCAGGCTAACTTGTAGTTAGGAGTAGGATGAAATTCACACCCCTATCGGTTTCTACACGACATCGTACCGGAACGCTTAATCGCTTGGCGGTACGTCTTTATTGGTAGGGTTGTAACTACACACGGCGAAAGCCTCTCACCAGCCAGACCAAGACAAATTAAGAAAAATCTCAATCTGCCGCACCGGGAGTCGAACCCAGGACCTCCGTCTTATAAATCCACTGGGGCATGGAGGTCGTCAAAAATTTTTCAAATTGTACCAAAATTTTTCAATACAACAAACATAATGTTCAGAGCAAAAATAGAAATGGTTATGATAACCGAAATCTTGGTGCACACAGGCCTTAGTGGCTCTGGCAGAAAAAATCTGGTTAAGTATGGCTTCAAATAGAGGGAACTGGAAGAAGATGTAGGAGGCTTTTACCTGCAAGGATGAACTAAACACAAAATTGACAAAAGGAATAACATACACAAACATAACTAAATAAATAAAATCACTTTAAAAACTAAATAGATACTCACTTGTAAATATTATATGGTTCTGCAAATCCATAACCTCGTTCAGTCTTGAAAATTATACAATGATAGACCATGTTGTTGCAACAAATTGATAGAGCGCGTTGTCCTGTTGAATTTGGTCTTATCAAAAATGTGCCTTGAGGCTTTCCTTCTAAAAGCTCTTCAGCTCTGGTGCGGGAACAGTCTTCAACCATCCAGGTCTTGGATTCACGGTGTGCATATAACTCTTCAAGTTTGTGAATATTGTCATCTTCTAAGGCCTGGAGGTACTCTTCTGTCTTGCTTCGCCTTTGTAGCCAACTGTAAAAGATTTAGAATGAAATACTGATATGTTTATGAATCTATACATACATAACATCACCCCTCATTTCCATAAGGGTTGGCAGAGACTATATCCTTCCATTTGCCAGTCCTTGCAGACTTCCTTAGATTCTTTCCCTCTTATTAATCCTTTCATACAAGTTTGTCAGTTTAAGGTACTCTTGACCTGGCCATACTTTAACATTGGTCCAGGAACATTCACCTATACCAATTGAGAATGCTTGTCAACAAACAAATTAAAAATGAAAGTAGAAATCACTAGTCATTTTACACCTATTTTTTTTAATTAACTGGTTAATGACGAATTCATGTCAATATATTAGATTAGTAAGCTTAAAACAAATTAATATATTTAATAACTTTTAAATATTTTTTTTTAAAATAACAAAACATAATTTTAAATTTATTACACATAAAATTAGATACATTTTCTACCTTCATTTTCCATTGCCCAACATGCCTCCTCTTCCAACATCCCAAACCATCTAAAGATATCTTTCTCAATTTTACTCACTACATCTTATTTTATAGCATACCAATATTCTTCACCAAACAACTCTGTGGCTCAGTTTCAATCCACACATACTCCTCAATGCTCTCATTTCTACCACATTTATTTTCCTTTAATGCTTCTTCTGCTATACCTATTTCACTACCATACAAAAGTGTGAGTACCAACACATCTATGCATAGCCAGTCTTGCCTTTTACACTCTCTTACACTCTATTTAGGTCTATAAACTGTATTTTTCTATAAATGCTAATGAATGGAATAGTCATCACCTCTAGGCTCATTTACTTATTCTTAAAGAAAAACTCATGTTAATGCCTGATAACTTTCCTAAACCTTCAAAAATTTAAATCTTAGTGCTTAATTCAAAATTTTTTGATTTTATTTATATATAGATATAATTTGATTTTTATTTAGCTTCTACAATTTGAAATACATTTCTCATTTTAATAAGTACATTAAAAAACATTAATTAAAGATTATAGAGAATAGATTAGTATCTCTTACCCTTTGTAACGGTTCTTTATTGTGTAAAGATAAATTATTTCAGATTTCAGTTCTGTTATTTCTCTTTCTAGTAATAGATTAGATTCAACAGTCCTTTTTAACCTGTGATCTAAATGAACAATTGCTTGTTTAAAATTATTAACTTGAATCATAAGCAACCTATTGTTTTCAATAAGATCATTCTTTTCGTGCGGCTGAGCTTTTGACTGCATCTCAATTTGTGTTTTGATGTGTTTATCACATACTATGATTGTTTCATTAAAACTGTCGAGGGCTTGTCTCATAAGTTTCACCTCTTCTCTGAGTCTCATATATTTATCTGATCTTTCATCGTAATCTCTAGTTTTTAATACAAATTCCTTATGAATTTCTTTGTATCTGGTTTCTAATGTTTCATCATTGATATTTTCCCCACCTTCGTTTTCTTGATGTCTTGATAGGGGATACATAAGCTTGATGTCGAGACTACTATTGCAGTGTGCCAAGGAATATTCTGTATAGAACCTGACAAGGTCGACAATAGAGTTAAACTCAAAGGGCTCACAGAATCCATAGCGGCCATTTTGGTTGTAGATTTTTATTAACTTGTTTGTACCCCCTTTCCTGACTGTTAATGTGTAACCGCTGTCTTTGTTCGAGGCATTGCGGACTAGAAAGGTTCCATCACATGTGTCACGGAGTTTTTCATTAGCTTCATCACTGTAACAAAGAATTGTAGAATTTTTATTTAAATTGTACATAAAATACTAGTAGATAATTGTAACTTTGTCTTGTTTTTAAAACTAATTTGAATATTTCAAAATATTAAAGGCTGGCGGCAAAATAGTACTATTTAAAAAATCTGAATACCAAGCACAATTTATAGTGGTAGTTACAGAGAAAGCATATAAATAAATCATTTTTTTATATTTTAGTATAGAAGTATAGATTAACTAAGTAGGTACTATAATTTTTGATGCATTTTTATATGTAGCAATATAATGTAATGCTGAGACAATATTTTTTAAGATGCAATAAATTAAAATCTGTGCCAACTTTTTGTTACTAACATAAACTATTTTTTACTTAAATTCTGGCAAGCACTTTTTATTAGAATTAATTTTCTTTATTTTGCGATTTAGTGACAAGAAATTAATTATAGAATATTCATTATTTTTTATCAGCAGTACTGATTTTACAATGGACAGAATTTCAAAAGTTTATAATTTCGAAATATCTTACCGTGTAATATCACCCCAATACCATTCGGCGTTTTCTAAACTATCTTCCGCAGATTGCTGTGGAACACCTATTTCTACCATTATAACGATATAACACACAGATAAGATGCGCGAAACATACAAAACGTAGTAAAAGTTTATTTAAATTCATAAATACACTAAAATCAGCAAGTAGGTAGTTAATGGTCACTTCCGCTTCATTGAGGTTAACAAGCCCACTAAAGTATAAAAAGGTTAAAAATTACAAATACAAAGAGGGATCTTCGAAACTTTATCATATCTGCATGAAACTTGCATATAAAAGTGAAGCCGATATCCGTAATGTTATACGAATTTACATAAAAAATTTGGGTTTGGAGTTCACAAAGGAATGAGTTACAGTTGCTATGGCTGACAACTGACAATCAAGTAGGAAAAGCTGTTTCTAGTGAATATCTTGAGAGATCACAATTGTGAAGCATTGTTGCACATTTAACAACTGATAATACGGGTCTTCTTCAGTTTTTATTAAATAAAGTCGACAGGATTGCTTTTTTTTTCTATTTAAATCGAAAAACCACTAAATTATACCCAGTAGACTTAACAAATCACAGATCAGAAAAAAAACTAGAACTAGGGTAGGACTACTACCACAGATTAACAATGACATGTACAGCCAAGTACTTATTATAATTATTATTAATTTTTGACTACAGTACTACCTAAGTTGGAAGGTAGTTATGGGTTAATATAATTATGTTTAAAAGTAGATTAATAATTGAATGAAACATAAAATGTTTTAGTGTAAGCCAGTTTCAAAAGAATTAAGCTCGGAGAAATCAAAATAGTTTAAAAATAAAATGAACATATTAAGTGTATATAACCTGTGGAATGACTACAAAATAGCTCTTAGGCGTAGACGGAGAAACGCTCTTAGGTCAATATGTCAAAAGACAAAAAAATACAGATTAAACAAAATGAGTTTTCCTGTTTCAAAAGTATTTTTAAATGATAATTTATTACAATTCTTGTACATATAAACATATTTGTGATGAAAAATATTTTAAAATGTGCATGTGCGACGTTACTTCATAAGGAATCGAATATGACCCATAAATTAGTGTAAAGAAATGTGGATACAGTGCCGTTGTATTTGTGTGTCAAAATGTTTAAAAAATACCTAATTTTATTATTTTCCTCCTTACTAATCTCCGCATCAGCTACGCATGTAAAAGGAGAGTTTTCGACACAGGACTTTTTCAAGTTCTTAGCAAAGTTCGGCTTTCAAAAGACTGATATACATTTCCAGAAGGAAACATATGGCTACATTTTCGGTAACATTACATCAAAAGAACATTTTAAATACCCGGTCACGTTTGCGGTATTGGACCGATCACATTTTTTACATTATTACAAAAGTCGTGATATCCTTGATAAGGAGTCAGCATGTCAGGCGATGTTCCAACAGTTAAATGGATCAGCTTATCATCCCAAGTGCAATGCCAATGGGCAAGACCTGTTCAGAAGGATCCCATGTCCTGAAGGGAAGCTCTGCGTAGACGAGGACACACCATGGAATGTGGTGAAGAAAAATCAATTTACATATGTTATTCAAAATAATGGACAGCCAAGGTAAAGGAATAATTAGAATTAAAAATTAAATTGGTGTATTTACTATAGATACACTCCATAACTTTCCTCACTACCTTTTTGACAAAAGTGTCACTCTTTTGCCTTTTTCACTTATTCTGACATATCTGAACACTAAATTGCTTGCTTATGAAATTAATTGTGTAACAACAGTCCATTGTAATGATTACGTAGTAAACAAGATAGGGCAGTCTTGTAGATCTTTGAAAGTGGTAAAAAATATTATTGTGGATATTTTAAGAATTGTTCCACCATATCTTGTTTTCATGTTACTTTAACTGTTTATATGCACACAAAACAGAAACCTTTTGAATCTTCTACAGTTATAATATCACTGTTGTCTTATTTCCACAAAGTGTTTATAACCTTAGTCTTTAACCTACCAAAATCCTATTGAAGAAAATTTGTTGAGACAAATATCTTTCTTTTTGTTTTCATTGTGTGGTAGAGAAAATAATTCTGAACAAAAGTTACTTTGGGTATAATTGTAGATTTAAGGGAACTCTTTTGTGACTAGTCAACACTCACTTTCTCTACTCATGTTGTTCTTGCTGCTTAGCCCTCTTCAGTAAGATCTTACTTGTTAGCAGCCTTGGATGCATGTTCTAATAATTATAAGGCTTATTTTCTAATAAGCAACAGATTTTCAAGAGGAATTCATTAATGGATAGTGAGATTCAAAAGAAAGATTTGTGTATGCTTCAATAAACATTTCAAATAATAAAAAAAAAATTATGGATCTGGGTTTCCAGTCAAAGTAATTTAATACATTTTCCTAATGTGTTTAAATTGATTCAGGGACTAATGATGTTTGCAGCTGACCTTCGATTGAAAGTCAAGGCACTTTATTTATTTGTTAGTTCAGTTTGATTTCGAATTTACTTATTTCTTTTAAAAAAGTCCCACATAAATTTTTGTTATAGCCTTTTCACATTGATGTAGCCAGTTTATTATTTTGTGTGTCAATGCGATTTTTATAGCTCATTGATCGGAGTATAACTTATTATTTTATAGTGTTCATCTCCAGATAGTCATGCAATTTAGGCATCTTAGTGAATCATAGGCAGCAGAGTGGCACAGTGGTTAGTGATCCTGCTTCTGCGTCTTAGGCTGTGGGTTTGATTCCCACATCTGGAAAATGTTTGTGTGATGAGCCTGGCTGTTTATCTATCTATATATTATAAGTATTTATGTATAATATATATAAAAATATTCATCAGTTATCATAGTACCTATAACACAAGCTACATACACTTACTTTGGGGCTATATAGCGATTTGTGTAATTGTCCTATAATATTTATTTATTTATTTATAGAGCATTTGTGATAGTTTGACTTAAGTTTTTAGCTGTGTCACAATTCAATGGACAAGTCAACACAGGTTTTATTATTGTTTTGTAAATAAGCAATTTGTTGCTAAGAGACACATGTGAATATCTTCCCATGAGCCAGTTGAATTTTCTGAATTTTTTAAGTAACATAACATTAAAAATAATGTTTCAGGGTTTCCATGCAGAGTCATGGCGATCCCCTAGTAGCGAAATAAATGAATTATTTTATTAATTACTTCATATTCTCCTTTACAGGTTCTGGTATATTTCAATGGTGTCCTGCTATTTGGACGAGGCAACTTGCACGTGGCATCATTATTCTGGTGCACCGTCCCCAGACAACAAGACCCTTACAAACACACCACAAACTATAGAATATGACTTCTGGCTGGTGAACGGAAGCCCTAACCTCTCGCTGTCTAACACAATGTTCTACCAGTTCTCATTTGACAGACAGAATACATTGGAATTGTATTTGGTTTTCTGGCTCTGTTATATTATACTGCTGCCTGTTCAAATTTATGCAGTTAGGTAAGTGACCTAATTCATTAATATAATATTGTGAGATTAGACAATTTAATATGTTTATAATGTGTGACAATAGTTAGGATCAAATCTAGTCATCATGAAATTAATTTTATTTTATCAACTACAAGTTGGCCCTTGACTGCTATCACACCTGATGTTAAGTGATGATGCAGTCTAAGATGGAAGCGGGCTAACTTGGTAGGAAGAAATCCACACCCCTTTCGGTCTCTACACGACATCGTACCGGAACGCTAAATCGCTTGGCGATACGTCTTTGTCGGTAGGGTAATAATTAGCCACGGCGAAAGTCTCCCACCAGCCAGACCAAGACAAATTAAGAAAAATCTCAATCTGTCCCGACGGGAATCAAACCCAGGACCTCCGTCTTATAAATCCACCGCGCATACCACTGCTCCATGGAGGTCGTTAAAATTTTGTATTATGCTACTAAATACCTGAGTAGCTTTATGTTGATACTACATACATAGGTTAAATGACTACATCAGTCCACAATGAAACAAAATCAATTTATTAAGGTTTCTGTTATAAAATTATAGATTTATCCTGCCAACCTGTTTTGTAGTAGCGAGGTTGATCTACATTCCAAATCCCCTTTCCTTTAAGGCAGGCCTGGCGATTTTCTGTACACATTATATATTCGTATTGTAAAAATGTTAAAAATAAAAATAAATTGTGAATGTAAATAAATGTATCTCCTCTGCTATAAGGAGGGGGGCCTGGCCCTGTAGGCCGCTAATCGGCTGACAATGATCGTGTTACATCATCGTCATAAATGAGAGATCCCATATAATAAAAATACATTTTAAAAATTCGTTTTAGTAAAGAATCACATGAAAATCAAATTAAAAAAAAAACACCCTGATTTAATTATCCTGTGTAACTACTGGATTGTATAAAGTTTATTTCCAACTAATTTCAGAACACAAAGGCACCCTGTCACTAAGCTGTTCACCTCAAGTCTAATGCTCGAGTTTGTAGCTCTCTGCTTCAACGTGCTGCACACAATGAAGTTTGCAGCGGATGGTGTTGGTTTTCCCGGGTTGGACGTAGCTGGTGATATACTGGATATTATGAGCAGAGTGAGTATTTTCTACTAGCAGGAGCCTATACCGTCATTCACGAGAAATTCAAATTTAAACCTTTCATCATTATAAAAACGAAAATTGAATGCGACTATTTTGTTTTTTGAGTATATACCTATCTTTGACATCGTCGAATTTTTTGTTTTTTTTATAATATTTTGCTACGTTATTTTGGTATCTCTCAATAAAATTAGGCAACGTTTTTCGATCAATCGATCGATTCAATTTGCCAAATATCGTTAGTGATTACAACATTTACTGTCATATTTGAACGACAAATGTATACTTATAATATAATGTAACAAGTCCAATTCTGTACATTGTGTAGATAGTATTGAAATTTTTATTGGAGGGCACTGTATAATCAACACTCAACCCAAAATACATTTTTTTTTATTTTTGTCACTGTCTATCCATTTTTTGTCGACCGCGATTCACGCCGAAACTAATAAATGAAAAAACTTAGAACAATTTTAATTCCGATTGGTATACTTTTTATAATGAAAATTAAATAAGGAGTCGAAAGTTTGCATGGAAAGTCTTTCATTTTTCAAGATGTGAAGTGTATACGTAAGATTGTCTGAAAACTACTAAAAAAATTTAAAATAAAATATAATAAGTTATAAGGGGTAACTCAGGCTATTTTTATTTTCGTAATCTAATTTATTTAATTTCCGCTAGGATGAAGTTGGTAGCATCCTCTAGTTATAAAACCTTGCTCAGGAATCCCAACAGTAAGAGACAGTGGTGATTTTCTATTGCACCTAACCGAAAAGTAGATGTGAACCTTTATGGTAAACCAACTTAAAAAAGGGAGGGTCTCATTAAAATCATTATTTTCTATTACAGACTCTGTTTATGCTCTTGCTCCTGTTGTTGGCGAAAGGTTGGGCCGTCACACGATTAGAACTGACATACAAGCCATTAGTTTTTGGAGTGTGGATGGCCTATGGAATTGTTCACATACTATTGTATGTCTGGAATACTGTAAGTATCATCATTATCAGCCTATTTACAGCCTTCTCTTCCTGTAGGAGAGAGGATATGAAGCATACCCACGACACTGCTCCGATGCAGACACCACCACCTTCCTGACACCAGGTTTGAAATGTCTTAGGAGAAAGAAAAGTTCCACAACCCAACCCATATAAGATAACCATTGGTTTGTAAAATGCCCCCAGAAGGCCTCGGTAGGCTCTAGAGGGGTCTGACATAACCCCTCTCGAGCCTCCCGAGGCCTTGTGTGTCAAAAAATTGAAGTTCCTAATTAGTTCGATAGAGTTTAGAATTAGTTCATAATAAGATTAATTTTTAAAACTTTCATATTCCATGTTCAAGTACAAATACTAAGTCGTACTAAACATGAAATTTGAGACTTAACTTGATGACAGAAAAGTAAAGTTCATAAAGAAAAAATTTTTACATCGATTCACAGTACACTCAATTAATTAGTAAACCTATAATTTCTCACTTTTTTCGAAAACTGTTAATTTGCGATTTAAGCTGCGTCGCAACACAGATTTTCAGATTTTTCTTGAGTTTTGGGCAATAGTAGAAATGCCATCAGAGCCAGTTAAATTTTGAAAGTGATGTATGAGCCAAACAACTTTGAGAACCTTTGCAGTGTACTAACCAGACAGGAAGGCAGATGTCATCATCATTATGAGCTTATTAACATCCCACTACAGAGCCACGCCTCCCTCCATTTAGAAAGGGATATGGAGTGTAGACCCACCATGCTGCCCCAATACGGGTTGGTGGGTTTAGGGTGATAAAAATAAAGCAGATGTTAAAGACCCTAAGAAAGCTCGAGAGTCATTAAGCGGGCGATAGAAAGAGCAATGCTCGGAGTATCTCTGCAAGATCGAATCAGAAATGAGGAGATCCGCAGAAGAACCGACATAGCTCAGCGAGTCGCAGAACTGAAGTGGCAATGGGTGGGGCACGTGGTTCGAACAGCTGATAGTCATTGGGGGCCCAAGGTGCTAAATTGGCGACCCCGCACCGAAAAGCACAGTGTTGGTCGACCCCCCACCAGGTGGACTGACGACATCGAACAGGTCGCAGGGAGCCGCTGGGCACATGCGGCTCAGGATCGTTGTGTTTGGAAGTCCCTAAAAAAGGCCTATGCCCAGCAGTGGACGTCCACCGGCTGATAATGATGATGAAAAGACCCTAATCGTTTTTCAGACTGAAGTAGACGTAATAGAGGAAATAGACGAGTACCAAACGTGGCCGGGCTGGCTGGTGCTGACTCTCCGCGTGGCGATCATGACGTGGTTCGTGCTGGAGCTGCGCAACACCATGATGTACGAGCACAACATGCCCAAGCTCAACTTCCTGCTGCACTTCGGCGCGTCGAGCCTGGTGTGGTTCGTCTACTTGCCCATCATAGCGCTCATAGCTCTGCAGATTAGCCCGCTGTGGAGATTCAAGTTCATTTTAGGTGAGTGCTGATTCTTAAACATACTAATCATCATCCACCATCTGTAAATAACGTTACTAGGATTTGTACCTTCCCCTTCTTTAGACTTCTCTGTTAAGGCTACCCTACATGAGGAGTTCAAACTTGTATCTTGCGAGTTGACCGACTTTTGACGACTTTTGACGACCTCCGTGGCGCAGTGGTATGCGCGGTGGATTTACATGGCGGAGGTCCTAGGTTCGATTCCCGGCGGGGCAGATTGAGATTTTTCTTAATTTGTCTCGGTCTGGCTGGTGGGAGGCTTTCGCCGTGGCTAGTTACCACCCTACCGACAAAGACGTACCGCCAAGCGATATAGCGTTCCGGTACGATGTCGTGTAGAAACCGATAGGGGTGTAGATTTTCATCCTACTAACAAGTTAGCCCGTCTTCATCTTAGATTGCATCATCACTTAACATCAGGTATGATAGCAGTCAAGGGCTAACTTATAGGCGATAAAAAAAAAAAGAAAAGACTTGTACCTTCAGTTTCGCCTGATATGATAATTATACAAATCCGTACCGTGTATGGATATTCCGAGCACACGATCTGTGCGACCTCACGATCTGAAGCAATTGCAGTGATCAGACTACATGTTACATTTTGTTTGTTGAAAATAAATGAATATTTTAGCACTGCGCTCTCAGGCTGCCTGTGAAGCGCTTACTTAGAAAATTCCTTTTAAATATTTTTCAATAAAATCGATATCAAAATCGATAAAAAAATTGACCCTTTTTTTATAATAATTAATTGATTCGCGCTTGACCACGATCTCACCTTTTATTTTTATTGACTACAAGTTAGCCCTTGCCTGCTATCACACCTGATGTCAAGTGATGATGCAGTACGATGAAATCCACACTCCTATCGGTTTCTACACGACATCGTACCGGAACGCTAAGTCGCTTGGCGTTACGGTGGAGGTTGACTAGCCACGCCGAAAGCCTCCCACCAGCTCGGAAGGGCCTTCCATAATCTCACCTTATGGTAATTGTAGCTATGCATAGAAAATGTATAATAAATGCATAATGCTATGCGTATAATAAATGAAGAATTTGATGCTGATGGTGATACAAATAATAATGTGAACTGGTTTTATTACCAGGTATAACTTACTCCGCCGACTGCCTCGCGTTCTGTGTGATGGCGCACCTGTTGTGGCCGACGCGCTCCGAGCAGTACTTGCTGTTGACGCCCTCTGACTATACCGGTATGAACATATCTTTTGAATAAATAGATATTATAGGACATACACACATCGCTATATAACCCCAAAATAAGCGAGCAGCTGACGCAATGGGTACTTGTAACTTCCTGCGTCTGGGTTATTATACTATCTGCAAAGATGTTCAAATCCAATTGGATAGGCTTTCAACTTCACACAGGAAATAAAATAAATAACTTTATGTAACAACACACTAATTTGGAAAATTGTATTATAAAAGAGCATGGATGTTTTCCAGTGTCTGGGTGTGTTCTCTATATATTATAAGTATTTAATGTATAGCATATTATATAAAATTTTATATATGATGAACATTTTTATATATATTATAATAAAACACCCAGACACTGGAAAACATCTATGCTCATCACACAAACATTTACTACATAGCTGATGAATATTTTTATATATATTATAATAAAACACCCAGACACTGGAAAACATCTATGTGTCTACATAGCTGTGAATATTTTTATAATATTTATTTATTTATTTATCTATAAAATAAATAAATATTATAGGACAATTACACACATCGCTATATATTTTTATATACCCCAAAATAAAAGAAAGCACTGACATCTATGCTCATCACACAAACATTTACTACATAGCTGATGAATATTTTTATATATATTATAATAACACACCCAGACACTGGAAAACATCTATGCTCATCACACAAACATTTACTACATAGCTGATGAATATTTTTATATATATTATAATAAAACACCCAGACACTGGAAAACATCTATGCTCATCACACAAACATTTACTACATAGCTGATGAATATTTTTATATATAACACCTTAGGACGCAGGGTCACTACCCATTGCGCCACTCGACCGTCAATATCTATTATATAGCTACCTGGCCCTCCTATATAGGAGTTCACTTCAAAATCGCACAAATTTCAGACGTAATATTTAAAATTGCGAAGCCGGCGGGATTCGAACTCACGCCCTTTTGGCTATCGCGGCCAAAGCGTCCTATAGTTGGACAACAGATCCTGTGCCATCAGTTCCGAATTTTATATATGAAATTATGGTTCGATTTTTACAACAGACGTAAGATCTGTAATGCACTCTGGTATGATATTTAACTAGTTATTATAATGGACAATAGATTTATAAGACGGAGTTTCCTGGGTTCGATTCCCGGCGGGGCAGATTGAGATTTTTCTTAATTGGTCTTGGTCTGGCTGGTGGAGGCTTTCGCTGTGGCTAGTTACCACCCTATCGACAAAGATGTACCGCCAAGCGATTTAGCGTTCAGGTACGATATCGTGTAGAAACCGAAAGGGGTGTGGATTTCATCCTACTCCTAACATGATAGCAGTCAAGGACCAACTTGTAGTCGATAAAAAAGGTTATTGTTTTTGAAAGCTTTTATAGTTTATCGTTATATCTCCACAGCGGGTATAGAAGAGCTGGACGAGTTCAGCGAGTCCCCGCACGTGGTCCACAGCGACACCGTGGCGCTCACCGCCGAGAGCGTCAACGCGGACGACGAAGAGGTCATCTTCACGCGCCCGCACAAGAACGGCGCCGCCTACTCCTAGCAACGAGACTAGATACTTCTGTGACCAAGTTCAGAAGGTACAACAGCTCACCTACATCCTTCTGCAATTATATAGAGAAGGTATATCCACTATATACTTATGTATGTATTCACAAGAATAGTGTCATTTCGTTTTAGCAACGAGACTAGCTGTGACCAAGTTCAGAAGGTACAACAGCTCACCTACATCCTTCTATAATTATATAAAGGAGGTATATTTACTATATATTTCTATATTTTGTAGAAAGCATGTATTCACAAGAATACTGCGCTTTCGTTCTAACAACGAAACTAAATACTTCTGTGACCGCATGCAGAATCTACAACTTTAATTACGTAAAGACGATAAATCCAATATACTTCTGCAAGTATTCACAAGAACTATGTCATTTCGTTCTATCTATGTGAATTGATACTTCTGTGACCATGTTCAGAAGGTACAACATTTCAACTACACCCTTCTGTAATTATATAGAGGAGGTATATCCACTATATACTTCTGTATGTATTTACAAGAATTATGCCATTTTGTCCCAGCAATGTGACTTGATACTTCTGTGACCATGTGGTGAAGGTGTAAGTTCAACTACACCCTTCTATAATGTTATAGAGAAGGTATCAGTTCGCCTTCTGTGTGTATAACAGTTCGCCAGTTCACTAGTACCTCCAATAAATTTTTTTGGAGTATGTATAATACTTTTAAAAATATATGTACTTCTGTGTGCGACTAGTCTTAAAGAAAAAATATACCAGTTCGACGTACTGTGACTTAATATATGTATAAGAAATAAACAAGAGCCTTCTGTGAGCCTTAGGTAATATAACAGTTCAATTATACTGTGACCAGTGACCATACATATAAAGCCGCATATGTAGGGCATCTCTTTGTCTCAGCAATGATACTAAATACGAGTATTTCTATGACCTTATGGAGAAGTAATTACAGTAGAGATAGTATGTTTGTGTGTATAACAAACTAAAAAAGATCAAAATTAAATTTTAAGCTATCTGATTTTCCATATTATTAAAATAGAAACGGCTGAAACGCGCATTACTGGAGTATGCCAGACTAATTTCGGACCCACACGGAGCCCTTAGTCATGTACTTGCTTCTAATCAGTTGCCTCTGTATGGGTCTGAAATTAGTCGGACATACAACAGTAACGTGATTTTAATAAGAAGATCTAAGATTATAATCTAGCTCCCGCTCATTTGCCGCCGTCTAGGTCAACGGATCAATTAGATCGGTCTATCGTTGATAATTTTTGCAAAAGACGTGTTTTCTTTAGTTATTAACAACTAAATAGCTCCCGGCTCAGTGCCAATATGACATTGTGAATTGGACTTTAAATATACTAGGATAAGGTAGAACATTCTTTAGATTATTTGCTCTAGCTCACTACAACAATGCTAAAATGTCACAATAAATTAGAGACCATGTTCGACTCTATTTTTAAACTACAGTCCGAATCCGAACCAAAATTGGCAATAAAGGGTGTTGAATCCTCGAACAATGTTGCCAACCGACGAAACTTATTATGTGAGTCGCCCAGTAAATTGCAAATATATATGTAAGGAGGAGAATCTCTGTATACAAAAAGTGTCCGTCAAAATGTATTAAATTAGGATGGCGCCACAGTTGCATCAAAGTAACTTTCAAAAGAAGCGCCAAATATTGTTAGAGTAGGCTTGAAAAATAAACAAGGAAAGAGAAACTTCCGCTAAATTATGGCGGAACTATTTTTATTGTTTTGAGATTTACGTCCACTTGGACAACTTTTCACAACACAAATTTTACCCATAACTGTTCTGTTATTCACTCAATTTTTCATAAAATTAAATGTTTATGTATCAATAACCGTACTATTTACTGTTTACGAACTAAAATCACTTTAAACGCACGTTTGGTTATAATTCTGTAAGGTTATATTTACCACAATATTTTGTACAACGTAAGTTGTTGAAGTTCTCAATAATTAACTACTTTAGTCGATAATGACATTAAATTTTTTAACTCGGCATACTTCAATTCATCTACGATTGCTACATTCATACCATACCCTGTGCATCCACCAGCGCCATTGTGGAGGATTTTTGAACTGTTATTTAACGCATACAACTGGACACTTTTTCAACTTTTCTCCCATATAAGATTTTCCTCCTTACCTCTACTCTCCATATTACAAATATATATTTAAGAGAGAGATAGATAGTTTGTCTACTCCTTTTCTCTTGAGGGTTCATCGCCATTTATTGCTAATTTATATGGTTCGGACTATAGCTATGACTTGCATGGGTCAAGCTAATAAAGTGGTAAAAGTTATATTTAGTGAGCTAAAAGAGCTAAACACTCAGTGAATTAAAAGAAAAAAAAAATGATATGACAATTTGCCGCTTCTCTAACAGTTCTACTAATATAACTTCTATGCCCTTATAGAGGGAATATAACAGTTCAATTACTTCTGTACCCTTATAGAGAAGGTACAAAATCAACTAGTTCCTTCTGTACCATTATCGTGGAACAACAACAGTTCAAGTAGATACTTCTCTACCCTTATAGTGAAGGTATAACAGTTCAATTAGATACTTCTGTAAGAGACAGGGCATCTACAGTACTACAAGATACTTCTGTACCGTTATATAGGAGGTACAACAGTACAGCTAGATACTTCCATACATTTGTAGAGGAGGTAAAACAGTTCAATTAGATACTTCTGTGCCCTTATAGAGGAGGTGCAACAGTTCTATTAAAATATTTTATGTAATAACTTATTATGGAGGAGGATAGAATGCAAAATCAAATTTCTGGTTATGGGTCATTAATATTTATAAGGTATTATTACCAAAGTAAGTTCTACATTTTGTGCAATACAAAATTCAGATTTTGCGTTAGTTGTACAATATTATGAATAGAGGAATTCTATGATGATTTTTTTTTTGGATACTGTAAAAACTCGAGTTACTGATTTTTAAAGAAGTCGAATACATCAATATGTATGATTTTGGTTTTAAAGTCAAAATAAACTAGTTCAAGTATTTGACCACGAAAGTAATAGAATAAGGAATGCTGTACAATTTATTAAAGAAAATTAGTACAGATTTTTAAAGGCCTAGTAGTTATTGAGAATTTAATACGAAACTAACGTCTATTTTTCTTTACGTGGTTACGACTATACATTGCGACTCTAACGAAACTTTGAAAAGGGCTTGCGTTCTGTTAAAAAAAAAAAGCTTAGCCTTAGGTTATGAGATGACTAGAGCACTATTTCAACAAATTGCAAAATGATGTTTATGGGAACTGATTTGAGTGCACATTTTTTGTACCCAAGTGTGGTATAAACGATAGTTAAACAAACTATTAAAATAATTTGTTTAAAGTTTTATTCCCATGGCTAGTTTACAAATTGACCTGTTTGCCAGGAGGCATCAATAAACTTATCTTGTGTTGAGAAAAATGCAAAAGCTCTTTCTCTACTCGAGATATGTCTGCTGACGCATACTAAGTCCAAATAGTTTATTTTTCAATTACACAAAAAATATAAATATATTATAAGTCGGCACCACATTCGTGCATCAAAATATATTCAGTATTTTATTCTTCTATGATCTTAGGGGTCTTGCTATGATTTTATTTATCAACATATACCCTCGCGTATGATTTAAATATTACACTATTGTACATAACTTAATGACAATTATTAGCGAGATTATAATGATAATAGTGATGGTTCATCAACGATGGGGTCAAGTTGAAAGCGAAAAAAAGTTTAAAAACGGTTTAAATTGTTTAAAACCTTCGCATTTATTCTGGGTTTAAGTTTTAGTCTTTCTGACTGCTATCAAAATAATATCTTGTATTTTATTGTATAGTAAATTGTTTATTATTTTAGATATAAGCTGTACACATCCTTTTTTATTTTTGTATCTTTTTTAATTTAATTATTATTAACGATAACTCGAATTACGTAACCTTTATGTAAATTACCTTAATGTGATAATGACGAGTTTCTAATACTGAACTCACTATCAGCTAAAGAATAAAGCTGTTAACTGTAGCCCAGTTAGTTAGATTAAATAAAAGCGCCTAACCCTGTATACGGAATATCGAACCAGTTCATCAACTATGTAAATGACACATACATGGATTGAGTGCAATTATAGTAGGTGTCGCCGAAACGGGAATGTTTGGAAATACTCGAGCGCGGCAGATGAACATAAGGGAGGATACCTTTCAGGTTGTTTATTATCTCCTCCAAGTAGAAACCCTTAATGTAGGAGCGTACGTTCAGGGCAAACAGTTAAAATATTAAAAAAATGTGTGTCATCTGAACAAAAACGTCAGAATGAGATAACATTAGCTGAGTGTTAGCTAGTAAAAAAGTATTTCGAAAATATGACGATTTGAGTCTAAGGTAAGGGAATGGGAAGGTTACAAAGTTGCAAGTTTCTACCTAACGTAAAAATATGTCAGATATTACAAAAGCATACTTTACAGCTAGTTACTAACCTATCCTGCCTTCATCTGATGTTTTTGTTGAGTATTTCCGATGATAGTTATTTTTGAATATTTTAACAGGTTGCTCTGATCAAGTATAAAAGGTTTATACTTGGTGGAGGTAACCAACATAATGAAAGGTATCCATCCTTATGTTCGTCTGCCACGCTCGAGTATTGCGAAAAATCACCTCTTGGACGCACCTACTATTACATTGGCGTAATTACATTCAATGGTGTCCCCACTAAAAATACGTATAAAATGGGCCCCATTTCAATGCGGACTACGAAGATGCTGTTTACGACCGTGTGTGTGGGTTTTTCAAAAGCGAATATAAAAAAAAATTAAACCAAATATTAAGGTACTATATTTTACATTTTATCATATACTGACTAGTCTTACAAAATTATTTAAAAAAATCTGTATAGTTTTACTTGTTCAAAGTGCCAAACTTCAATTTTCTTAAAAAAATGAAATCACATATAAAAATTATTCATATGTGAAAAATCCACGTAAAATAAAATATTCAAATTTACAACCATGACATTAAACAAGAAATGCAATGAGTTCCAGCCTTATACGTTATTACAGCGTCCCAGTAGTGCCCCATACCGTAGTTCTATAGAACTGTTAGGATATTTTCCGGGCTGTCAAATTATATCCCAATAGTTTTATATAGAACTGTAGTATATATAGTTTTTGCTCTTGACTTTACTTATACTATATAAGTTATAAACTTTATATTATTTTGATTGATATTTCATTTTGTTTTTGACAAAAAAATGTTCCTTGCGACAAAAGCTAAGTTGTTAAAACCGAGTAGTAGTTGTGTCTAAAAAAATATTCTCTTATTTTAGAAGTTACAGGGGGACACACATTTTTCCACTTTGGAAGTATCTTTCGCGCAAACTATTCAGTTTAGAAAAAAATTATATAAAAAACCTCAATACCATTTTAAAGACGTTTTGTGCATACTCTCAAATTTAAGTGGACATTTATTATTGAAATCAAAAGAGATTCCATATTATACTTATAAAAACTGGGTAATTTATATGTAATGTACAAACAAGATGTTGATATCGACATTTCTTTATTTTATATAACATAATATGGTGTATCGACAGTTCTATAGAACTAAAATTAGGGGGTACTACTGGGATGCAGCCATTACAGACGGTTCTACTAAATAGTTTTCCGAATACAAGCTTCATCAAACAATAGACGTAAACGCGCTTAAACAATAAACTCAGTTTATAGATTAAATTACGCAGTGCTGTCACGAGATCGAAAAAACAGTCTATTTGTCAATTAAAAATTTACTATCTACAAATTATCGCGGAAAAGGTGCTTTGTCATCCATACGAATTTGTACGTAGATATACTATCTACAAGTGAATCTTATTTAGCATAAGATAACTGTAATCGAGTGATAAATATTTCTTATTAATAATTTTAAACTCATTTCTTGATTGTTTTTGTAATTTATGTAAAAAAAATAATTAAATTACTTCGATTGAAAAAGTAGAATCCAAATCAAGTCTCTTTGTCTTATAGGTCATCAATGTAAAAAAAAAAAAAGAAATTAAATGTATAAATCACGAAAATAACAAATCTTTTAGGTTACCTTCTCGTAGTACAAAATTTTCCTGAATCATTAAATAAAATGATATTTAAAACCAATAAACTAGTGACAGCACAGCATGTTAAACGATAAAAATGTTTAAAATTCAGTTATTAGTTAGTTCTTTATTGAGACTTCAATGAAATTAACTTCTTTTTACCTAAATGTTGATGGCTAATTTTTAAAAATTAAGTAAACTTTAGGTAAGTTTTAAAGCATGGCAACCAATTTTTATAACAATTTATAAACCTGTCAGAAACAGTAAATTGCTGATGAGAATTTATTAAATATAAGCTATCTATTAGTATATTTACGATTGTGTCGGAAAGAAACGTTTTTGTGTTAAATATTATTGTTCTATAATAGATGAGTGTATAAAAAATATTGACGGCTATACGATCATGTCTGTCTTTTTTCGGTAACGTAAATAAGAGAATATTTAAAAATAAACATAAAATTAAATTAAGTAAAAAAAATGAACGATTGAGGAGTCATCCTTAATTATAATGACTACCTTAAGCTGCCCTGATATGGTTATTATCATTAGATGATACTTTTCCTACGGACTAGTATGAACTAACTAGCCCTTGTATGAACACATAGAAGTATTTCGGGGGAATCGCCGCATAATGAGAATGCGCCCTTACTTTCCTTAGTAAGATATTTGTAGATCATTGCTTTTAGAGGTTCCATGTATGTATTGTTTAATGAACCCAATAGATGATTCAACTTGTACATTTTTAGTTTTATTCCTATGTAAGGATAAATCTAAATATTAGATACTTAAGCCATTTTTGGAATAAATGTTCATTTACAAGTAGGCAAACTCAAAGTTAACGATTTCAGAATTTAAACTACCGCGAGTATTTTTCACATTATTAAAATATAAACAGGTGAAAATCATATCACTGTTGTCGGAGTATGCCCGCCTATACTAAAGCCAAACTCCATTGAGAATGCTTGTCAACAAACAAATTAAAAATGAAGGTAGAAAATGCAACACATTTTATGCCTTATAAATTTAAATTTATGTTTTGTTTTTTATTAAATCTTATTTAAAAGATATTGAATATATTAATTAGTTTTAAGCTTACTAATCTAATTTATTGTCAGAAATTCGTCATTAATAAATTAATTAAAAAATTAGGTGTAAAATGACTAGTGATTTCTACCTTCATTTTTAATTTGTTTGTTGACAAGCATTCTCAATCGTGTTTGGCTTAAGTATAGTTTCGAACCCATACGGGGTCCTTAGTCGTGAACTCGTGAGCGCGCTTGTTCCTGTACCGCGGCGTGAAGCAAACTGCGGGCTTAGTCCGACTACAGTGACGTAAGTTTCAGCCGCTTATATTTTAATGGTATAGTTCACGATTTGATAGTTTTAATGTAAAACTTTACACAAATATCTAAAAGAATATAAATTCAGTCTTTAAAAATATCAATTATGTAATCTAAATATTCTTTGTGGAAAAGACATAATAATGGGGCTTTTTTTTGTTAGATATTTGTGTAGGCGTGTTAGTATGTGTCAAGATTAATGTACTAGATAAATTTAATGGTTATTTATAAATTAGGTATTATAGAACATTTTGTAAATTTATAAAAAATATAATGATAAGAGCACATTACACTGGATGTATTGCACGAACACAACTATGTAATGAAGCCGCTCGATGTGGATGTTCCTTAATGCTTATGATTCGAATATTATGATGTGATTTTTTCAATTTATTGTAAATATGTGAAATTATAGTACAACTAGATCTCTCATTATATGTGAATGGAACTTTATTGATTGAAATTTGATAAATGTACTTATATTATACGTATGAAATAGTTTATACAAAGGGTTTTTGAAATCACTGCAATTAACCCACGTGTTGTTATATGATATTCTCGCGAATATAACTAGTTGTTTTCAAACACTACTGAGGGTAGATGAATAATAATTAATATCAAAGACTTCAATAGGAACCTTCATTGCACCTATTCCATCTCTCTTTAACATTTAGGATCTATACGTTCTCTTTTCCACATATGTATTATCAGTTTTAACGTCAGTCGTTGATACGACCGCAAACGTAAAGGACGTTTAATGATTAATCAGGATAAATATTTCACGTAATTACGTGGCAGTAAAACAGAAAACTTTAGTTTTTATTTCATCTAGGACAATAATTCATTCATTTCATTCATTACTTCTCTGCCGTGTTCGGCAACAGCGACTGGGTTCTCTGTTAATTCACACGGGGGCTTCGGTCGTGCGCCCTCATGTGACTTATGTACCCTATTTTCGCGCGGAATGTCCTAGCGCATTGAGGACACGTTAGGGTACCGTTAGTGTAATTGTACGTAATATTTGAGGGTGGTTTTGCTTTAAGATGTTCATGACGCAAATCTAGATCAGCCCTCCGCTTGCTCTCGAAACTAGAGGTACTCTGCTGAACTAAGGACCTCCACCCGGCTCTGTTTTCGACAATAATACAGTATTTATGAATGCAATGCATTGCCTAAATTCCATATAGTCAAATACATAATATCACCCGTGCTAAATTAATTATAACTTCTTTTTCCTGGAGGTATATAGAGCCGTATGGTCAAGATAATATAGGCAACATTATTATATCTAATAATAAAATAAAATTGCAGTGATTTTAAAAATACTGCTAAACAAAAAGCACAGTTCCATTTTGTGATAAAAAAATATAATTTACAAGAAATCTTACATAGTATAGCGTATAGTTTAAGCGGAAGATATATTTTTCAATTAGTAGGTAAAAACTACTAATTACTTATTATTAATTGCATTTTAAATAAATTTAAAAATATCTGGGTAGTGTTGTCTAGTGTTAATTTATTAAGTTGTCTTGTGCTATGTACCTCACGAACAATGATGGCCGGAAAGATAATGTGCATAAAATAATATATGAAATAATCTCTATACCTTTTTGTTTTATTTCATCGTCATTTATTATCCGCCTATTAACGGCCGACTACAGGCCTCTTTTGTTATATGGGGCGTAGACCACGCTGCTCCAATGCGGGTTGGCGCGCTTAGAGTGAAAATGTTTCATTTATTAAGATCACTATCAGATGTTGATGAGAGACCGCGACCGACGGCTTAACGTGCTCTCCGAGCCACGGGTGTGTTGCACCACCAACTTCCCGAAAAACGGCTTAGAATGTACTGAAGATTTCATAGAAGAATGAAAAACTCAGAATTATCCCGTGACCCGACTCAGGACCTCGTGATCGAAGTCATATAATCTAACCACTAAACCAATGAGGCAGTCTATTGCTCAAACTTAATCGTCTCAAGCATCCGCTACAATGCGAGCTGAATTGCGTCATAATCATCAACGTTTAAACGTCCCGCAACTGTATGTCAATTCTGGAAAAAAACGTCAGTTTTAAAGCCGATGTACCACGGTTGCAAAACGGATGTAACATAAATCTGTTATCTCGAATGACATTTTGCCATAATGAATTGACAGTCGAAGGTGGGATGATCATCGAGATGTTCGTACGACGTATTTTTGACGTGACAACGTCTTATAATTCGATAGAGCCGGCTGCACGCACGAAAAAACATGACGTCATGCGTCGTTACCTCGCTTTGAGGCGTTCTATGTAAGGCTTGAAGTGCAAGCGAGAGCGCGGAACGAGCGACAAAGAAGCACAATCGGCCTTTGTGTTCGACATGCGTCTATTAAATTAAGTATATTAATTTTAAATTAAAAATTAATATATTTATTATAAATTTATAAAATCAAAATCAATTATTTTATTAATTTAAATTAATATTTATAAAAATATACTTAAATTAAAAATTGTAATAACCAATGAAATGCTACCATTCCATCAGTATTTTCTTAAGACATTGTCAAGTTCAACTATCGTCAATAAACAAAACGCTGCTCCAATGCGGGTTTTTACCCATAGGGTTGGATTCTTGTATTATATATTTTTGGAGGCAGTTCTTCGTCCGTTCTTTTTTTCAAGAACCTTCGTCCGTGTGAAGGGGAGAGGGACCACTATGCTTCAAGAATTGACATACTGGGCCAGTCCTTCGTCCGTGTGAAGGGGAGAGGGACCACTATGCTTTTCTTTTTTTCAAGAATTGACATACTGAGCCAGTCCTTCGTCCGTGTGAAGGGGAGAGGGACCACTATGCTTTTCTTTTTTTCAAGAATTGACATACTGAGCCAGTCCTTCGTCCGTGTGAAGGGGAGAGGGACCACTATGCTTTTCTTTTTTTCAAGAATTGACATACTGAGCCAGTCCTTCGTCCGTGTGAAGGGGAGAGGGACCACTATGCTGCTCCAATGCGGGTTGTTACCCTTAGGGCCTACGCTAAAACTGACGCGGTTACACGCTCGCGGTCGCCCGCGGCGGGCGACCGCCGCGGGCCACAAAACCGCGCGCGGGCACCCGTCGCGTGCGCCCGTCTCAGTTAGCGCTGCTAGTATAATTTTATTCAATAAAATCAACAAATAATTATTTGACCGTAGCATCTAGCGGCGCTCGACTGATTTGTAGAAACAAACACGCTCGCGTGTGCCCGTCGTGGGCGCCCGCGCCGTGTACCCGCCGCCCGCCGCGCGGTTGAGAATCCGTCACCCGCGCCCGCGCTCCGTCGCGCTGTCCATACTATTTTTCATTATACAACCGCGAGCGTGCAACCGCGCCAGTTTTAGCGTTAGCCCTTAGGGTTGGATTCTTGTATTATATACATTTTTAAGGCGTTCGTAGCGCATTGGATTAATAATAGGAAGGTCCTGGGTTCGATACCCGGCTGAGCCGATTAAGATTTTACAAATTGGTCCAGGTCTAGCTTTTGCCGTGGCTAGTTACCACGCTACCGACAAGTGCGTACCGCCAAGCGATTAAGCGTTCTAGGACGATGTATTGAAACCAAAAGGTGTGCAGATTTCACACTTCTCTGAACAAGTTAGTCTACTTCCATCTGTGATTGCATACTCACATACCATTAGGTATGACTGCAGTCAAAGCCTAACTTGTAATAAATAAAAAATAACATCAAATAGGATATTTAAGAAAGTATAACAAAAAAGGAAAACACAGAGCAACAACAATAATTTATATTTTATCCACACAAATGATTACATCAATTCAATACATGTAATACAAAGGAATAGAAGCCAGCACAGCACTGTCTTAGATCAACCAAATTATGACTATATCTTCCACATTTATAAATATAGCTAGGTATACATGAATCAATTTTCTTACAAAATGAGGGTAGATATATGATTTACAAAAGTTGTGACTATTTATTATAACTTTTTTAAACTTATAAAATTGATACCAGATAAATAAAATGTCATGGTTGAAATTATAGAATAAAATGTCATACGTAATAATAAGTTATGTTATAGGGAAACCGCATAACCGAGTCCTCGACTTTCTGGTTCTGACAAAGAATGAGCGGGCCCCGGACCACTAATTTTATTAAGAGCCCTTACTGTTGGACTGAACTAATTTCAATGCCTACCGCAACCATCCGATTGAATAATTACAGATACGAGAATTGCGCGAATCTAAAAATTTGAAGGTATCAGGTATTTAAAATGTACGCAATTTTCTTTCAATGATGCCAATAACTTGGTAGAAAAATTTGGGTAGACTTTGTGGGAACAAAGGGCAGCGATGAAGAAGCGGGCGGCAGGCATTTTTTTCACAAATAAATAAGGGATTATCAGCTCATTTTAGAAACAACGTGTGCCCTAATAATGAAACACGCGCGTCTCGGTCCTCTGTATAGGTCGCACCCTTATATCGCGGAGTCGAAGACTCTGTTACACAGCTGTTTTTAAAAAAAAACACTTGTGCACTACGTACAACCCAAATCGATGAGAAATGTAAATGAGTAGTTCAGCACTAAAGCAACATTATCTAAAGTCAGAAGCCTAGTTATATTTCATGTTTTCGAATGAGAATGCCAGAATAGTGCACAAACGCCATGAGGTATTGTACAGTCAGGGGGTTATTTTGTTAGTTTTTGTTATTAGTGGAACCTGATTAATTCCCTGCCGTCTATGATTCAGGAACATGGCACAAAAAAAATTTACTATGAGACGCACAATGAGATTATAATACTTCGATGGGACACTGCTATTACATCACATATTCATCTAAAAAATTAAATACACAGCACTGATATCTACAGATTTCACCACACAGTTGACGGGACGGCGACGTTGGCATAAGTTATTATGCTATATAAAGTGCCCAAGTATAAGTTTTTACGTGTCACTGCGTAAAAACGTACCGTCAATTTATATGGAAATTAAATTCCGACGTTATAACTAGATGGCGCCGTTTCAATTCCATGTAAATTGACGTTAGATACGTGTTTTGGCATTATGTAGCGACTCGGTAAAAAGAGCAAACTTGCGTTATGCGAAGGGTAACAGTTCTGTGTTGCGTTATCTCTACATTACAACTTAACAACTCGCGCCGGCATTGCGTCGCTGTTTGTCCCGGCTGCTGTATAGCGATACCTCAATACTTTTAAAAGTTATTTGGACACAGTCTAACACATAGAACATATCTAAATTGTAAATCAACAACAGTTTTAGTTTCTACCACAGACGTTTTCATCTACTATAGTGTATACAGATCATAAACATATCAATATTTATTTAGTAAAGGTTATGACACAGATTGGCAACATATGAACTGCAACGCAACTGCAAAATAGCAGTGTTGATGCAAGAATTGTAAGAAGACTTGGTCACTAAGCGAACGATGGAAAGAACTATGCTGGATGTATTTCTGGGAGGTCAAATCAGGAATGAGGAGATCCGCAGAAGAACCAAAGTTACTGACGTAGCTAACGAGTCCCTAACCTAAAGTGGCAATGGGCGGGGCACATTTCTAAGAGCTGATGGATATTGGTATCTCAAAGGGCTAGAATGGCGACCTCGCACTGAAAAGCGCAGTGTTGGTTGACCCCATTTTAGGTGGACCGTTTATATCAAGCGAGTTAGAGGGATTCGCAGTTTGCTTAAGACCGCGGTGTTAGGAAGATTCAATAGGCCTATGTGCCACAGTGGATATCTATGGGCTGTTGATGGCTGAAATGTATGTTGATTTAACAACCAGGTGGGAGGTTTGACATTCATGATTTCATAGGTATGTGGAATTTAAAAAATCAAGGTGATTATTATTTCTGTAGGCCTAGGATACGCAGCTTGATATACTCGTGTGGGGTAAAGACAACGTCACCAAAGAGCAGCGAAAGCGAATATATTGGTCTCTATTATTTATTTGTGTTGAAGCGAAAGGTAGAGCGATTATTTATTCAAAGTATTTTATCGCCTTGAGGTCAAAGTATTTACGTCTGCACTTTGTCATCGATTCGGTTTATCAAGAAGGTCTCCACGTAAAAATGTAATTGCAGTTAAGTTGCAGTTCTATGCAGTCGCACAGTATAGGTACACCCTTATACTACCTACGTACAGCTAACTCAAAGTAACTTTAATTGGTAAACAGTAAAAACAGGTTAATTACCTACAGATTGAAAGGTTTAGTATAAAAAGGGTTTAGTGACCATTCTAGTCAGTTTCAAATTTGAGTCTCAAAACCTCATTGTAAATGTCAAATTAAACCTTTTTTACTCTAATCCCCTTAACTAACAGCACTTATTTACTTTAGTAATTTGAATATTACAAGTCAAATACCTAAGTTAATCTCAAGAGTCATTGAGAGATTTGTCAAGTCGGTTACGCAAACTTTCAGGGTGGTCGACTGGTCGTCTACATTACAATATAACGATTGACCTTGCCGGGAAGCCTTATATGGTATCACCACGTGGCGTTAACGATATTGAGTTGGGATATATTAACGCATTTATCTTGCGTTATCTTTTTTATTTTATTACTGGCGGTATATTTGACAGATTTCACACGTACATGAATTCTATAATAATTTCTATTATAATTTCATCCAAAACTTGGAAATACATGGGAGTTTATAAAACGTTTTTTTAATATTTAACATTTTTAATGACGTCATTATTATAAACACGTATGATTGGTGGTAGTGTGCGATTAACGAAATTCAAAGATAAATCATTAACCTAGTGATTTCTCGTTATTAACAAAATTTTAGTTAAAAATATATACAATAATATATTAAAATACTTCAGAACTAACATAATTGTAGAAGATGGAGTACACAGGAAATGCGTCAATATACCTGCCTGTTTTGCCGACTATTTTAATTGTTATTATGTTATACTATATTTAAGTTTGAGAATTTAATTTTAAATTGTTTGGAAAATAAGTATATTATTCAAAAAACTAAAAAAATCGTAGAAGGTGGTGGAAACAGGAAATGCGTCAATATACTTACCTGCCACAGTTTTACCGACTATTTTAATTGTTATTATATTATATATTTATGTTTGAGAATTTAATTTTATATTGTTTTGATAATAAATATATTATTCAAAAAACTTTTTCAACAAAATAATATGCCAAATATATTAATATGTATGTTTAGCTATTTAAAGTTGTTGACATTATGTGCCTTAGACTAGGATTAAATTATTTTTACTAGGCACATTTCTACTTGTGTTCGTAAAACGAAAGATATGACGTTATTGAAAATGACGTCTTCCGTTCTTTTATAGACAAAACCCAAGTCGGAGTGCCAATTAAAAATAATTTCGATATACAAGATTGTTTAAAAAAATAGGATACCGACAATATATTTCTCTACATTCATGTTTATAAGTATGTTCTATGTTGATCTAAATTATTAATCCAGGAATTTCCCCAAAACTATTTTAAGATATACCTAAATATCACGCCGCTGTCGGCGCCTTGTACCATAACTGAGATGATGTATATACGTTAACGTAAACTATTTACATCGTAAATCATTACAGTGAATATATAAAACGAGGCAACTAGTATTAACTAATGCTATGATAGATACAAGGATAGTAAAAAATAGGAAACACTTTAGCGAGCGCGTACGGCCAAAAAACGTTTTATCAAAACTAATTGGGTATAATATGTTTACGGGAAAAAATACCATATTACGTACAGGAAGGAATGTCTTATATATTATGGATTATACCTACTTAACCAATAATACGGAAGTAGGTCTGTAATTACATTTATTCTTGGTAATATACCACGTTATTTTTTTAGAATTTCATATAGTCAATTTTACGCAAAACAATAGATAAAAGAATGCTTTGCATGTTTAAGACCGACCGCATATTGTGGGAATTTTTCTGTCAGAAAATTTCTGACGTCTGTCAATACCACGCCGCACACCTGTCAGAAACTTCCTTCCGGCAAGTCTAGAGTTTTGTCCGCGGCTGGAAGGCAGTATAGTTGGGCTTACATAAAGTAAGAAAAAAAAAAATGGACGATGATAAGTTACTTTTATTATCATTATTGTTTTACTTAGTCAAAAAAAATCAGATCCAAAAATTTCTGCCGTCTGATCGTTTTTTTTTTCAGAAAATTTCTTATAATATGCGGTCGATTTAAAAAAATTGTTAAACAAAATTTTTTAAATTCTATATTTTAAGGAAAATAAACAAGTTCATACTTATTGTATTTGACTTAATATGTTTTTCATCTATTTATTTACAATTTTTGAATATTTTAATAAAAATACGAGTTCATTGTGTATTAGTATTAGACAGATACAGATTTTGTATTAGTGTTTCAAAGCCTATAATATTTACTTTCTCCGTTCTAATAGCAGGCAATGAATATAATATCCTTTACCCCACAAAACTTAACATTCAAACAACTTTGTTTATAATACAATAGTTATATCTTTTTAATCTATTTCCACATATGAATATAAATAATCAACATTATGTATCAACATCCTCGTAGCAGAAACATCTGTATAGATATGCTAAGGAATTGACATTCACAACATCCATACAACATGTAGAAACAAATATCAGTGAGATGTTATTACCTCAAGAGATAATAACGTGATTTAAAACTATAACATACATCAATTGATTGTCCCGCTTTCAGGCTATCGATCCCGCTTTTAATCAGGGCAAAATTGTCTCGCTTTCCCCGAAAACACTTATTAAATAAATACTTAATAATAAAACGCAGATATCCTTACAAACACTAATATGTGATATATCATGTATAGATCTACTGTATTTACCTACAACCCCATATTTTAAAACTAATTTATTCAGCTGGAAAATACAAAAATACCAAGTAGAAGTCACTCCACTGCGCTTTGGCTTAACAACCATCTACTAATCTACTTAATTAGGTAGTTTGTGTCCAGTTTTGATTTATTTAGTACTACCGGACGTCCGCGAGAAATTCTGTACTTTAAAAAAAGTCAAATATTATCTTTCATTCGTGTTTGTATCTATAAATTAGTCAAAAATCAAAATATCTTTATTGGGAAGTCAGTTTGTTTGCCTGGTTTGGAATACGTGTAAGTGCGCTAAAAACAACGTCCGGCGGTTGTTTAAAATAGCCGGTAACTAGAGTTAATAACATCTCACTGGTATAATTGCTCGATTTAGTAATTATGCTGGTTTTACCCATATAAACCTTAAAAGAAATATCTAATAGTTATACTACACCAAGTACTTTGTAAGATTGCTGGAATAGGTATAATATTTATATACGAAGTGAACCATTATAATATCTTGTGACTCCATATTTATTTAGAAGTCTAATACTGTGCTTAACAGTAGTCCTTAAATATTAATCTGACTGCGGCTCCCAAACGAACAAAATCTATTTATTTGTACTATTTGTATGTCAATCAAATACTCCGTATATGTATATTAGTATAGGTATAATCTTTACCTATCTAAGGAATATAACTCAAGACATTACAAAATTAGGTTTGAACTGCATTAAGGTTTTAGTCAATAATATGAGAACGAGAGAAACAAAAAGTAATAAATTCAACATTGCATAACTATATTACTTGCTTAAACTATTAAAATTATAACCCTTCTTTTTGACTTGAAGACTTTCGGAGTTGTGGCAACTCTGCAAACTCTACATTGTTGTCCAATTACTCGCTCAGACATTGAACATAATATTGTATTTTAACAATACTCTGTGTCATTATAGAATATTGCATTATCGCTAAATGCTTGTTCTAACTACATTCAATTAATATTAAACTATAAAAATATTTCAAGTTATTTATTTAATAGAAGCAAGCCTTACTTTGCGGAAGTTTGTGATGAATAGTGAAAAATCATTCATTTTGTAACATTTTACAATTAAGTAATCTAGAGTCGGCTGTTCTGTTTTAAGGCGTATCTTTCGTCATTCGTCGTTTTTAGACACTCTTTAAGAATCAATTATTAATTAATTAGTATTATTAATTATTATTTAAAAAAAACTAAAAAATATTCTAAATTTTAGAAGGTAAAATTATGAGAAGGATCAGTGGTAAGAAAAATCCACGAAATTTGGAACGCGCATGTAAAAAAATAACTTTCACAATTTATTTTTTTGATTTACCACAGTCAGATAAAAGCGTTTTAATGTCTTAATTCTATGAAGTTTTAATTGGAATATTATATATTACAACTTCTCCGGTTAATAAGATTAAAAACATAATAAAATGTAATATCAATTGTGACAACCTATATAACCTCTTTCAATCTTAAACAATACAACATTATAGACATAAACAAAGATCAATACTTTAGAAACAATGTACTACATACATTTTATATAAAAAATACCGAGTACAGTACATGGCGAAAGATCTTCAGATCACAAGCAAAGTGTAATATTTTTAATATATCTCTATAACAATTTTTATAAGTATAGGTAACATTATTAGGTCCAACATACTAATACATTTTATAGCTAATATAACACGCATTAAACCATCTCTATAATGCTTTATGATTCGGAATAATATACACAAATATGTTGCTAAATATCAATGGTTTAAAGTTTTAATCAAAAGAAATGTGTACTGTAAGAGGATTAAGTATCTACATGTATTAGTAAGCCCTGACCTAATTAAATTGTTATATACGTTATGTAAAGAGACTAGATTTTTACTTAAATCGAAAGATAGAGATTCCCAGCCTTACAAATGGATTAACAGTATACGCCTACCACATATAAACGATTAGCTTATTAGTAACCGTGTCTAGTTGTAACTTGATTATAGACAATAGTACATTCATAATAAATTAGTAAGGTACACAGTGACGATAGACTTAATTCAATATTTACGTTTTAAACAACATTTACATTTTTTATAGTTTTAAAATACACGAAATATTTGCAATGAAAAAATATAATTCTGTTTATATAATAGACTTCACCGAATGGAAAAGTATATTTTTAATATCTCAATAATAAATATTCTTATATTAACAGATTTTAAATAAATAGTCAGGCATTACTTCAACAGTAACACGTGATTGATAACTTAGGGAATATATCAAACGTGTTTAACGACGACTACGTGATGCTGAAGAACTGCTAACTGGTGCTAGAAGCCGACGCGGCACGAGAAGGCGAGCGTTACCTCTAGCAGGTCTCACCGCGCCTGGTGACTTGAGATCAGCCAAATGTGATGCATATCCATCATTCAGAGTCGTGGCCATGTTGCTATACTTTTTACTTATTTTACCAATGGCATATATTTGCTTTGGAGATAATCCACAATTATTGTACACACTTATATCTTTTCCCGAACCATACGCCGCGTGTAGAATAACCCCATGCTCAGTTATCAAGTTATTCAGATGAGCGGCTTTGTGACCTAAGGGGTCTGTCGAAAATCCATCAGAGAAGAACACTAAACCATGAGGAAAATTATGTTCCGCCAACCAAGACACGACCTTCCTCTGTTGCATGTCAGGTCTGCCGGTTATATATAGGATTAGATAACCAAGATCTTGCCAAAAACGTACCACATCAACCGCCCCAGCTCTTACTTTCGGATCCCTGCCTGTGACTGATACACTGGCGGTGAAGGAACCGTCAATACTGAACACAACACATTCAGTTTGAGGAGGTACAACAGCTAGGTGAAAGTTACAGCTCGTGTGGTCACCTCTTACTACTGCTCTGACTGGATAAACTCCACAGCCTACACTTTGTTTGTCTGGTATTGTATAGATAATTCTTCCAGTCTTGTCAGTCACTTCAGTAGATAATAAGGTCCATTCGCCGGCTGGAGGATCTTTTATCATATGAATGTCAACCTTTTCACCCGTTAAAGTAATCATATCTAGCGGTCCGTACATAAATCTGGCTGTAAATGTTTGCGGGCAGCCTTCTTTTACAATGACGTCATTAGCTCTGTGATTCGCAGCGACATTCTTTAACTTTACAGAGGTTCTCTTTCTCATCCATTTTTCCTTGTCTTGACCAGGTTTAAACGGCCCACAGTCTTTATCTTCATTTTGATTATATAACGCTAAATCAAAATGACCAACTTGTCTTAAAATAAACGCTATAACGTCAGAACTCTCCCAGTAACTGGCATGGAACAAATGTGGTAAAGCATTTGTAGGAAAGTTTGCTAAGCCTTCCGGACAATAAAGGGCATAATCTAATCGTTTCGGGCCCCACCATTTTTGCTGAAGGGCATTCATAGTGATCAACGGAATATTATCAACCATGCCACTCACAGTGCTTTGGACCGATGCCTCGGAAAGTCTTCTTAAGACTGGAGTAGGTGGCATTTGCAAATGATCTCCAAATAAAGTTGGGTGACTTTGTATTAACTCGATTAAATGGTATGGCTGACCATTTCCTAGTGGGTATTTAGCATACCTAGCGACATTTATCGGTGGCAGATTTGTAAATCTTGCTGACAATAAAGGTTCCAATCTAGACGCGACCGGGTCGGTAGGATGGAATAAATTAAAGATTTGTTGAATAGGCGGTTTCATTAAGTCTTTAAATTTGTCATCAGATATTTTCCTTGAAGCAAGAATAAGAGATAATGGACTACCAAAAGTAAAAAAGTCACTGACTTCAAATTCTAACTTTGTCTGATTATCACTTGCGGTAGACGATCGTCTTCTAGGAGTAGGAGCTTGTAAGTGTGATTTATTTAAATAATTTTCAGTTGGTTCGCTCGGAATAGTTATTTCGGTGTCAAGTATACTATTTTCACTATCATGTCGCGACTGGTACTGCAGTGTACGACACAGAGCGTCAAAAGCTAGAACAGATCCCATGCTATCACCCACAATACATACTTGACCATTGAATCCTTTTCCATCGTCTGATTTTATAAATTCATTGTAAACAAGATTAGCTGAGATAATTGTTTTACTCACATAATCACAATATTCTGGAGATGATGTTGCAATTAAAGGTATAGCACCAATAGGTATAAGGTCATTTGTGAGTGATGGAGTTTCTATAGTAGAAGGTGAACAATCAAAACTGTATGGGCTCAAAGTAGACAAGACTCCAAGTGCTTCAGTGCATATTGACGGACATGATACCAGTTTTATAGTAATTCGGCCAACTAATGTTGGATAATGCTGTCGCATAACAGATTCAAAGGCTCCTTTAAAAGTAGTAACATCTGATTTTTTAGCAGTCATATCAACATTTGCATCCAGAACACTGCCTGCATGAAATACAAGTATTAAAACAGTTGTTGGACAAGAACTATGAACAGGAGTATCAGGACAACCATCTATACTCTGGTGACTGTGCAATGTTAGAATTCGACGAGATCCTCTTTCAGAAGTTACTCGTTTCAAAAATGATGGATTAAAAATACTGTCATCTTGGTTAATATCTCCTTGAGTTGGAGATATATCAATATCATTTTCATCTAAAGAACACATAGATGACCATTTGTTAAATGATGACTCGCAGTCGTAAAATTCGTCTTCTGAGCCTGTCTCAGTTTCCGATTCTCGTACAAGGGTTTCCATTCTCCAGTTCGCAACTTGAGTCTGTAAACTTTTGAGGGAACCTGATGATGAGGATCTGAGATTGGATTTAGAAGATTTGGGTTCTGATGGAGGAGAATTTTCAGGACTTAGTTGTTTTTGTACTCTAGTTTCAATATTGCTTTTCTTGTTTGTTAGTGGGCTAGCAGAATCTTCATTTTTCTCAAGGCTACTCATAGTAGCTGCTAATGATTTCGAGTTGTCTTCAGATAAATCATTGTCTTCACCAGCTTCACCTGCCTGCATTTTCTTTTGCAATGCTAATTGAGTCTGTCTTTCAATTTCTCGAATATCATCCATAGTAAGACCATGCCACTCGTCTTGCCAAGCCCAAGCTTGTCTATGTGCACGAAGCATTGTTTTCCTTAGTGCTACATCGTGAATAAATTTCTCCAGTTTAGTTTGCATTCCCCAGTAGCGAAATTCAACTCTACACAGTTTATAGGCACACATAAGTGACATGCCATGAGGCAAAGGTTGTTGTTTACCTTGCACTTCTTTCCAATAGTCGTCTAACCAAGTGTCTGACAATGGCCCTCTATTACATTTTTGAGAAACATAAAGCTTTGGATCTTCTTCCTTAATATAATCAGTACCATACAGCTGATCTTTAACAACATCTATAACATCAACTATTCTATTTTTTAAATCGCTTCCTTTTAATTTGAAGACATTTTCTTGGTGACCATTATCAGGAAAATAATAGGTTTCAATTTCCAAGGAAAATTTTTCAACAAACGGACATGTGTATCTAGTTTTAGTATAAGGATAGGCATTCCAAGCTTCTTCAGATACTGTCAAGGCTGATTTAGGAAGTAAACTTTTGAACCAACCTGGCAAATGACTACCAACATGGTAGATTTTCTGAGTATACTGACCTTTCCCTCCAGGACCATCTTCATATGGTTCATTGACTATTATTTCTACTCCACTGCCTTCGCCTGTGCTTTCTTCTTTACTTTTCTTTGCTATCATATACAGCTGAGCTATGCGATACTCCTCTACCGTCAGAGGCAAAGGAATCCTATATTCTTTGATCAGCATTTTGCTTGCTGATTGTAGTTGTTCTTAGATCAAATTAGTCTGTAACAATAGCAAAATTAATTTATTAAAGTATTTGCAACTTATTTTAAAATATGTAATAAAAAGTTATTTGTTTTTAATTTTTTATAAAATAAAATTTAATTCAAAACGGACTAAAAAGTAAGAAAATTGCGACATTTTGTTACTTTAATTTATTTAAGCTTACTTATTATAAAGCCAGTGCCGTGCCATCCCAGTTTAAATTAAGTTTTTTTTAACAAAGTATCAAAGCACATTGTGGGTCATACAGACTTTATAGATTTGGTTAAGTAAATTAAAATAACTAAAAAAAAGTAATTTTCAAAATGAAAAAAAAATGTAATTTTCATAAAAAAATTAAATATATGCATTAAATTGTGTATAAGCAATAAAAGGATTTTATATTCTCCCTGACCATCCAAATTTAGGGATGTTTGTTTGCTACAACAACCAATCAATTAATGAGACAAATTAACTAGCAAATAATCAAAATGACCAATAATAACCAATTAATTAAATATTAATTGAGTATTAATAATGATTAATAAATCTGGCGTGATCTGAGTTACGACTGAGAGATGTGGTCGCAGTGAACGCCACGAAGAGAATCAGCCTAGTCTCTCCAGACCGCTGCCTTATATCGGCATCGATCGGTCATCCCCGTCACCACCAAACTTGGCCGAGTAGCTGTCATGATACTACTCCGCTAACATATATGCATGAAATTGTGTATAAGCAAAAAAGGGATTTTATACAGGAGAATTATGGCTCAAAATGAAGTATAATTTCACAAATTTATGTACAGTAAAAAATAACTGGGACTATCTTGTATGCCAACTGTGAACAAAGTTGAAATAGACACTGTCTGTCCCATAAGCACTAAAATATTCCTTAACCAGTATGACAGCACTTTTATTCAATGTACAAAAATATCAAGACAAAATAATTGTTGAAACAATAAGAATGTGTGTAAATTGCTTTCATTAATACATTAAAATATACAGATTCTCATTCGTCCTAAGACTTTTTGACAAATATCAGTCAGTTTGATAAATATTAGCTGTAAATAAAATTTGATTGCATTACTCCTAAATGGCAAAATTGATCAGTTTTGGTATGTTGAAAGGACCTCTGCAAGGTATAGATTTACGATTTGCTATATAGTTTATATACAATCAAATTCTAAGATATTTTTATTCGCTTACTTATTATTCCAGTGCCCACATCACTGGCCTTCTATGTGCGGTAAAGATATACAGCTAAACAATTTAGCATTCCAGTACAATGTCTTGTACAAACCAAAAGGGGTTTAGATTTCATTCTACTCCTAACAAGTTAGCCCACTATCATCTTTAATTACATCACCAATTACCATCAGGTGGTGATAGCAGTCACGGACAAACTTATCATAAAAAAAAAACAAGTACAAGTACTGCTTTATTCTTAGAATATTAATATTATTCTTTATTATTATTATCATTCTTTTAACTAGAGCACAAAATATTCAGAAGGGTCAAAGTGCATTTGCTATGGCGGGTACCACTATTATAATATATATCCTTTTAACTAAATCTTTTTCAAGATTTCTCAGAAAGGAATATTACCTTGAAATTTCAAACTTTCTACACATTTTAATGCCTATTTTTGAAATGAGTAAAATCCTCTTGACTTTATAATTGAGATATTGATCTCAATCATCGGAACAGTATGATTGTATGTCTAGATTGATAATATGGTATACAATCTAAGGATCTTCCTTAACATTAAATATATTTATTATTCTGCTTAGTTCTTTAAATTGTCATAAATAGTAGGTAGGTACAGGCAGTGCAGTATATAGGGCAGTGCCTGCAGTGCCCCAGCACAGAGCACAGGCCTTGGTAAATGACCAGACCAGGAACACACATTATTTTAGGGGCGCAACTATGTATAACTCGCATGGGGCACATAAAAGGCCATTTATGGCACTGAGTACAGATAATTTTATTTTTATTTTTAAATTTATTCATGACTGACTCAACTAAATTTTAATTTACAAAATTGATGGCCTCAAGATAAAAAGATAATAAAACTAAATAATTATCTGATAAGATAAAACTTTATTTGATTTTTAGTTATTAAAATATAAAGAAAATTTTTTTATTATGTTTGTTATTATTTAATCTTATACTTAAAGGAAAGTACTCGGTTTTCCAACAAATATTAATTTATTACTAATACGTGCACCATTCTACCTTAACTTCCCCTATACATTCATTATTTCGTTAATTTAATTTACAGCTGAACCAAATTCTACATAGTAAACTATTGTGTAAGAAAAATATAAGCAAAAATGCCAATAAAACTATGTTACAATTTATTACAAATACGAATCAAATTAAATAAATTCATTTTTCATCGAAATAATAAGCAACGCAATATTGACAATCGCGTTTTTCTGTTTTACTACTACAATGTACAATACTATTCAAATTATATTTACCTCGAGGTTTCTTATATAAATAAACACATTTTCACAAATCACTACGGCATATTTTTTTTATCGTAACACACCTTGACCAAACATATTTATTTTTTAGACAAATCGAACGCTACTCTACAAATGAACTTTGACATTTTCACAAACCTGTAGGCACAATGGCTTAAGCATTCCTTTCATCTTTTATCCTTATAAAAGTTTATTATTTAGTGCACTATTCACATAACATTTTACTCATAAAACATTGTATTTTAATAATAATCATTAATTATACCTCACATTAGAGGAAAAAACAGAGAATCAATGTAGATTTTCATATCTACATTGTGAGTATGTGACTTGTTGTGAACGTGGATTGGAACGTTAGTGATATCCGTACGATATCGCGCGCTGAATGCCGTATTCATAGTCATTTCTTAGCTACGTTCGATAACTAAACTTAACGAAAATATTGAACTAAGAACTTATAGTTCATTATTTTCGAAGAAGTAGTTTTCTAATCAACTTTTATTGTGTACTAGCGACCCGTCCCGGCTTCGCACGGGTGCAATGCTGGTACTAAAGTATACCAAAGAACGCACGCCCCGCGCGAACCCAAACGCTCTCTATGTCTTTGTATTTTGAATCTTATATATCTTGGAAAATATTTACTTAACTTACATACTGTAAAAGGCAATAGTGATCGATATTGAATGAAAAAAGTATGTAAGATACTTATTTGGATAAGGATTAATGCAGTATTGCTTAAAATCGCTTCGTAAATAAGCCATTACTTTTGGTTGAAAGAAAAAGATAAGAAATTGTTATTGTGGGTTATCCCTAAGAGATAGACATATACCATCGCGGACTGTTTTGTTGACAATTTTAAGGTGTGCAATACTGTGTGCTAAACCCTACGAGATATATCAAAATAATGTACTAATTGCTTTAATTAAGACATCACATTTGAAATCTCTAAAATTATCATGGTTTCTCTACTATATTATGCATGTATTAAAGACACATAAACTTCCTGTTGAATCAGTCTATCTGATAAAAACCGCATGAAAATCGGTTGCGTAGTTTTAAAGGTTAAAGCATACATAGGGACAAACATAAAAAAGCGACTTTGTTTTATACTATGTAATGAAATATTAACTAATTAATTGAGAACAGAGATTAATTTCGTTTTGTCATTAATTTAATTTCATGTATGTAAGTGTATGTAAGTAAGAAAAATAGACTAGGCTTAGTTATTAACTGTTTAATAATGATAAATAGCCTAGTCTATTTTGCTGCGAATCATGAGGTTTGTGTCTAAAACTACCAAATATGTATATAGGAATATATTTATTTGGAAAATTACGGATCAGCTTACACAATGAACCCCTGGCCCCTAAACTAGGTAAGCCCGTATCTTAGGGGCCAGTGTTTTACACAAAAATATAAGCAATGTTTTACACAAAAATTAAAAAAGAAAGAAAATGCAGTTACAATAGTTAAAATAAAATAAAAAAATAAAAGCAATTATATTGACCCAAGTTTAGTTACTTATGTGTGTGCGTATGTTTATGCGTGTGCGTGTGTGTTTATGCGTACGTGTGTGTGCGTGTGCGTGTGTGTTTATGCGTACGTGTGTGTGCGTGCGTGGGTGCGTGCGCGCGTGTGATGTGTGTGCGTGTGTGTGTGTTTAAGTAAGTAAATTTTTGTTTTTGTTCTAGCAAATATTGTGGTATTTATTGTGGTAGGTAGGTTTTTATGAGATTTTCCTTTAAAAAAAATAGGAATCCTTTTAACCATTTTTTAAGACTGTATTTAGAGAATTTAAATATGTTATTATTTTGTTTACTCATGTACCTATACAAGTGTGGTGCTAAATATATGAATTGTCTTCTGGCAAAGGTTGATTTTGTTTTTGGTAATGGTATATGTCTTTTACGCCTTGATGTGCATACCCTTAAAATCTGACTTGAGTTACTAGTGTGGTGGCGCAGTACAGTATTAAGTACGTAGAGTTGGCGCACAGTGAACAGCTTGGTCTCTTTATACAGCTCTTCTGATGAGTATCTACGTGGTTTCCGTAGCATAACTTTAATTAGCGCCCTCTGCGCCCTTTCCACTTCTATCATATGGGTAGCAGCTGCTCCACCCCATGCAGGTATAGAGCTTTTCTTTCTTCTAAGAATTTCTAGTAGCAGCCGTGATTGATGGTGTCCCATCCATCCCATATCTTAACGTTATTTAAAGAATTTATGGACCGTAGAGAAATTAGAATATAATGAAGAATTTAAAAACCATGAATGTTAATACATGGGAGACGGACAACTAGGTCGTTAGGTATTGCCTTGGAATATAACTCGACATTTGGCCTCCATGGCTCAGTGGTCAGCGCGGCGGAATCATAAAACGAAGGTCCTGGGTTCGATTCCCTGCGGGGCAGATTGAGATCTTTCTTAATTTGTTTTGACCTGGTTGGTGGGAAGTTTTCGCCGTGGCAAGTTACCACCCTACTGACAAAGATGAACCGTCAAGTAACTTAGCGTTCCGGTACGATGTCGTGAAGAAACCGAACGAGTGTGGATATTATCCTACTCCTAATAAATTAGCCCGCTTTCATCTTAGATTGCATCATCACTTACTATCAGATATGATATCAGTGACTTGTAAAGAATAAAAGAAAATCAAACATTATGGTACAAATACAGCGGTAAGAAATACATCCAATTAATAGGTTTTTTTATCGAAAATAAAGCGGGCAAACGAGCATGCGGGTCGCCTGATGTTAAGCGATTACCGCCGCCCATAAACATTTGCAACACAAGAAGCATTGCTAGTGCGTTGCCGGCCTTTGAGGAAAGAGTTGATACGCACCTTAAATAGGGTTGCCATCCGTCCCCAGATTTGTCCTAGTTTAGAGGGCATCCGGGGAAGGTTTCATTTGTAGACCGGGTTTTAAAAAATAAATTAATAAAAAAAATTTGGGCTGTCCGCGAGACACGCACTATGCTCGCACGGTCGCCCCACATCACGATCAACCAATGAACCAAGTATATTCACCGTTACAAATAAAAAAAGGTGATTTATGACATTTTCAAAAATTTTTTATTACATTGAATATGTTTAAAAGATCTTGTTGACATGTTCGGCTTTCGGACACTAAAATCCGGGGTTTTCATGCGTCTTGTCCTGTTTCCAAATTTTAGAGATGGCAACCCTACCCTTAAATACCCCCATATTAAAATTCCCAGGAAAAGTATGGGTAAAGGTACTAAACAATTAAATATCTAATAGTGTAAATACCTAGTATAATTAAGGGGAACACAACAGATATAAACGAACTTATAAAATCAAACGAATGTTATACCTAGTCGGCTAAAAATCTTTATCCACGCCTATGAATACGTATCCTTTTACAGGATGGACACAAGAAAATCGATAACAGTTGTCGTTGAATTAAAGCTCCGTTCCGCCATGCTGTTACAAACTCTTGCCTACAGGTCTCATGTCGTAATTGATGCTATTTATAATTTTATAAGTAGGTATATATACCAAAGTATGATGCCGCCCCGGTGTCTTCTCAGTCAATTATTTAAATGGTAGGAAGGTACCTAACCTACATACCATTATCTAAATTGCCATTATTAACTCTTCGTTTTATAGTCGGTAATAGACTTCTTTTTTATATAGAGTAGTTATGCTGCGTAGTGAAGTATGTATATGATCGCTCCAAATGTCAAAGAGGATTTAATTTGGAAAATGGAAAATGTTGCGGTCAGTCGGGTCAGTGGTCACTAGTCAGTAGGGCAAAGTTCAAGTTGTAAAGTACACAATACTTATAACCTGTGACCTTTTAAGTTGTTAGGCAAATTGTTTGGCATTTGCATTACGATCTATTTTTAGATATAAATATTAAGATACTTTTACTTGCATGGTAGATAGGTAGGTACTTACCTACTTAGGGGAGAGTTGGATATTACCGCGCGGTTGATAATTCCGCGCGTCAGCGTAATTCAAAAACTATCAACAAATTCTGCGTTACAGTGTATATGAATCATAGCCAGACATGCCTATACCCTGCCCCGGGCACTGCCGTTACGATCCGCGCGATGACGGAGACAGCAAGTCCTTTAGATTTTTTTTCCATCAACCCTTATAATTTTTCGTGTACTTTCGGTAAGAGGTAAGTAATACTGTATTTATATAGTAATACTTTGATACTATACATTTTTAATGCTTGTATACTGTAGAATTAATGCCAGAATATGTTTTTACGTACTATAATATTTTCCATATAATTTTGAGGTTCAAAAATAAAATGATCAAGTTTGATAAATCCGCGCCGGGGGCGCGGTATTGTCAGTCGAGGGCGCGAAATTGTAAACTATGAAAAGTGTGTTTTTTTGCATTAGAATTTAGGCATACCATTTAACAACAATACAAATGAAAACATGCCTCCCACTGCTTTAAGTGAAGGCATCAGAAATGATGTCTCTAAGCCGAGTACTTTAGAAGATTAAGCACGTACTTCAGAAGATTTGAGCCCTATACCACAAAAGAAAATAAAATACAAAGACGTGTTAAAAAACAGCACTCTAATATTCTCACATCAACATCTTATTAACGGAGCAGTTGGAGGAAAAAGCACGAAAGTGACAAATTAAGATAGCAAACGAAAAGAACGTTGCAGAGAAGAAAGTTAAAGAAAAGAAACATACTAAAGGAAAGCTGCCAAGAGAAAAGTTTTGAACAGTTGCCAAAGTAGAGAGTATGAAGATAATAATATGAAAAGCAAGAAAAAGGTCAGGCAAGGAAAAAAGAAAGGCAAAAGAAAGTCTAAAAAATGTATCGACAGCAGCAGTGAAGATAGTGTGGATGATCTGCCCGTGACTCGACTGTGCGAAGATGATGAAGATGACTATAGATAGAATCGTGATATTTGCGCCGTATGTCAATAGTTTGGTGGTAATGGAGAAATCTGGTTTCGTTGTTGTAGATGCGCGAATTGGATACATAAGGAATGTAGCGGAGAAGATTCATCCAAAGACTTTATATGTGATTTTTGCTTTGATTAAAATAACTTGCTGTCTGATATTTAATTGATATTAGTTATGTTTGAGACTGACTAGTCTAAATATAATTCATATATTGTATAGACTTACAGTTATAAAAAGATATTTACGTGTTGACATAGGTAAAGTATTTAAGTTTTTGTTAATACTTATTGCGTGATACTTTATATAGGTACTTAATTTCTATAAATACATTTGGGTTTCCCTATCTTAATGCAAGAAAATTTACTTTTACTAATTTTTTATTATTACTTACCCATTTGCGTGCAAATAATGTGCGCACGATTTAGTCAAACCTGGGCACGATATTATCGGACTAGTTTGACAATACCGCGCTTTTGTGTTTTTTTCTAAATTGACAATATTTACCTTTTGTCTAAATTTTGGATTTTTTTGTTATACGGTATACGATACCTAAATAAATGTCCTACAAATTACTCAATTTTGTTTTTTTTATAATCAAACAGTTTCCTAATTATAGCTTCAAGTCCTTAGGGGCTCGGTAATATCCAACTCTCCCCTACTACTTATCTTTCTTCGCTTCCCACTGGCTGCTCGCTTAGGTAGTCTTAACTCAATATCAGCCCTCAACTGCACGCCACCCACTTTGTAGGATAGGATATGGAACGTAGACCCACCATGATGCTCCAATACGGATTGATGGACGTTATTTAAACAGGTTTGAAATTTTCCTAATCCGAATTATGACGTAAGTAGAACAATAATGCTAATGAAAGAAACTGATCGTGGTTAATTTGAGTTTTTTCTTACTTTTTGTAAGCTCAACTACGCTGCCGGCCAACCGCGAAATAAATTCAATTGGCTGGAAGGAAGTTTCTGATAGCGGCATCAGAAATTTTCTAACAGAAAAATACTTACAATATGCGGCCGGTCTTAATTCTGTATGGAACGTCTTTTGATAATAATTTCTCGTATGTTTTATTGAATACTATAGTACCTACTAAATCAAAGTTCCGCATAAGATGTATTGCAGTGCCGGATATATATTTTATGAGTGTAGGCCACTTTATTTCCGAAACCATGTAGCTTTCGAAAATAATAATAATTTATTCTCTAAAATCGAATGAGCATACCTCTGCCATCTGCCGTCTCTAGGACGCGGCCTATGGGCTAACGCTAAAACACGGGCGGGTGCAGGCGCGGGCGCACGTGGCGGGCGACCGCCGCGGGCCACAAATCCGCGAGCGGGCACCCGTCGCGTGCGCCCGTCTCAGTTAGCGCTGCTAGTATAATTTTGATGTCGAGCGTGTACAGTTGTGTGGAGTAGATTACCATGGATTATTTACTAATTTATTATTTGGCAAAAAGACGTCAACGAAAACAACGTCGACTGCAGTACCTGTTCTTGATAGGTTACTCAGCGGAGAATTCGATAATTCATTCGCCATATTCCATAATATTGACCGAAATTGCACCTCAATTATTACGCGCTTTGTATCAATGTTCATGATTGTACCTAGCCTCCGACGCGTGTGACCGTGGCATCTAGCGGCGCTCATCTGATTTGTAGAAACAAATCCGCTTACGTGTGCCCGTCGCGGGCGCCCGCGCCGTGTGCCCGCTGCCTGCCGCGCGGGTGACAATCCGCCACCCGCGCCCGCGTTCCGTCGCACGCGCCTGCGCTGTCCATACTATTTTTCATTATACACCCGCGAGCGTGCACCCGCGCGAGTTTTAGCGTTAGCCCTAAACTTACGATCGATTGAGAATTTCAAGACTGCTGTATTGAGTTCGCTAGTTGTATTATAATGAAAGAGAAAGTGTATAAAATATAGATTTATTCAAATGTAAAACAAAGTAAATGATTTTTCATAAAATGCTTTTCGTATAAATAACATTGATTTGTGATAAATGTATAAAACATTATATAAGCATTATCCACATCTACATTTTATATAAATCAATAAAATATAATTTTACTGAAATTTTAGGCTGACGAATTTGCGTGTATACTATACTATAAGGCAAATAAAAATAAATTATGATATATTTTTTATAAGAATATATAAGTCTTATTTTTTTTAAATATAACTAATTTACTATTTATTTTATTTTTTACCCAAATAAACTTTCTTTTCTTCTTTCAATATACCACTTCTCCAATTATTCGTATAGACTATGCTAGGAGTGAGTAATAATCCAAAAGACAGGTTTCTAACCCATAACCAGCCCATTAACCAAGGGCATTAACCCATTGTTTCTTAAAAAGGCACTTTTCAAAGGACTAAGCATAATTTGTAGAGGCTCATACTAAGGCAGTTTTGTTGAGATCGGATGGAAAACATCTTGAACCAAGAAGCAGATATTCGTTAACAACTAATATCATTAAAAATTATTACATGCGTATAAATAAATAATATTCTTAACAAACTATAATCTGAACTTAGTTTTTATTACATTGGCGATGTAGGCCATCGCTTACTTGTTTTCGAGACCGAAGTGGTAAATGAGTTTTTGTCTAAGTCTAAGTCGCTCCGTAAAAACGCAACGTCATTTCATTATGAATCGAAGTGGCGCCATCTAAATATACCGTGAGAAAACGCGTCAATGCATATAAATTGGAAGTGAATACGTTCTAATAACGCCTTAGCAATAAAATAGACTTAATGTAGTGACGGCAAGCGGCTTAACGTTGTGTGTATTTATACGTAGAAATATCTTGTAAATACAAATTGCAATGTTTGACTATTTAATGCAGTGCCATATATTTGGATGTTCTAAATATAAATCCTTACTGTCTTGGACAACTAAATGCAAATCGATCTTTACTAGGGTTACAAACATACCTTTTCCCATTGACATTTTAATACTATGGGCTTCGGGTCAGCGCTAAAAAGTGTCCGAACCAAAAGAGAGCTAAAACGCGAAAAAGATTTCTAATCGCATTCAGTCTCATATTAGCTTACTGAGAGAATACACGTCAATAATGTTTTAGAACAACGACTGCATAGAGTTATTTTGTTGTTTAATATTTTAATTTTATAATTCCTTCATTTTTGAATTAAAAAACAATTTTAATTAATAAACTTTTGTTTTTTATGTCATGAATATTAATCAAAGAAGTTTTACCATAATGTTAAAATGGAACCCTTTTGTCGGACCGTCCTTCACACTCGATTATTTTGATAACTATATGAATTATCTACATGAAAATTTGGAACAGTTATTTAAAACATTGACCTAAAGTCATTGCAGAAAAAAAATATATTGGTTGGTACTAGATTTATCCCAGCATATAGAGGTCACTGATACATTTAAAGTTTGCTGTGAATATAATATTATATAGGTTAAAGATGCCAAAAAAATTCAAAGCTACCTACTCCACACCATTTATGTTGTCCTATTTTCAAGAGAAGCTGCCATGGCAACCGTCAGTCAAAGCTGTATTGCAAGCAATTAGACCGTTGCAAATTAGACTGTATAACAATAATATAAGACATATATTACAATGTTTTAGTTTGTTTATAAAAATACATTCTAGTATATATAAGATATCTCGGGACACTTTTGTCGTGAATTTTGCATTACACCCGAAGTCCATAGTACTAACTATTAATACGTCAATGCCTTTTCCTTGTTCGTATCGTATAGAACGTAAGTATATTTGGGTTGCACTAAAATGTACAACGAACAAACATATGTTTATGTTTACAAAGTCATTAAGCTTCCATAAACAAACATGAAAGGGGAACTGCAATAAAATGTTTAATGAGTTCCACACTAGCATTAAACTCAAATATTTGCTAGTAAACATATGCTCACGATTACTTTGAATACTATATCAAAATAGATATTCGCTTTTGAATTAGACTAGGAGTACAAGATATTTGAAGAGATGAGGGCGTAGTTAAGATTCTATATATTTGGGGGATTCATATAAAAATTATCCTAGACTTTGTTTTCGTGAATTTCAACTAACTAATTCGCGCAACAGTGGCCTGCCCTCGTATCTCGCACCGCTACTTTAGCGAGCTATGGAGCGAGCATTACAAATGGAGGGGGGTTTGGGGGTTTGAAAAGCACCCTACAACTCATCCAAAAACCCTGTACGTATGGTTATATTACCCGGTAATATTACATGAAGATTAATGGAAGGACGGCATATTGCACAAAATAAGCGATTACAATACAATACTTCAACATGGAATCCCTCTATTTAAGCCTGTAGGCTTAGATACACATTTTATTAAATACTTAATATGTAATATATGTTTATACACATACTGTCCCCGCACTTGTGTCTAATATTCACTTGTGGACTAAAATATCTTTTAATAATTATCATTCTGTTAGGATTTTAGTAATATCTACAAAGGACTTTTGTAAAGCCTCTACAAACTGAGTACTGTCGTTATGAGTTTTATAAGCTGCAACCGCTGCGCCGAGTTTATCGGGGAATGCCGAGTACCTGAAATTAAAAATAATCAAATAAATATATATCTCCTCTAATAAGGAGGCCTGGCCCGTAGTAGTCCATTAGTTTGACGACCTCCGTGGCGCAGTGGTGTGCGCGGTGGATTTATAAGACGGAGGTCCTGGGTTCAATTCCCGGCGGGGCAGATTGAGATTTTTCTTAATTTGTCTTGGTCTGGCTGTTGGGAGGTTTTCGCCGTGGCTAGTTACCACCCTACCGACAAAGATGTATCGCCAAGCAATTTAGCGTTTCGGAACGATGTCGTGTAGAAACCGAAAGGGGTGTGGATTTTCGTCCTACTCCTAACAAGTTAGCTAGCTTCTATCTTAGGTTGCATCATCACTTAACACAGGTGTGATAGCAGTCAACAACAGGGCCAACTTGTAGTCGTTAAAATAAAATAGGTTGATAATGACGAATGATGCATTAATTAGAATGTATAGCGGTAGCCTTTACATTATTTTTATCACATGTTGTGTGTGAGAAAAAGTAAGTAAGATAAATAGTTTTAGTAGGTAGGTCTCTAGTCCGGTGATCCAATAAGATCCAAAGCAGTGAAATATTTGGCTGATCTATCCAATAACAAGGAACAATATTTATAAAAGAATCTGAGCTTCATATAAAATGCCAGTGTGAACTACCTTTTTAAGGGTACCAAGCTTTTAACCAGCTGTTTTACCTTGGATTCAATGAAAAATCTATATAATTACTAGCTGACCCGGCAAACGTTGTTTTGCATTTTTAAAAAAATTTATGTGAAAATTAGATAGTAGCCGATTCTCAGATCTGCTGAATACGCATACAAAATTTGGTAAAAATCAGTAAAAAAAATGAAGTTTATACGCGGTAGAAGTGGGTGCGAGGGGTATACCAGCGAAGTCTCTCTACAACCTGCTAAAAGACCTTGGCTTCTAGAAGTGCAGTAAGCTCCATATTGGAACGAGTGTCCAAAGCTGCACTAGACAGAGGAGGTGAGTGTTGACGCGCGTCACTAAGGGTACCCTTAAACCTACACCCGTGTCACAAGTGTTCGGAGTTTTTTTCTCTCAGCCACGGAGGACTACGGTAATCATGGAATGACTCAAAAGTGACATGGAAATTTTATATATTAGATGTGTGTGAAACAAAGTTGGGTCCAAATCCATTTTGAAGTTATAAATAATTTGAATGATTTACTTGAAGTTTGGTAAATAGATTGATTATAGTCTTGAATAACACCCAGGATGCTATTTAATCTGATATTTTCACAGCTGAACAAAAGTTTTATAGTTAAAATGTCTAAAGTAACAAAGTCTGTTTGTAATTTCTACAGCTTTTTACTAAATGCAAAAGTGTATACGGTACTTACCAAAAATTAATTTTAAAATGTTTGTCTGTCTGTCTGTTTGTTTGTTCAGACTAGTCTCTGAAACTTTCAGTCGGATTGTAAAAATTCTTTTTGTATATATAACTCATATCTATCCTGATGTTGCCACAGGAAGGCATACGTTAGTAATAAAAAAAATCAATCAAAAATTCTCACCCTATTCCAAAGCCTTCTCTAGCGACCGGACCAAACCCACCCGCGAGGACACTGGGCGCGGACAATGTACTCGTGCTCAGTATTGACTTGTTCAAGAACTTGTACTCATAAGAGTCGTACAACTCCGGGCGAGGCAGATCATTGTCCTCCGCTATCTTCATCAGAGCGAACAGATGTCTATCAAACCCTTGTCCCATGGCTGCCTGTTTGACCAGCTCGGAGTGGTAGGTGGAACATTCCTGCATTATGGGTCTGAGTTCGGTCTTCGATGATTTGTTCGAGTGGAGACTGTCGCAGAACAACTGAAAATACAAATTTGAAGTGAAACCTTCTGTATTCGCGCGTTGAGCATTTTTTAACCGACTTCAAAAAAAGGAGGTTATCAATTCGACTCGTATGTATGTAATATTGTTATGTCGTCAGCGTCTGTTAGTATGCTATATTTGTAGACATATTATAACTAATATTTTCATAAAAGAATATACGTACAACATACCTTAGAAAACAGATCACTCTTAGTGATAAGGTCGCCTTTTGCCTATTAATGCTACTGTTTTTTTACTGTGTTTATTAATAAAGTTACTAAAATGAAATAGAAAAATACCTTTGTTTGTTCTGTACAAGGTCTCATGGTCTCTGTGCGGCCATGTTTGAAGGCGGATGTACTGCAAGATTCGTATGTGCCCACGTACTTGCCGTGAAGTAGATGATAGGCTGCCTGAAATGTACATCATTAATCATCATCATTATCATCAATTTAACGGTCCATTACAAGCCTCTCCTTGCGGGTACATGGAGCATTGACCCACTACGCTGCTCCAATACGGCTTTATTTATTCATTTATTTGCATTCCAATTTATACATATGCCAAATTAGTGTTATAAATAGTATGTCAAATTGAAACCCCGTCAGGGGCACAGCAAATGGCTTAGAAGGGAGACGGCGCCATGGTATCATTCAGGAATTCGTCAACTGTGTAATATGCTTTATTTAGCAAGTAGTCTTTGGCAGTTTTAATAAATGTTTCATCGTTTTCAATTTTTTTTATTCTTTGTGGGATTTTATTATATAACTTTGCACACATTGGATTAGGGCTTGGCGAAATAAGGGGGATATGTTTGATACTGACAATCAGTATCATCAGCGCAAGGTGTTGTACGAGACAAAAGTATGTAAAACCATCAATTTCCATCATATTTCAAGCGAAGATTATTTTGGAGAAAGAAAAGCTTAATTTCTATAGCGCGACCACGGGATCAAACCACTGGGAAATCTAGGTAGGTACTAAATCTTAAAATTAGACAAAACATTTAATAAATTTCTTACTAAAAGAAAAGCTATTAAAAGAAAATATAAAAGAAAAGTAATTATATACCTGGAAGCCTAGTTGCATTATACAATCGGGACTGACTTTGAACTTCTTGCAGGCGCCTTTTGTGAGACCTTCGTATAATATATAGTCTATACTTAATGAATTGTACCAATCGCTATATTCTTTTCTAGCCTTTTCGATAAAACTTTTTGACTTGTCGTCTAAGTTGAATTCTGAAACAAAAAATCAAAGAATACTAAAAAAGCTGATGGTAGCTAAATGCTAGCCTATACAGTATATAACACCCCATATAATAATAGTATAACTAAGAATCGAATTTCATGATTCGTAAATTAAAAGATTGCGTGTTCATATCACGTCGGGGTCACCAATCGTGTTGTTTCAATTAATACATTGCAAGTCCATCTTTTGACCTTTATTTAACACCACCTAAGCAGCGAGCCTTGAAGAAGGGAAGCAACACTTATATTGCTTTCAGTATGGATATTTTTTTATATTCTAATATCAATATTTATTCTATTTCGAAATGATAATTTCGACACATATATAAATCTATTTGGAAATAAAAAACAAACTACTGAACTGATTTTTATAATTTTTTACTGGACCAATCTGGAAAAGAAAATTCTCTTTCACTAAAAAAACAATTTATTAAATCGATTAAGAAATAACGGAATTATTAGGTAACCAATATGAAAGAAAATAAAATTATTATTATAAAAACAAAAAACCCGACTGCATAGAAGTTATGAACTGAAAAGAGAAAAACAAGGATCACTATATCTATATAAAATTTTAAATTGGTGATCAAAATTTTTAATTTAAGTATATTTTTCTGCACATATAATATTTAAATTATATAATATAATTGATTTTTCTTTTATAAATTTATATTTTTTTTTTATAATAAATTTATTAACTTTTTTGTTTTAGTTTATAAATATATTAATTTTTGCCATTTTTTGTTAAAAAATTAACATGATATGATATTTATATTTTAATAGTCTTTTTACGGATCTTTCATTTGATACGCATATTGTTCCGATACGAGAAAGAAATCATACTTCTTTCTCGTTTTTTCCCCCTTTCAGCCACCATTTTGAAATTTTACAAGCCTATGTCACTACCACAATTTTAACGAATTCAACGACACCTCATCTGTCAAAATCCGTTCAGTCGTTTAGGCTGTAGCGCGTGCCGAAGAAATGGACATACATACATACATACATACATACATACGCTCGAAAAACATAACCCTCTTTCTGACGCAGTCGGGTAAAAATACACGTCGATTTAAAAAAAAAGGAAGAAACATTAGCAAAGTCGGTCTAGACCAATCGACACGTGACTAAAGAAAAAAACAATTATTGGATGAAAAATCAACATTCACATTCGCGAATTCTGGATTTGAATCTTCGCATTCGCATTTGCGAATATAAGAAATCTATCATTCGTTACATAACTAATACATACAAGATATGCGCGAAAAACATAATTCTTCTTGGCAGTCGAAGAGTCGTTCCGATAATAATCGTTCACCGATTGTGGGACGTGGACAAGCACCCTTATTGAAAATCTCATCGAGGGTTAATAGCTTAATGTGCCAATAGATGGCGCTGCTGCGAAAAATATTCAAGCTATCGTTGTGTTTACTTTAAATATACATTAGGCTGAACATGCTTGTTGAATTTATCCATCAACATTATACGGCATCTAGCCATTACAGAGCCTAGGCCTTATTTTTGAATGCTCCACACTACTGAACTTTAGTAGCTTAGAGCAAAATGTTTACAATCTAAAGTCAATATGAATCTCGGAAACGGCTCAAATGGTTTCATAATTTTCGAACGTAAACGTCCTCGAAACCCCCTGCATACAATCTATCTAGGTTTTTCTGTTCTAATTTTAGAAAACGTAAAATTTTATATTATATACATACTAGCAGCAGAAACTCGCATAGAAGATAATGTATTGCAATGTTCCAACACCAAAAAAATATGCATAAATATTTTTTTTAAAGAAAAAAATAGGTATAGCAAGTTCTCGTATCAATATTTTAACCGAGCTTGCTACATAGCGAACTTTTTGTGGTTCTAATAAAGAGTAACAATACTTCTACTTCCACACATTGTTTTGTTACAAGGCAGCATTTACAAAGAAAGTTCATACGAGTGTGTAACCCTTGAAGGGTTATTGCAATGTTTGAGCCAATTTACACAAAACCTCAGTCCTCACATATCCCTGAGGATTCTGCCTAGGAAGCACATTTGTTTTTAACCGACGAAAAAAAACGGAGGAGGTTCTCAATTCGACACGCATATTTTTTTTTTTTTTATGTATGACCACGCATAACTTTTTACAGAGTTGTCCAATTTTGATAATTCTTTTTTTATTAGAAAGGGCATACTTCCAAGGTGGTCCCATTGTCATCATGTTAGGATCTGATGAGGATATCCTGGGGAAATTGAAGGAACTCTTCAAATTTTGGAGGCACGCTTACAGCGATTTCGGTTTTTGTTTCGGTATCGGTAGCTTTTTGGCTACTAGTGGCATATAATATACTATGACAGTATAGTACGAGTACGATACGTGGCGATAAATCACTAAAAAGTAAAAAATAACTGTGTCATTTAGTTGCTTTAATTTACTTAAGCATATCTAAGGATGTTACCTAGAACCCACAAAATGCTTTACTACGTAAAATAAAGGTTCCTTAAACTTGGCTGGCACCGACTTCATAGATATGCTTAAGTAATTTAAAGCAACTAAATGACACAGTTATTTTTTACTTTTTAGTGCGTTTGGAGTCGGTTCTATTTTTATTTAAAAAAAAATTCTAGGCATGTATTCTCTCCCTAACAGTAGTTAGTTGAAGGGTTAACAAGGTATTTACTAAATATGTAATAGGTAGGTGGTAATAAGTCGTTTTTTCTGCACGAGTTATCACTGGTTACTGTAGACCTACAGCAAACAAAAGCGCACTTACCTAATTTTTTTACTGTGATATTCTTATCAGAAGGTTTACTATCAGGAGCTATGAACGGTTTAGTGGTAGTTTCATCATAGATGTCCTGGAAAAATCTGAGCACAGCAACGCCGTCGCCCCACGAATGCTCGAAGTTTATACCAGACAAGCCATCTTTAGTCACAATCATACTGAACGACTTGTCAAACCATCTGAAAAGTATTATAACTTGGTTCATAACTTCAGCCTAGTAACGGGCATAGCCAGGCTCTATATGGGGGGTGATGCCAAAAAACCTAGACTACCTATATCATTTTAACCATGGATTTTAATGAACTATAGCGAACGCGATAAAATGAGCTAACGTAATAAAACTGTCTCCTGTTAAATTTGTTTTTTGTCAGTTATCTCGTAAGCATTACAGTGACCGTATTAAGAGCAACTCCATTGACCCACTGCTCGACAAACGTCGCCCAATAATGGTGTAATCTGAAATATAGCTCTCCCTTTCGCCCAACGCAACAAAAGAGAGCAATATTTTAGATTGCGACGCTATTGGGAGTCAGTCATAGTTTTCTTAAACAAGACCTCTCTTCAGACTGTGGGCTTCCTTCGGTATAGTAGAGGGGAGAGAATGAGACAGTTTTTTCTTATTACAAAAACAAATTCTCTTACAGATCATCTAGTGCCAAAAACTTAATTTCCAATCCCTCATGAAAAGGAGGTTTTGTTTCTGATCTATTTTCTTAATTACTATTGGTCTGATTTTTAAAAATTAAAATTTTGATGGTAGAGAATGCATTTTTTTGAAATATAAATGTTACCTGTTTGAGCCATCTGCATGCATGTAATGTGCTAATAGTTTATGTTTATTATCTTCAATACTAACATCGTCCAGTACTAAATTAAATATTGCAGAGTCTATTTTTCGCAACACTTCTCTATTGCCCGTTTCTTCTAAGTGTATCCTCTGTTTAGACCATTCGTCCCTGTTTTGTGTTGTGAGAACACCCAATGCATAATCAGCCTTTGTATTGTCATTTAAGATTTGTGCTAAATTGCCTTGAATTTCTGTAGGTGAAAGCAGATTACCTAAAACAGAAAAATTAAAATGCATATCTTTGTTTTTAAATAAAAAGGTTGTGTTGCGCCATATCTTTTAAAATTATTCTTCTTCAATTTTTGCGCTCGCCTATGTACACGCTTGCACGCACACACGCTCGCACTCACGCACGAACGCACGCACGCGAGCACGTGCGCACACATGCAGGCACACACACGCAGACAAAAAGACATACATGCACGCATCACGTGTAAAGAAAGAATTATATTGTCAATCAATCACTTTCTTTCGCCCCATGGCAACAAATGGGAGAGTGATATTTTCTATGATGCCATTATTTGGTTGTCTTCTCTACTTCTTCTTTATAAGTCGTTTCATCAGCTGTGGGGATTGTGGTATACCAACATCATGACTTTTTTAATGGTGATACACCACTTTTCTTTATTCGCAGCCATACTAATGGCATTTAAAATGGGCATGGGCTTTCTCTACAAAATGTTTTAAACAAAAGTAATTTTTTTTTAGATTTTTAAGTAAAAATTATTATAAAAGATTACCATCTGCATCTAACACATCAAAGACATAGAAATTGCCACCCTTCTGCACTACAACATGATTGCAAGTGGGGTCTCTGAAGATTGTGTCCTTGTTTAGCGCGGGAATTCGTGTGGCATTAAACAGCCCAGTAAATTGACTCATATCTAGTGGAAATGCTTTAAATAAATATGCTCCATACCTGAAATTATACAAAAAACAAGGTTACTGATGGCCTCCATGGTGCAGTGGTATGTGCGGTGAGTTTCTAAGATGGAGGTCCGAGGTTCGATTCTCGGCGGGGCATATTGAGATTTTTCTTAATTTGTCTTGGTCTGGTTGGTAGGAGACTTTCGCCATGGCTAGTTACCACCCTACTGACAAAGATGTACCGCCAAGCGATTTAGTTTTCCAATACGATTTTAGGAAACGAAGGGGTGAGGATTTCTTCCTACTCCTAACATCATCACTGAACATCAGTTGTAATAGCAGTCAACCCCTTTCACCAAAAACAAACATTTTTGGTGAAAGGGGTTTCACCAAAAATGTTTGTTTCTGTGATTTTTATAAAATAAAACGCACAACACCAACAAAGCAGTAATCAGTAAATAACCTCAAGTAAGTCATTAACCTCAATAGAATAATGATTTTATCGAGGTTAATGGCACTTTCACATTCATTAATATATTATACTTGTCACCATTGTCTGTTAATAACATGGTTCAGAGTTCATTCAATTATTAAATTAATACCACAATGTTAGGCATGGGAGTGTTTTTATGCTAAAAACATCATATTTAGGACAGGCCAAAAACATATTTTTGAACAGATGTGTAGTTATTATTGTATTTTGTTACTATCTAATTTTCATCTATATTTATTTCCATATTATTTATATATTGCATGTTCCCAATAAAATCAAAAACTACAGAATAAATTCTTATTATTAGATAGGTAGACTCTAATAGATACAATGATTGATGATAATTTCTTGCAATTGATAAAAATCACTTATTTAGCTAATAGCATTATAACTAATTTTAATAAATACAAACCAAGATAAACTTGCAGGCAACAACCCAGTTACAGTTCTGAATAATGGGGTGTTACTTTTCTTCGGCTGTAAATGATATACTTCAGGTTCTAAGATCTGCTCTCTCAAGGAAAGCATAAATCTTACAGCACTAACTAATAAGTTTGTTGCTCTAATCAACTGGTTGTTGTATTCTAGCCTCACGTCATTTTGCATTACAAGAAAAGGGTTGTAATTGATGGGTAACGGTACTCTTTCTCTCAAATACAAGTCGAACCAATAATCTGAGATGTAACTTGTGTGTTTATTATATTTATCCTTCGAAATGAGTTTGGCTTGTAATTTGCTACCTTCGTTTGCCACAAAACTGTTCGTTCTCGTCACTGCTTCTTTATATTGACTTTCATTCAAAAGTGGTTTCAATGCGCTTAAATACCGATCCTTCGTTTTTTCTAACTCAGGTATAGGAAGCCGTGGTAGAGACTTTTGAAAGTGAAATGTTGGTACTTTGCTTCTTTGTATATATTGGTAGTTTAAGTCCCTTATATTCCTCGCTTTGCTGGCGAAATTCCGCATTTTTAAACTTGCCACAACAGCGTTGTTGCAGTTTAAAATGTTGTTAATCTTATGCATTTTATAAAATGTAACCTACACTACAATTGTATTAAACTTACAAACTCTTTTTAGAACAAATAGGTCCAAATAATTAATAATGTTATACAAGATTAATATAAAAGAAAGAATAAATTAACAGAAATAAAAAGTACAAAAAATAAGACTAATAAACTACAACAAGTGACAAAACAGAACTAAACTGACAGCTGACACTATTGACAAAATGATAATGACAACAGTGACAATGTCAATTTTCCTTTTAATTGGCTTTGGACTCCATTTCTTTCGATAATTTTTAAGACGATATTTTGAACGCAATCCACATAGAACCTTTCCGCCTCCTTTATGTGACTCGGAAATCATTAACCTGAACTCAAAAAAAGGTAGAACTCACAACTAGGGAGCTCATAAAAAAAGTAATACCACAACCTAGGCATGAGACGTAACAGGTCAAGGGCAATATCTGTTATCCCTGTTACTGTGACAAAAAAATAGCAGTGACAAATACCTGTTATTAAATAACAGCCTGTTACTATTCCTGAAAACTGAAAACTTCCCTTCATGCTTAGGACTGTCAGTTTGAAAATTAGCAAACAGGCGCATTAAAAAGTTTTCATTCATCTATCATAATCATTATGAGCCTATTAACGAACCACTACAGGCTTGGAATGTACTGAAAATTTCATAGAGGAATGAAAAACCCAGGATTCGAACCCAGCACCTTGTGACCGAAAGCGACAAAGGTAACCACTAGACCAACGAGGCAGACATTTCATGTATACTAATATTATAAAGCTATTAATAATATTATAAAGATGAAGAGTTGGTTTGTTTATTTTGTTAGAACGCTCTAATCTCAGAAACTACTTCGAATCAAAAAATTTATTTTGTGTTGGATAGTCCATTTATAGAGGAAGGCTTTAGGATGTATCTATCTTTTAAGATTGACTCATTGTAACCTTTTTTATGGTAGTCAAATTTGGTCGAAATTATTGCCAATTATTTGTTAAAGAGTTTTATCAACACAATGTGATTATTATACTGTACAGATTTAAAATGGAAATTATTATACTGTAAAGATTTAAAATAGACGTGGACGAAGTATATACAATACTCGTATATACAAGTTTACAAATTTTGGTGCAGGAATATAAGTTGTTGCAACTTTCTTATTCCCAAGCGGGTTCTTCTTTCAGTCATTATGTTTCCCGCTGCGGATAAATAAATGAATATCTAAAACTATACCTGTACAGTATTCTATACTAAACTTCTATTCTATACAACTCAAATAGACTAGCAAATATGTACACAACTGTAAATGAAATTCACTATTTACTAAAAATCACTATATCTACATGTAAAACTATATTCTATACTATATTTCTATTCTACACAATACTTCTAACAGCAAAACTATTAGGAGCGAAAGAATTAAAATAAAATCTTTTAAAATTATGCGGAAACAAACACACCAGAGTTGATGAATTCCCGCAGGCGGTTTTATTGTATCGAAATTTTGAAAAATCCACTGTAACATTCTGAAATATTTAAATACTATCCTTATTAGTATAGCAATAAGATCTAACGAAAGTTGGCAAATAAGTTGACCAATCACATCACACCGTGAATTCGTGATGACTGAGGTTCGGATACACACACCGGATACATTTTTAAACGAAAGCTTTTATAAAAATAAATAACTGTCGTCACATATATTAATATATAAATATAATTTATTAAATTATAAATTAAGCTTTAATTTTTACAAAGTACTATCATTTTTAATTATTTAATATCATAATAATTTCCCTAAACAATACCTTAAGATTTTAGAATTTCATTTGACATTTAATACTCTGTGTGTATCCGATATATTATACAACAAAATTCCATTTTTTTTTGCTTGATTCTTTCCCGTTGGGAAAAGGCAAAGGTATAACACCGTACAGCCATAACAAAATTCCATTTTACGTTTGTTTTTATAAAAATAAATAACTGTCGTCACATATATTAATATATAAATATAATTTATTAAATTATAAATTAAGCTTTAATTTTTACAAAGTACTATCATTTTTTAACTATTTAATATCATAATAATTTCCCTAAACAATACCTTAAGATTTTAGAATTTCATTTGACATTTAATACTCTGTGTGTATCCGATATATAATACGACAAAATTCCATTTTACGTTTGTGTTTATAAAAATAAATAACTGTCGTCACATATATTAATATATAAATATAATTTATTAAATTATAAATTAAGCTTTAATTTTTACAAAGTACTATCATTCTTTAATTATTTAATATCATAATAATTTTCCTAAACAATACCTTAAGATTTTAGAATTTCATTTGACATTTAATACTCTGTGTCAGAAATACTAGCTTCTACCTCATTTACGCGTATGAAATATAAAAGGGACCAAACATGTTAAATATTTAGTATTATTTAAATACTATCCTTATTTATATTGAGTTAAGATCCAACGAAAGTTGGCAAATCACGTCACGTCACAGTGACTATTATACGACAAAATTACATTTGACGTTTGTTATATGAACTATCTTTGGTTAACCTTATATTTCTCAAATGTCGTATAATAGTTACGAAAAATACTAGCTTCTATCTCATTTATGCGTATGAAATTTTTGTGTAGTACGAAGGAGACAGCAATACAAAAAATACTAGCTTCTATCTCATTTACGCGTATGAAATATAAAAGGGGCCAAACATGTTAAATATTTAGTATTATTTAAATACTATCCTTATTAGTATAGCAATAAGATCTAACGAAAGTTGGCAAATAAGTTGACCAATCACATCACACCGTGAATTCTTGACGACTGAGGTTCGGAAACATACATTTTTAAACGAAAACTTTTACAAAAATAAATAACTGTCGTCACATATATTAATTTATACAAAGTACTCCATTTGGAGTCGAGACACTGGGTCCATGGGGCAGAAGCGCTCAGGTGCTTCATAAAAAATTGAGTAGGCGCCTCAGGGAGGCAACGGGCGACCCTCGGGCAGGCAGCTTTCTCGCGCAACGAATATCTATCGCAATTCAGCGCGGAAATGCTGCCTGCGTGATGGGCACCCTACCAAAAGGGCAAAATTTAGAATTATGCTTATAGTTAAGTTAATTAGTTAGTTATTATAATTATTCTGTTTTTTTTTATATATATAATTTTTGTATATTTAGTATTTTATGTAGGTATATCATATTTTGTTTTTCTTTTTTTGTTTTTATTAAATTAATATTAATTTATAAATATAATTTATTAAATTATAAATTAAGCTTTAATTTTTACAAAGTACAATCATTTTTTAATTATTTAATATCATAAAAATTTCCCTAAACAATACCTTAAGATTTTAGAATTTCATTTGACATTTAATACTCTGTGTGTATCCGATATATTATACGACAAAATTCCATTTAACGTTTGTTTTATGAACATTCTTCGGTTAATCTTATATTTCTCAAATGTCGTATAATATTTACGAGAAATACTAGCTTCTATCTCATTTACGCGTATGAAATATAAAAGGGACCAAACATGATAAATATTTAGTATTATTTAAATACTATCCTTATTTGTATTGAGTTAAGATTCAACGAAAGTTGGCAAATAAGTTACGTCACAGTGACTATTATACGACAAAATTACATTTGATGTTTGTTATATGAACTATCTTCGGTTAATCTTATATTTCTTAAATGTCGTATAATAGTTGCGAAAAATACTAGCTTCTATCTCATTTAAGCATATGAAATTTTTGTGTAGTAAGAAGGAGACAGCAATACAAAAAATACTAGCTTCTATCTCATTTACGCGTATGAAATATAAAAGGGACCAAACATGATAAATATTTAGTATTATTTAAATACTATCCTTATTTGTATTGAGTTAAGATTCAACGAAAGTTGGCAAATAAGTTACGTCACAGTGACTATTATACGACAAAATTATATTTGATGTTTGTTATATGAACTATCTTCGGTTAATCTTATATTTCTTAAATGTCGTATAATATTTACGAGAAATACTAGCTTCTATCTCATTTACGCGTATGAAATATAAAAGGGACCAAACATGATAAATATTTAGTATTATTTAAATACTATCCTTATTTGTATTGAGTTAAGATTCAACGAAAGTTGGCAAATAAGTTACGTCACAGTGACTATTATACGACAAAATTACATTTGATGTTTGTTATATGAACTATCTTCGGTTAGTCTTATATTTCTTAAATGTCGTATAATAGTTGCGAAAAATACTAGCTTCTATCTCATTTAAGCATATGAAATTTTTGTGTAGTAAGAAGGAGACAGCAATACAAAAAATACTAGCTTCTATCTCATTTACGCGTATGAAATATAAAAGGGACCAATACATGTTAAGTATTTTACCTTACTGAAATACTGACTGTGACTGCTGTGATTTTTCACTGTGACGATAAATACGCCTCATGTCTACTGCTGTGAAATGTGAATTGTGACAGGGTGAAGTATTTATTTATCTGTTATTTTTGGAATGAGTAACAGCCTGTTATTTAGTATTATGGAATATCTGTGATTTTTCACTGTGACGATAAATACGCCTCATGTCTACCACAACCATCCATAAACGGTCCATAAAACTGTCAATCTCAATTTCAATTTACTGTCTTTTCTTTTTGTTATTTGTCATGTCTTGTAGAAAAGGTAAGGTTATACTAGAGATGAGTCGTACTAGGTAAATTCTATACTAGGTGTACCTAGTCCAGTTCCGTACAAATACTTCATCCAAATACCTGTTCCACCTAGTAATATAAGTATCATAGTACGTACGTACCATAGAGTTACGTACGTACTATGGTATACTAGTAGTACTGAACTGTAAGCTTTCCTTCATATTTATACAGGCTTAGGACTGTCAACGTAAACATTTATGTATATTGTTGGCGTATTTAAAAGATTTCAATTCATTTTTTAAAGTAAGTAATCCGATTCTTGCCTTTTTTAAAGGTTTTTTCATGGTAATCCAATTTATGGTTTTTTTTTTTAATTTTTAATTTTTTTTTATTTTCCTTATCACATACATATCTAGAATATTTTTTATAATTAACAATAAAGAAGCACACGAACGCATGTCATCCTATAGAATTTTGAGTTAAAAACATCAGTTGTTGGACTTTTCGAATCCCCAGCCTCGTTCTCTTGTCATTTAATAATAAGCCACAAGAGGGAAATAATCTCTCACAAGAGACACTTTGTGGCCATTGCATTTAACTTAAACCCTGTCGTTTTTGCGTCGGGGTTTGAAAAGCACAGAATATATTTTTGTACAACACGGCAGCGTGACGGCTTAAAAATTGTCATTTGAATTTGAACCATATTTCAACGCAATTGAAACCAACACAACGTGCAATTGTATTTGCCTGAACCATGCGGAATCAGTCATTTGAATTTGAACCATATGTCTACAGAAATAAATGCGACGTGCACTCACTATTCTTGGCGGGCGACTTCTGTCCTTTGATTACCTATAGAAAATTAGTCATTGCTTCTAGTGTCGGACTCGGACGTCGCCGCGTATTTCATAGTCTGTGGTATCAAGTACCATAGAGTATTTTAAATGTTGGAATAGGTGCAACCTAGTATTGTCAAATACCTAGTCTCTGGATCTGTTCTAGTATATACGCTTCATCTCTAGGTTATACTTCAATTGATCTTTTCGTTTTATTTATCGTTTCAAAGTTCAATAATTTAATGTATTAATGATTTAGTTTTCAGATGAGAGTGATAGGGAATGAGTTGTTTTGATACCTTTGCAGAATAACGTTGCGAATATACATCTCGAAATGAATGACTTACCGGACAGCACTGGCAATAACAATGGCCCCGATCTTGAGACCTTGGATTATCTTCGCGGAGTGAAGTCTTCAACTTGTCTCCTTCTCCCTATGACGCCCAGCCCTACCCCGATAGACTTTAAACATCCCCTCTCGGAGGAAATGAACGAAGGACCGTTTTTGGCTCTTAATAATGACCCAAAAATTGACCTTCAAAGTTCAGGCGATGGTATGTCTATATTAGTTACCACATTGATGTTCTTTTTAATTCTGCTTGTGTAGATGTAGTTAAGATCTCAAAACAATCTGCCTCTGAAATAAGACAATATCTGGTTTTGCTACCTACCTACATACCTAAATTAGAAAAAAATAATCCTTAGTATTATTAAATAATCCATTCTTGCCCTTATTTTCTCTGATAAAAATATATAATTTTTAAATACTTCTACAATTTCAGGTGATGCATGTGCTGGAGATTCCAGTTCATCCGGGGATTCCAACTCTGTTGTTCAAGACCCAGTTAGTGCTCAGCTCATCAACAACATCAGCATGTTGGATTACCAAACACTCAGCAAGAACGGGGACATCATTATAGGACAGGTATTTGAAATACATTAAATTTCTTAATGATTATTATTATTATTATTCTCTATTTGTATACTACACTCATAAAAAAATACAAATTTCTTAAGAAATATGTAGGATACAAAAGGTGGCCTTATAGTTTAGCAGCTATCTCTGCCAGGCAACCTTAGGCTTAGGAAAACAATTAAGTAAAAGTCTGCAGGTGGTGTACTTATAAAATATAGATAAATATATGATATTATAGTTAATAGATTTCATATCTGCATGTGTATTGCTAAGTGTGGGTCACCCTATATGTACAGTGACGATTGACATATCATTGTCACACAGATTGAAGCTGTATTATACAAGCACACACTCAATAAGCACCATGACTCTGATGAGTTGAATTTAGATTATCAGCCTATTTTAAGTCTTCTCTGTAGAAAAGCATTTTGGGAGCTTAGAACTACCATCTGCTGTACTCGGCTACTGGTGTTCAGAGAGCTAAGGTTGATTGTTTGACTTGGTTCTCTTCTTGCTTGTCTATGGCACTTTGTATTATAATTGTTTTGCAATAGTTATAGGTTTCACTAGGTTGAAGTGTAGAAATCTCTTTCAGATGTTAATAATAGGGATAAGGATCAATAGCCTTAACATAACTGTGGCTCAGTGAATATCACTGCTATAGAGGTGCTACACTTTAACTTCTATTAACTGCTAGTACTATAATTTTATAGGAGCAACAAAATAATAATGTCCATCCCAACCTTGGACTTTAGTCCAGGAGCTATGATCTTATTCTGCAGGCTAACTATTGGATCAAAAAGTCACCTACCTTGATTGCCTATTTTTACAAGTTTAAGTTTTAAATTTAAATTAAAGTCGAAATTAATAACTTTCTTGATTTATTTTTCAGCCTGAAATTTGTAAACTGAATGGGAGCCTTAACATCAGCAACAGAAAGTTGCCAAGTTTTGTCAACTGGAATTGGAGCATAATAAGAAAAGTTCTACTTTGGTGTGTTCTTTCTGGTCTCATTGCTTGTATCGGAGCTATCATTGCCATGGTTATTTCTATACCCACCTTGTGTAACCCTAACCTTCCATGGTACCAAGGTAAGGTCTTTTACGAAATATTTCCCGCCAGTTTTAAAGATTCAGACAATGATGGTTTTGGAGACTTGAGAGGTATTATTAAAAAATTAGACTACATTAAAGAGTTAGGTGGCTCTTCTATTCGTCTCAATTACATTTTTGAAGCTGATGATTATCCTTACAATTATTATAATAGCACTTCTTTGCTTCAAATAGACAAACGTTTGGGAGTTTTAAAAGATTTCCAAGATTTAGTGGCTGTGGCACACAAAAAGCATATGAATGTTATCTTAGACATTCCTGTCATTAGTATGGCTGAGCCCTTAAAACCATATTATGTGAATAATACTTTTGTGTTTTCTATCGACCCTCAAGACAGTAAAGATCCGACTTCTGTAGCAATAGCTTATTGGTCAAGAGCTCAACAAGTTGATGGGATCTACTTGAAGAATTTAGAAAACTTTGTTGATGATGTCAATTTTGAAAATTCTCTTCAGCTTTGGAAACAGATTTTAGGCTATGGCAAAATTTTCATAGCTAGTGAAGCAGTACTTGATAAAGTTAATGGCACCGGTGCCACAGTTTTTCTAAATAGAATTGATCTCATTGAGGTCAATTTAGACTTGAGGAATGGTCCTACTGGTTTAAAAAATCGTATCAATAACACTTTATCTGGACCTCTTTGGGATAAACCACATTACCCATGGGTTCTTTGGAATATTGGCAATATTAATAGTGACAGAATCTCTGAAAGATATGAAAACTATACTTTGGCTTTAACTGCCCTTGAGCTAGTTTTACCGGGAACTGTCAGTATATTCTATGGTGATGAGATAGGCCTTGGTGGGGTTCCTAATCATGATATTGAGCATGATTTCCATGAACATGCGTTTATAAATAATGTTGCTATGATGACTTTCTCCAACAACGATAAAGCAATTAATCCTGCACCAGCATTGCCATGGATTTCAAAATCTGCTCTGGAACCCAGGTATCATTACATAAATGTTATCAAAAGTTTCATAGAGTTCAGGTTGAATAACCCAACTATATATTTAAAAGATATATACAGGAACATTACCCTCAATGTTCCTAGAAATACAGAGATCCACAAAACTGAGGAAAACCTTGTTCTGATTGAACGCTGGTTTCCACGTAGGAATACATGTGTTTTCGTTGGCAATCTTGGGGGCAAATCAATCACCACTGACCTATCAACAATGTTCTATGGTGGTACAGTTGTAGCGAGCACAAATACCTCTATGGTTGGCCAAATATTGTATTTTGAGGAAGTTACCTTCCCACCTTACTCTGCAATGATTTTAAAGTTGGAAAAATAAAGATATGTTAAGTTTTTTTTCATGCCAAATATTTTATTTTCAGTATTAATAGCTTGTTCTGAGTTAAATGTAAAAGAAGTTTATAATTTTTTAACAGATACAATAGAGTTATGATATTATAGTTGATTTCAATTAGTATTAATCCAGTATTTAGAAAACCAAAGAAATTTTAATTTATCTTGTGTGTTTTTTTTCTAATAGATTTTTTTAATGCATAATTAATGCTTCTATAAATTATGTTTTGTACTTACTAATGTGAAAATTGATATGAAAAATGTTTTTTTAAATACATATTAATATAATTATATAAATCAGAATACTGAATGCTAATCTCTACTATTATTATATTTATTCAAATCTTTTTTATTTGTGTCCCTGTGCAAAGCTGGTGGAACTCAAATATTTTAATGAATCTCTAAAACTGTCATGTGCTTACAAAGAGGTTACAAATCTCATAGGTACTTACTTTTTGCTTGTTATTTTTGTATTAATGTTTTGTTATATTTTATATTTTTTAATACTCTGTTATTAATTAATAGTGTGTACTGTGTAGGAAATCTATGTAATTTAAAATGAATATGATTTTTTTAATTTTATTGATGTTAAAAGAAAATAGAAACAGAAGTGCCCAAAGTAATGTAATAATAAGCACTTGTTATTTAACTAATTATTTGAAATTACGAAATATATTAAAATTGTGATAGAATAAATTATATTAATGAAAAGATTCTTGCCATATTGCTAGCTTAACCATATTGGATAGGCGTAATTAATGAATAAAACTCAATAATATTCATGTATGTTTACTTTTATAATACATTTGTACATGTTAGAAAAAAAATAGATGTAGATTATTACCACTTTTATAAGTTGGATTTAAAATTCGTTAGCATAGAAGAGCACAACTTAAAGTAGGTAGATAGAAAAAACTGTGTATGAATTGATTACACACCTTATTGCTTTACACTAAGATTTAAAATGCAATGATTCGTGCTATGATGAATTTTATACAACTGATGCGCTAATCACGGATAAGACATTTTACTAACTTGTAAAAGTGGTAGTACTGTACGTATTTTACTGTTATGTACATGATTGAAATGGAAAATAAATAGTTGTGAAAAATATTACATTTGTATTATTAACTAGGACTTAGCAATGACTTCTGATACTTACATATCAAATACATTCATTTCAGGATAATATTAAAAAGTGAGTATTAAAAATTATATTTGTGGTTTTACAATAATTCACTATTTCATAGTGAATTGATATACAGTGAATTATCTCAATAAATAAATTACTTTTCTGTACAATTTACACATGTGTAAACTATGATAATTGATACAATGTTATTACTTATAGTGAAATAAAAATTAATTTAGACTTACAATATTACAGTATGGTGGTTACTTAAATATTTTTTCTTCTGAACTCAAAATCCTAGAACTCCGTATTGAAGATAAAATAAAACATATTTTAGATATTAATATGAAATTGATAACATTTCATAAGTTGTACAGATGCTATAATACTCATTAGATCTATAATTGACAGTATGCTCTTCTTTTTTTTTTCTACTACTAAATTTAACATTTTAAGAATTCGAACTCTCGAAACCTGTTAATATGTACAATAGTTATTTTAATGATTTGGTTTGTAAAATACATTAAAATTTGAAATGTTATCAATTGGTATATTATATGTTAGGTCATTGGTCTCACTTGCGAGCCCTTATAGTTTATTTTTTCAATAACTGATAGTTTAAAACCTACCATCTATTCATTAATATCAGTGGGATTGTTACTATCTAATGTCAGTCTTTTGTTACAATAAAAATGGTGGATGAAAACTGTAAAATCATAGCACTGGAAGGATTCACAACAACAAGAAAATCTTATTTATAAATATTAATCTTAGCTTAAAGCAATGTCATGAGCTTGGTTGACTCTTTTTGAGTTTCCCCACATTTGGATGCATGACATACGTGTTCGATAGAGCTCTAGGAGTGTGAGTTTCAGAACCGGGCAAAGCGGGGAGTTTATCTGTTGGGTTTCTTATTAATATTTTTTTCGGAGGCCCGGGTACTACACGTTTTGCATTATCTTGTTTATTCTTAAGATCTATGTTATCGGTGGTGATTTGAGCAGACTTGGCACTTCTTTTGTCACTTTCACAGTCACTACCTGTTTGTTTAACTAGTTTTGTGGCACCAAAAGCTTTAGTTTGTTTCAACAACGATCGGTCATTACACAACGCGGCAATCAGTGGCAAGTCCAAGTTTTTACTTTTTTCTCTAAGAGTTTTTATATCTAAATCACAATTGGATGATTTTAGTTTAGTTACACTATTATCACTATCAAATGTGCTAGAGATTGGTTGGAACTCCTTCAAATGTGAAGGAATTTTCTTTTTGTGTTCGTAAGGCGGCGGCGGCGGCGGTGGCATTCGTCTTGTCTTCAGTCGCGGCGGATCCATAATTGAAAGTATATTTTCATGAGATTTTGTCCGAACGAAACTAGGTTCTGGAGTACACGGTAACAATGGTCGTTCCATATTTATTGAGTGGCTACTGACTGATGTTCTGCTCGTCATGGAGTACCAACTTGTTCTGGTACCAGGTATCTGAATGTACGAGTCGGAAAGATTTTGTATTGAGCCATACGTCGATGAAGTAGACAAGGAAGACAAGTATGGCGTACTTCTATACTGTAAACTGCTTTTGTGCAAATTGGAAATCCTCGATTCTGATACTTTGTGATCTATATAATTTTGATGTGATATAGATGGATCTTGGAGAGGATAATAGACGTAATCAACATCGCTATATAACTGTTGATGGAACATTGGGTTGTGCGGCGGCGGCGGTGGCGGCAGCCTTGGTCGACGAGGTGGCGGTGGAGGAGGCAGTTTCATCATTGCAACTAGGACATTAGAATCTATTTGCGGAGCTATTTCTCTCGACGGCGAAAGATTGCTTAAACCCTGTGCTAATTTAGATCTACCAGCTCTCCGACTAGATGTTTGGTGTCTTTTTGACTTTTGAAAGCGGTGTTCCAAAACCATGGGACTAGCGAACCGTTCACCAGTAGTATTAACTTCGCCTGCTTTTGCTTTTAATATATTGATTGGCTTGGATGTTACAACTCTTGCTGCAACCTCTTCCTTCTTGTCTTGTTTAGAACAGCTAGATGCTGTTGTGCCGGGGTAAGCTGGCGGGGGCTTAGGTGGCACAGCGTGAGGCGCAAGCGTTAGATGTTTGTATTCGTAAGGCGGTGGAGGTTTATCTGGACATTTAAACATTGGCTCGTTTAAATCCAGTATATTGGGAAGAGACAGATTAAGACCTTTGCGGCTGTCAATTCTCGTTGGTGGTGTTGGTGGTCGATCAAAGAATGAATTATTAGTATAGTCGTCCGAGGGAGCAGTATCCTCGTGACCTTGAAGGTAACTGTCACCAGAAAATGGTAATGGCAATCTTACGTAATCCGACACGGAATCAAATGTGTCACTCACTGATTGATTTTTGGGGTATACACCTCTACCTACTATCAAATCGCTCAATTCACTGGCACTGAGTAAATTGTGTTTGTTATCCGTTGGATCGCTTCCATCGCCATGAAATGAAATTGCGCTGACGCTAGAATTTGTGCGTTCTCGAAAAATATTTTCCTTGTCGTCACAAAATTTAGATGTTCCATCAACACAGTCGGTGTTACTTAGGGAGGTTGTTAATCTTATACTTTTAGGTGAATGTTTGGTCCTTTCCGATTTATTTTTAAGTATAGATGATACACTATCGAAATCGGCTAAATCGTTTTCCTTCGATATTTCATAACTGGCATAATGGGATTCACTGTATTCTGTTCGACTTTCTTCAGAGTGAGCGTACAATTTGGAACGTGCTGTCAATTCAGAACTGCCCATCGTATAAACACCACTAGTTTCACTCGACGCTGCGGCTGTGACAGGTTGTCCTAAACCGTCGTATAACGCGGATGCAGTGTCTTGAGTATATAATCCGTCTATTCCAACAGTGCTATTGTCACTTAACATGGAATTTTGTGCAGTATGACTATATCCAAGTTCTAGACTGCTAGCGTTGGATACTCTACTAAGTGTGCTTAGGCCGCTGCGCTTTAAAATAACTGTGCTACATGATGACGAGCATTGTGATCCAGTACATTTCAATTTGTTTGATGTCGGACTGTCTGTCAATTTTTCCGTTACAGAGGTATCTGGTAACGAATCTATATCATCTGAATGATTCGTCGAATGACTGACTTCTAATGGAGTTTCATATTTAGTAACATTTTCGTCGTCTTTGCTTTTTGATATTCGCATTTTACATTTCTGTGGTTGAAGCGACGATGTTTTTAATGATTGTACTTCTTTAGAAATATATGGCATCATATAAGAATTTGAATAGTCTAGTAAATGAGCAAATGCTAGACTTTCAGTTGAAGGAGCTGGGGGCGAGTCTATCATTATTTCTAACTCGTCTTCGGATTGCACTCTGTCACTTACGATACCAGAAGTTGTGTTCGAGCTAGTGGAAGATATAAGGGATATTCTTTGTTCATTTTTGCTTTGACAGTACTGCGAGCTCAGTGACTTTGAGTAGCCGAAACAATTTTTACGTTCTTCTTCTTCCTTTTTGAGAATTTCATTCAGTTTTGAAGAAATTTTCATTGAAAATTGGTGAGTTTCTTTGCACAAAGCAAATAAATATTTACACTTTTCTTCACTTGATGAATACAATGTGATTTTTCCTTCCTCGGTTCTTATTTCGAACTTCTTTCTGTCGAAACTTAGCTTGCCTATGGAACTCCATATGAAATTTGATATAGGGCCATTGTCTGGCAGTATTTTGACACCTTTAGCTGTGACTAAGAGCCAAGCAGTTCCCGGTTCTGTTTCTGTTTTAGACTGTTTAAGCCTATATCTGTGCGAGTTTACCGTGTCTGGTAATAAGCAAACCTCTCGAATAAATCTAATTTCTGCATCGGATTTACTGAGTCCTCGATGTTCTCGATGACAAGCACGTATAGCAGACGATACCCAATCACCTTTCAGTGACGGGGGTACAAACTCTTCGATTTTGAAGTATTCAAAATCCTCATTGCCGTCTTCATCACCATACTTGGCTTGTAACGCTAGCCCGATCAACAGTAAAAGTATTTCAGCGGGCAGCGTGTCCCTAATGCGTATATTCTCAAGCAGTTGCAGGAAGTATAAATGACGTCCAATCTCGTCGCGTAATAGTAACGGACTTTCTACGTAATATTGTATTACAAGATGAAGTTCCAACAGAGGTTTTCCATTCGCGTCTAGACCCTGAAAACAAAAAAAAACTATTTAAATTTTTATTTTATACTTTTTTTAAGGTACATACTTAGGTAAAGTGCATGTGATGCCATTTCATTTGCGACCCCTCTTGGGTCCTTTTTTCCAAGTTTTGCCCCAGATGTTTTTCACAGCTCAGCGGATTTCAATCTTCACTTCCACTCCCCACAACTTTTGAATGTCTCAACCGAATTTTATCGAACATGATTAAAAACACTCGCATATAAGTCATCATTACAAAAAAAAACTAAATTGGTATCGCTTCATCAGTTCGGTAGCTATGATATCACAGACAGACACGTCAAACTTATAACATCCCCCCTATTTTTGTGTCTGGACTTAATTAGGTATACATTTAAGCAAGTAAACTAATTACTAATGTAACGGGACGGTCCGTACATTAGCGCGGCCAATTAGTGATTAGCGGTTTTATCAATGCTCGTTAGAATTTTTGCTTGATTATCTATGTATTGCGGTGTAATTAAAGACAGACATTAAGTTGAATTTTAATTGTATTGCGGTGTAATTAAGAACCCCTAAATGAAAAAGATATTACATTATACCGAGATTTGTGTTATCTGAGCTGATTGATCGCTTGATTCATGTTAACTTGTTATATTTATAATGCTGAAAACTTACATGCGTATGTGAAGATCTCCAGCTCTTTGGCGCATATTTTGAAAGTTTACTTTCTAAATCAACGAACAAGTATTCGCCATCTGAAAAACAAAGAAGTAACCACGTGTATACTTTCATGTTACATATAATACATAATATTATCATGTTATTCATAACTTATTATTGGCTGGCACCGACTTCATAGATATGCTTAAGTAAATTAAAGCAACTAAATGGTGCAGTTATTTTTTACTTTTTAGTGCGTTTTGAGTCGGTTCAATTATATCAAGGAACGTAATGTAATCCAAGGGCCCACAGTCTCCATTATATTGTCCACAAAGATTATAAAAGTCGCGACAGGGTTGTAAGCCGTACTCCGACAATATCACAGTAAACATCACTTCGTTTCGGATACGACTTAAAATTATCTAATAATCCTTTTTAACTTCGTGACTTTCCGTAAAATTGTAAATCCAAGTAGAGGCTTTGGAATTTTTATTATCACGCGGAAGCGCTCGTTTTTTAGGACTAAAAAGTATTATGTTTTGAATCAGATCTATCTCCATTCCTAATTTCCTATAAATCGAGTCATTAGTTGCCGCGGTTGAATGCGTAACATACACACAAACTTTCGCCTTTATAATATTTGTGTGGTGAAAATATTCTATTTGATAACATTTTTATAACAACATACGAACTAAGAATAATATTAATTTATTTTACTATACTGCTCAAGTAGTTAATTACGAAAAATAATTAAACGGTCACTTACTTTGCATGATAGCTAAACCGAATAATTCGGTATCGGTCATGCCTAGCAACTGTGAGTGCGCATAAGCCAAGGTCTTCAACTCCTTGACCCTCGCCTTCGCTTCCACGACGAAGTGCAGCGGCTGCGGCTGGGCGGGCAAGCGCAGGGCCAGGAGGCGAGCGCCCGCGCCGAGCGCACGCTGCTCCCCGCCCAGCGGCCCTCGAACCGAACACAGAGCGCGCATATCGCATCTCGAGGTCTATTGCTCTCCCTGTAACAAGTAAAATAATCAATTACATCAGTATCAGCCTGTTAAAGGCCCACTACTGGGCCCGACCTCCTCAGGGGATATGGATCGTATGCTCTCCATGTAATAATTACATCATCTTTATCAGACTATTGACGGCTCACTACAGGATTAAGCTTTCCTATTTGTAGGAGATGAGATGTAGAACGTAGACCTACCACGCTAACCGGATGGAGGCAGTAATGCGGAGGGGCGCGCTTAGAATGATATTGTTTAATTTATTAACGATCACTATCAGATGGTGAGAGTGATCAAGACCGACGGCTTAATGTGCTCTCCAAGGCACGGGGGTGTAACACCACTAACTTGCCGACTCCGATCTTAAATGAGTTCCTTCTAAAACTGCACCCGTGTCACGACTCTCGGACTCTAATCGTAGTTTTTCTGGCCATAGCTGGTTAACTGATAGAATCCTAAGATATTATCGTCTTAACATGGAAGTGCGATTATACGTATTGCCAAGTGTGATCAAGTAGTCATTGATTATCTTATGCTGGAGTTCCGGAAACAGCTATCCAAAACGAATACACCCAATAGATTATCTGTAGTAGATATTCAAACTGGGACCGACAGCATAGCACATCAAAATTATGTATTTTAGATTAACTGGTGGTTAGATATTATATATTTCATAACCAAGGCAGGGTAGGCTGGGGCAGTTTGACACACAATCTATATTTAAATTTATTAAAGAATTTTTTTAATTTTTTTAAAAAATTACAAAAAATCATTGTATTCTTTCTGATATTATTATACCTATGTTAGCAGATCTGACCAATTAACACACTTTACACTAGATTTGGCTGTTTCATACTACAGACTTATTTTCTGATTATTTTGTGTGAAATAGTATGTCGGTCATATTTAAAAATAGTTTTATTATTAAAAAAAGATGTTACTCCTACTCGTCATATGCAATACGGCAAAGATTGCTAAATTTTCGTTCGCGTGGTAGGTAAATTCCACCTTTTATGTGATAAACGGAAAATACTTAAATAGAATTTCTTTTTCCTACCTACAGAGCAGTAGGTACACCTTTTGATAACGCGACGCGCTTCGCTTTTCGGAATAAACAATTTATTGTCTTTGTTTTAAATTGTTTGACACAGAAACGTTTCCCGGAATTCAGTCAGGGTCTGCTTATTTATTAGTCTAACCCAGATTTCGTAAACTTAAACCGGTTTTTTAACCATCGATATTATCGTCTTAACTCTTTTAACTAGCAAAATACGACCCAGGGTGGGACATATTTACCTAGGCTTTAGGTAGAGAGATACGAGCACTGACACACACACCAGCACTGAAAAAATTTTTGAAGAGACGTGGATACATTTTTAGGTACCAAAAAATTTGTAATTGCTGTTCAATTAAAACTTGAATAAACTTTACTATCTTCAAGAGGTTCATTAAATGCTTGTCGTGGGCATTTCAATTTTAATTTTAAATAAAAGAACTCGTGGCTTTCTGACTTATTAAGAAATAATAAAAGTTTCTCACAATGCTTTTAAAGGTGTTAATATATCTGTTTCAATTGACAATTTAGACAATACCTTTCCAGTTCTAGCTGTATTCAAAGTTGTAAATATCTAGAGTAATCTCAGTCGAAGTCCTTACAATTACACGAATGTATTAAAGTCGTTTTCTAGCAAGTAGTTTTTGTGGTAAACATTATCGTTAAAAAAATATATACGGTCGAATTGAGAAACTCCTTTTTTTTTGAAGTCGTCTAAAAAGGTTGTTGCTAATAATGACAAAATGATAAAGTAACAATATTAAACAAAAGGTTTTAGATATATTATTTTATAAGTATATACTACAAGTTTGTCATATCCAATGCACGACATGGTTATTGACGTGAATAATCTATTTATTAACTGGTAAAGTCCAAAATGTGTAGGCAGTTTCGTCAGGAATGTCGGGATCATCTACAGTTCTACACCATCTGTGCATTCCACTCTTTTTTTCTTCGTATACTATTACATTTTTTGCTACCTGACGCTTTTAAACTCAACATTGTATGGCGGAGAGCTATTATTTTGGAACTTGTTTCATTTTAATGAAACGTAGTTCCTTATATTGTTTTCGCAATTGCAAACTCGCAAGGCTTAGCTATTAATTGTGGTCTTTTAATATACCGTAGAAGCGAATAGGTATTGAATTTTTTTCCCCTTTTCATTCTACGTAATTTATCTAATATGATATAGGATTGATTAGTGTGGCCGAACTTAAAACAACGTTACGAGTCAGACATTGAAATACGAGCTTAAGTAGGTACCTACCTACCTATAAGAGTTTTAAAATAAAGTGTTAATGCAATTCAAAACGGTGACGTAATGGTTGTTAATGCGTTGTTATTTATGTCTAAAATATACAAATATTTTATGCAATCATAAAATTGTTCGTATTTTATTTGTTTAACTGTTACTGTGAAGGGCTAATTTTGATAATCTGGGCTATGTTAGCTATATTTGGTTTTTGCTTTTTTAGTGGATTTGTAAGAATTAGATAGATTACAAATTTTTAATTTCTTGAGTAATTTGTTTTATCTTTAGCTTTCAATTTCATCAACATTAATTATTGTGATTTTTAATTAATATGTTAAAATGGGTTTCGGCATTAAAATTAAAATCACGAGCATACAAATTGAGTTTAAAAGTTAATAATTTTTGAGTGAGTATTCAAAATGTTTTGTCACCTCCTTTCTCCGTGTTACCCAATCAGGTAAAGGTCCAATTTTGAAAACTTTATGGCGTAATACAGTTGCAATCCGCATAGTTTTGAGATACCGAAAGTTGAAAATTGGCCGATATTATTTAAAAAATCGCTAGCATGCGATAACACAAATATAACGCAAGATACCTTACCTATGTTTACTTACTGTTTAGTAAAAATACGAGAATACAAGATAAACAAAAACGTCATATTTCTACCAAATTGTAGCTTGTTCGGCCACATTCCTAGGCTACCTGCAATAACTAACCTGTTTTCTGAAATTTATGCTTAATATCCGACAAATATGAAAATAAACACTAGTATAGCGCCATTTTTAATTCAATGAGACGAAGGATCAAATTTTGCGGTACTCGCACTTTAATGCGTGCCTATTATAAAATGTTTCTCGGAATGTAGTACCACGAGTTCGTTTCGAAAAAACTAGACGCGAATAAATTTCATCGCATCCGGTACCTCTGCGGCTCTTCAGCTCTTGATAGCCATAAGAACATGTTTTGTAGGGTTCCTTCACTCTCAATGAACTTTACTCGTTCACTTACTAGGCATCAAAAAATTTAAATTACTCAATTTAAATTTATTAGTTATGGTAAGTAATATTTTTCAAAATCAAAATTCGTTTATTAATCCAACAGCTTAATTTATAAACACTTTTAAATGTCATGTTCCTATTGTACTGAATTTACCAACACGGTTTTGCTGATCTTATAGATATATTCGTAGATTACGTAAGTGTATAGATTTTCATAATTTTTTCACAAATGTATAAATGACGATCAATGTATAAATCACATGTGATTGTGATTTATACATTGATCGTCTGGCTCTACATCGGTAAACTGTTTAAATTTTCTAACAGTAAAAGCAGCTGAACTAAGATTATAAAAACCCTGAATTAAAATTTCATTATCTATAATTTTTAATATATAAAACGTGCAAAGCCATCATTTAATGAATTTCCATGTAAAATCGTGTAATATAATACTTGATATGTCTGTGTTAACAGAAAACAGATTTTCGATATTTGAACGCTACGGAATCCTCCGAGCGCGCAGGGGACGCGCACGTGGCCGGTATTATTTTGTTTTAATAAATGCGCGATAGTTTGTGATGGCGGTCAGGCTCGCGGGGCGGGGGAACCGGTCGGGCGCAGCGCGGGGGCGGCGCGGCGCGGCGGGAGGGGCGCTACGTAAGCGCGGTAGCAGGCAGCAGCGGTCGGCGACGCGAGGAATGCGGACGACCTTCAGATGCCGAGCGCCCCTCCCCGTACGCCAGCCGCATCTTGCGTCCTCGCATACCTATGGACGTCGTTGCCTCCACTTTTCGACATCTCGCCACCACTTTTGACACTCGCACGTTGTTACGTATGACGTTTATGAACGGAATTTTGAGGAATCTTGAGCGAGTTTCCGACGTAGATATGTATCTACTCTCGTATCCTTAGTTTATTCTGATCTGACATTATTATATTGCATAATATAGCCGTTTTTATCGATGAATAAACAACACTTATCGTAAGCGGTAACTTAATGCGCATAGTCCTCGTATTTTCTTACTCTTTAAGATTTTAATTCTTTAATTGTTCTGAATGTTTAGAGCTCATGTTACCACACTTTCTACCTATTAAGCAAAAGTTAGCTATACCTAAGACAAAAGTCGAATCTTCTTATACTGCATTTTGCTCCAGTTTCCCCTTTTGGCTCGAGAATTCATTACTTTTAGTTGATTCGACGTCTTACAATTTTACTTTGAAAGTACATATAGTTTCTTACGAATACATATTGGTTAAGTCCGTTTATTTGTGACTCTACTAGTGGTTCGGAAGGCAGATTTCGTTCTTGTGTTTTTTATTAGCCTGCTACCAACAAATCTACAAGACCGAAAACGTCTTCATTCACACGTAACTAGAATAATTATAGCCTCTTATAAAACAATTTTTTTTATCGATTGCAAGTTGGCCCTTAACTGCTATCACACCTGATGTTAAGTGATGATGCAATCTAAGATGGAAGCGGGCTAACTTGTTAGGAGTACGATGAAAATCCACACCCCTTTCGGTTTCTACACATCGTACCGGAACGTTATCGCTTGGCGGTACGTCTTTGTCGGTAGGGTGGTAACTAGCCACGACAAAAGCCTCCCACCAGCCAAACCAAGACAAACTAAGAAAAATCTCAATCTGCCCCGCCGGGAATCTAATCCAAGTCCTCAGTCGTCGCGCATACCACTGCGCCTCGGAGGCCCTCAAATTTATAGAACTCTATCAATACAGCTAGAGTCTTTGCCGCAACCAAGGTCATATTTGTTATTGTCGCAATTGAAAAATTTCGGAAATTCCTCAGTAAATGGTATTGTAATCAATTTTTCGCTTGTACGTAGTTATCGCGCACATTTAGCTAGCTGCACGTCACAGTGACGTCAGCGATAGAGCCTTCTCTTGATAAGGTGGATTAACGAATGCAAACTGCGTGATTGTAGCAAATATGTGACGTTTAATTACTATATCCGTTTATTAAGAACTAGCGGGCGCTAGCCACTTCGTCCGCGAGAATATCAGTAGGTATAAGTGTTTCTATCTTTTCAAGCCTTGCACTTAGGTAGAGGGTAGTACTCAAAACAGAGATAGAGATATCGTGGGTTCGATGCCTGTCCGCTAGATCTTGTACCCATTCATAGCAGATGCAACTTATTGAGAAAATTGAGTTACAAACATCCATCCGTGTATATTTACAAACTTTCGCCTAAATAATATTAGTAATAATAAGGATATGGCTAATACTTTCTGAAAATAAAAAGTTTAATAGCGCTTGTAATAACTAAGTAGTTGTTAATACTTAGCTCGGTTGTAAAACTTTACAGTCGGCTTTTAGATAATATATAAGTAAAATGGAGGAGTAAACTAGTATAGATGCAAATATCGTAACACAAGAGAGGAAAACGCTATATAACACAGAATCAATTGAGCATTTTCTACCAGGAAAGTTACAAACTAGAGTAAAATAGAGCTTTATACCCATACCTATGTACTTATATACTACATGTAAAGAGCTATAAGTTACAATACCATGAGAAAGCATTATAACGACTCTATCGACGGAATGTTACGCCACCAATTTCCGAGAAAAGCTTGAAGTTTAATTCCTGATCCAAGACGCGAATCTAGGACTTTATGATATAAAGCTTTTTCTTCCTTCCCTGTAAGAGAGAGGATATGGAACGTCCTACCACATTGCTCCAATGCGGGTTGGCAGGCTTAACCTGATAATATCAGACTCTTTAATAATCATTATTGGATGTTGATGATAGTAACCACCAACACCAACTTCTTAACGCCGGGCAACAGCCCCAAGACCTCGTGATCACTACTAGACCAACGAAACAGTACGTATACGTGCCTAGACCTACATAATTATTATAAAAGCTTGTTTTATTAAAGAGTTATTTAAACAATTTTAAAAAGGGTCTAGGAGGTTCCAAAGGAGCATGCCAGACAATGTATAGGACTTTAACCCACTAATAAAAACTTATTGTACAACAATGTATTATGCATCATTTTATTGCACTTTGTTTACTATTAAATATAAATTACAATTAAAAGCTCTAGAACTCGGAGTATTTGACACGAGCCTAACGTTGGTTATCGTCCATTTCCGTATTGCTGTTCCGTATAGTTGTCACACTGACATGACAGTCGCAAAGCTTCATTGAAGACATTTTTAAACAGGCTTAACGACTCTGGATACTAGCCTTTTAGAGCCCTGTTGAAAATACAATAAAAACTATTTAAAAGACTAGAACCCAGTGCAACAATTGAAAATGGCTAAAGAGTGTAAATTAAAAGGAAATAGTTCAATTACTTTTTTAACACAATTTTATTCTGATGTCCAACAGTAAAACTGACTTATTGTAAAACATTTATATAATAATAGGATATTTTTAGTCTATTTACAATTTGTGTTCTTTCTGGGTTACGATCTGGCATTCTCCTTTCACCAAAATTTTTGTAAGTATGACTGTATTGTATATCCGGGATTTACTTAAATTCCTAATCTAAATTGGATGGGACACTGTTAAAAATTGTGCCTAGTTTTACTTTTACCACGTGTATCGCACGCGCATTTATTCTCCGTAGGTATTTTTGTGTATTCACATAAACACGAGCAGGTTTATGACGCGGCTCGAGCAGGGGGACGAAGGTAGTCAATATATTATTTATCCGTAAAGCCTGAGAGTCCTCCGCATTTTAAACGACTTACATCAGACCGCATTCCGTCGAAACTAGTCAGAAAAACCATACCGAGTCAAAACTAGTTTTGATAATAATTAGCTGATATGCTGCTGCGCTGCTATTTTTTATCGCCAGTATGTATAATCCTCGTTTGCTGTTATAAAAATGTTACTGGTATCGTTTAAGGACTCGGTTTAATAGAGTGTAACTTGGCACATGTAGGTAAATAATAATAACATTAAATTAAAAATTTAAAAAATTGGTTGTCTGTAAAGTCGGTTTACTGACGATAGTTGAACGTGACAACTTAAGAAAACACTGATGGAATGGTAGCATTTAATTAGTTATTAAAATTTTTAATTTAAGTATATTTTTATAAATATTAATTTAAATTAATAAAATAATTGATTTTGATTTTATAAATTTATATTTTAAATTTATAATAAATATATTAATTTTTAATTTAAAATTAATATATTTAATAGACGGATGTCGAACGCTGCCGAACGCAAAGGCCGATTGTGCTTCTTTGTCGCTCGTTCCGCGCTCTCGCTTGCACTTCAAGCCTTACATGGAACGCCTCAAAGCGAGGTAACGCCGCATGAGTCATGTTTTTTCGTGCGTGCAGCCGGCTCTATCGAATTATAAGACGTTGTCACGTCAAAAACCCCCGACCCAAATTAGAAACATGAAAAGAACCAGTTAAGACAAATTCAACGAGCCCAAACTCTATGGGTTTACTAAAAAGGTAGGCCAGGGTTACGTCTCCTACCTTCGAGCCTTATCATCAGACCAGCTCAGTGGTTTCAGAAGACATATTAGTGTTTCAAATGTCAGATCACACACATGCTTTCAAGCAAACTGAGCATGTAACATTTCTATTACACCTAACAAACGATGACCTTGAAGACCTGAACCGATTTCCACCAAAAAATAGTTAAGCACACTCTCGACTGATATACCTTTCAAACAAAAAAAAACCGCATTAAAATCGGATCATCCGTTTGGGAGTTACGATGCCACAGACAGACACATACACATACATTTACACAGACATGTCAAGCTTATAACACCCCGTCGTTTTTGCGTCGGGGGTTAAAAATAGATTATGAGATAGTTGAGGCGTTCTTGGGAGGTTCTGGCGTCTCTCAAGGGGGTTTTGGTGGTCCGAAATTCCTATATCTCTTTTACTTTTACGCATAGCTTTTACGTATAGATACTTCTAGTATTACAGTAAAGGTCTATGAGTCTCCTCCTACTTTTATTTTTATTTAACAGACGGTATAAATAATAATAGTTTACAGTTAAAAGTTGAGGCGTTCGAAGAAGCTCCTGGATTGTCCCAAGGAGGTTTGTTGGTTCGAAATTTCGTACTTAATGACACTTTCCTCCTACTTAAATTATTATCAGTGTTCAGTAGTTCATTAGTAGTGTTACAGATTTTCGCATTACGTAGAATGATGAACTATCACGCATTTTAGAAATGTTTGTCGCCATTAGTTGTACTAAGTTGTTGCGTCGTTTATTTTATGTGTATAAAAACAATCATCATTTTTAGTTAGATAATATTAACTTAAATATGTTTAAAACCTAAAGATTTAACTATTTTAACCTTTAATTATTTTATTTCCATAAGTACTTGATTAATTCCCTGATTCTTTAACAGATAAATTAAACAACGTTGCAATTGGATCAAAATGTTGTCATGTAAATGTGGGTAGATACCTAATTAAAATTATACTCGTACTTATATCATCTTTAGTATCACCGATGATAATCTTTGCAAATTGGGTTATCAAAAAAAGTATGCAATAAGTATGTATTTATACGAGTAGGTATTGTACGAACAAGATGTATGACATGTATTTACCAAGTATATGTTAATCTATGTAAGTTAGCAATGCCATATTTACTCTGTATGACTAGGTATGATGACTTTTCTAGCAGTTGTGAATCAGTAATACCTAGTGTAGTTGCACGCAGGATTTTTATACAAAAATGTAGACTTCAAGTCTTAAAATTGATTTAAATTAAATATTGATTTGATTTAGCATAAGATGTAATACAATAAAACAATTTTATTACTTAGTAGAATTCCGCTGCTGAAAGTAGAAATTGAAATCGGTCGGCAAATTAAAATATTTGCATAATATAAAAACGCAATATGTTTAAAAATATACAAATATACTTGTATAATAAAAAATGCACGTCTCAAACTGAGATATTCCAATATTTGCACTATAATTTTAGGAATGCTCTTCGAAATTTTATAAAAAATTCTATTTGAATATCTACTTTCAATAGCCAAACTCTGTGATTGATCTAACCTATGATAATTTTTCCAGGAGTTAGTAACAGCGTATAACAGTAAAAAAGTCGTAAAAATCTAGAGAAGCAATAAGTAAATGGAGTATTCAATTTTGATTTAGCAATTAAAAGGTAGTACATTAATACAATTTTGTTTGATCGTATGACAAGCTAGTTTGTGTCACGCTTAAGTATGTGCCATACTTCCGGTTCTCTACAACGGAATTAGATAAAACCACAGCATACGAGATAAAACAGTAATTGGCCCCAAACCAAACTCATTAGCTTAAAATTTTATTGAAATTCATTCTTGGTCGTATGCTAGAATACACAAACTAAATATATGTACATAAAAGCGATGTTGCGGGTTTTTCTCGTTTGGAACTATTGTAGCTTTAATTTTAAGTTTCCAACGTTAAATAATTATCACCATTACTTTTACATAAGCTAAAAATTATATTGCAATTTCAAAATAATTATAAATATTTCACTGAATAAAGAGATTTTGACTTTGGTACTTTGGCTTTGCTGTCATAATGTACATAATAATCAAATTATCAAATTCCTGGCAATCCTGTAAACCTAAGGTTTCCTTCAAGTTTCATTCTAAAGGCACTTATGGCATTTACTAAATCTACACGCGCTCTGTTTATATATTTTATTGTGGGCCCCGCATACTATCGGAATTCTGACGTGTCTGACGTTCGCTTCTGACGAGCGCCGGATGCAAACGGCAGAATTTTTTCGGTTCAGATTTTATTTAACTAAGTAGAACAATAACGCTAATGAAAGTAACTGATCGTCGTCCATTTTGTTTTTTTTTTACTTTATGTAAACCCAACTCTGCTGCCAGCCAGTCGCGGTCTAAATTCAGACTTGCCGGAAGGAAGTTTCTGATAGGTGTGCGGCGTGGTTTTGACGAGCGTCAGAATTTTTCTGACAGTAAAATTCCTACAATATGCGGCCGGTTTTATATATGGCTCTAATCTAATAATCTCTAAATACATTTGCTCCTAGATTTCGCTATACATAATCAGGAATTATGTGCAGATTATCTTTCATATTCTAGAACTTTGTTATTGCCATGTAGATTATCAGTTTCGCTTGGTTGCGCTGGTTTGTGAACAAAGTTATACTTATCTAATAATTACCTACCTACTAACTCGTAGTACACAGGAATTACGTTCAGGCTATTGTTGTTTGCCCCTTAGTGTTATGGAGCCTCCACATCGTCATTGTATACCGTTTATTTGTGTTTCCAAGCATGATTACTCTTTAACCTTGTACTATTATGTTCTCTCTGGTACAGGTAAGGTTTAGTTGCTGCCTGAACGAATTTATACCTACTTATATTTTTTTGGTATATGGGCCCAAGAAGTTATACTTTAACTGTCTGCCTGTCTGTGTATTCGCGATAAACGCGAACGGACTGCCATGCGGTTCACCAATAGATAGAATGGTTCCTGAGGAGGGTTTTAGTATGTAATTTGTCAAGGTTTTGTTTAAATTGGATGAAATATTACGATAACTGTTGTTAAAGTTCGGAGCAATTCAAGCCGCCTGGGATCTTTTATCGAAAACCCTGCTTTATCTATTGTAGATATAACGAAACAATGTATAAAAGAATTATTTGTCTTTATTACTAAAGCCTACAAAGGACTACAAAAAAGCCAAAATCCAAAATACCATATAGTTATCTTTGTAGAGGATAACTTGCTTTAAAAATGGTTATGTATTTTTTTTGGAAGGTTGCACTATTTACTAATAGCCAATAGGGCGAAGTCACGAGGTCTGTTAGTAGGTAAGTAAATACTAAGTAAAACAAAGTACCTACGTTTAGATATTACGTGCAAACCATTGTTGTTCGCTATTTAGTGTTATGGAGCGGTTTCTAAAGAATGTTACGCTTTAACTTTATATGTATCGGTACGTACTTACCTACTCACTACAGAGTACGTTCAGGAATTACGTACATACTATCGTTATTCGTTACTTTATTTACACGCATCGCTATCGGAAGAATGCGGTCGCGCTCGTAACCATTCTGTGGCTAATGATTCATTTGCTTTATCAATAACTCGAATATATCCTATATTGCTTTAGCTATTAATACCCACTTATCGCGGAGTATTATATTTCGGATATAGATTTAAAAACTAGGTATTCTTATTTAGCAGCTGTATTTTTAACATAAATATTTTTCTTTTTCTTGTCTTCTACGACACTTGTCACATTCGGTACTACTACTAAAATTGGTAATGGTTTTTCATTTGTGTAAAGTAAGTTTATATGAATGTTGATAATGTTAACGGCATAATGTTCTTAAAGCCGTTCATGATTCAGAATCGAGCAATGGTATTTGAATTAACTGTTGTTTTACTATAAATATTCTTTCGTTTTGAACAAAATAGCTTCAACATTACACCTGTTTAGGGGTTGGATTAAATTGGTTCAAGTTAAACTAGCTTCAATTCCGCGGTTGCGGAAGATTCAAGATGCTCCCGGGACCCAGTCACCAGGCGGTGCGATGGAACATCGCTGGGTTTTAGTGGGTATTTCAGCTTTTCAGCTGGGGAGTCCCACATACCCCTCCGGAAACAGCGCAGTTATAACCGCCCTGTTTCCGGGGGGGATGCGTAAAGGCATTTCCCAGCGTTAAAAAAGTTCCAATTCCGCACGCAAACTGTTTTTTGAAGGAAAAGCAGGTAATATGGATCGTGGCAAGTGGAAGGACGTGGTCTCTGCCTACCCCTATGGGAACATAGCTTGATGCTATGTCCGTATTCTACTTAGTTATAAGTAAGATAATTACAGTCCAAGTCAATAATTAAGGTGTGATAGGGAGTGTTATCATTGTTATTATAAAGTTTCGAACAAAAGTATTTAATTAATCTTAAAAATACTAAGCAGTAATTTACCTTATGTACCTTCGTATAGATTTATGGACGGGATCTAGACACATAAATGTAGCTAAGGTATAAATTTATATATATACCTAGTATCTATCAATGTATACCTTTAGTTTATATAAAGTATCTAATAATACTTGCAAACATTTCGCATAATTATTCATTGATCATTGGTAACTGCGTGGGTTTATAATATACCTAGTTGCTTGATACGCCCTAATGGTTTGCTCGGCTGTGATCTCATGATGTCACGACATTTAACTATGTTAAGTTAATTAAGATTTAAATAGTTGATGTATTATTTTGGTTCGTTCGTATCTATTGGAACTTGGAACACATTATAAACTTACTACGGAAGCTAAGGAATATGTCTAATATTCCTCTTTATTTTTATGTGTGCAAGCGAAAAGTTTTTGCTAGGTCTCTAGGTACGGCGATAGAGCAATGGACAAGGATTGAAGTTGGGACCTTACTATATGTGCACCTCTGCACTAATCTGAACATAAGGGTCTAAAAATTGTTATAATAAAGTAAAAAGTGGGTTGACCTGTAGGTGTGCCCTCAAGATGATCAGATGTAACAATCTGATGTCACTGAAAAACGGTTTCACTAATTTGTCTGCTTTTAGACCTCCGGCCGTAATAGATATTAAGTACTTGCTCTAAAATACAAGAAACTTAATTTTATGAGTTTTTTTGTGAGTTTTTGTGATAATATTAGACTTTTAAATTATAAAGAGCCTTGCTTTTTATAATTTAAATGTCTAATATTATAATAGGCAAAGAAATAGTTTGTAACGAATGGGTTACGAAACTATATAGGTAATTATGTTGAACTGTAATCAAATAAGTTGACTACATGAAACAGAACAGATTACAGAAAGTAGTATACGAATTTCATTTTTGAAGAAGTACCCTAATGGGTCGAGACTGGACTTTCGTACAGTATGTGGCGTCCTTTTCCTTGGCGCCAATTCGGATAACCTCTAAATTTGTCTTAGTGCTGAAAAGCCTTTCGGACATATTCAGGGGATGAATAGCGACTGGGGTGCATCATCACAAATATATTTCATTTAGGGATTATCGATAGCCGACAGTTAATGGCTATTCGATGTGGACGGGTACCTAGATAGGTACTTCTAATCTCGTGATTTTTCGTTAACCAGTTAAGATTCCTCGAGCTGTTCACTGTCACAGGCTACGTCGGATTTTATCAAGTTATGTTTATTTGCATTGATATAGGTTGTAAAAAATTTATAAAACCTGACGAAGACACGGGTGTCTGCTATTATGAAATACAATAAATTGATATCTCAGAATCAGGAAATTTAACGCAGAGAATTATATAAATACATACGAATGTATTATACCTAGATAAGAAAAAAGTTCAGAATAACTGGGTACCTAGGTAAAAGCTTTGTAAAATTGCTCCTAATACCATATTCATTAATCGTAATGTCGAATAGAAAGTATGAAACTGTTTCTATCACAATTTACTTGTTTATGAATAGTAATACTGATCATAAATTACATACTATTGTTACATATACCTACCTACTTATTGTTAGTTCGGAACAAGAATTTACGTTCTCTCATTGTTAAGTCCGAGTTCCTGAATAGTAGGCCAAACTACTAGTTTTGCAATTGGTAGATAATTAATTATTATTACTGAATGCTTCGGCTACTGCATACCATTCGTTGTTTTGCTAAAACTGGCAGAATTATCAAAAAAATTAGAGTTAAATGCGCTTGCGCTACGTAAACCTATTTACACCAATTCGGAGATTCGTCTATGGCCATGAATTAAACGTTTCCGTATTTATTGCTATTGGTTACATGGAGCCTCACAAACAGAAAACTTGAGCATCTGCTAGAACTCTTTTAATAGAGTCCAACGTTGATTGAAGTGATGTACGGTCGCTGGCTAGTAGGCATGGGTAATATCGTCGTTGCGCTGAATTGTATCGTATCTATATATCAGATTTGAGTAACCGATATTGAATCTATATATTTTAATATCTATATATTGGCCAGAATCTATGGTATTCCAAAACTGTTTGATACATCTGATAGTAAATATTTTGGACATCAGTTAAGTAACTATGTAGGTACTTGATTATGGAGAATGGACGTATTGTAAGTCTCTACTCAAGTGGTAAACTGTGGGGATCTTTTGGGTGAACACGCGTGACCTTGGCACGTGTTATTGAAATATTGATGTCTTTAAATTTATGGGAGCCGTATAGGTATATAAACTTATGGCAGTGGGATTTTTATCGATGATTTTATCCTAAGTCATATTGGCAGCGATCTTGATAAATTTTATTATTTAATTTTATTGATGTATAGTGTGGTGTACTTAGAATAAATGAATTGAACTTTCCTTCATACTTTGTTCAGGCTTAGGACTGACTGCATTTACCGCAATTATGGTAGTTTGAATTAGAATGGCTAACAATATTTATATGTTTACAACAAGCAATTGGTAGTTATTGGCTTTTACTAAAGTTATGTTTCTTAATTTGTATATAAATAATGCAGGCGTATTTAGAAGTTCATTTCATTATACATGATTTGTTAATATTTAGAATGATGTTTGCAACTAAGGGCTTTAATTTATAGTTACCTATTATTATATAAGTTATCTCGTTAGTCTATTAATGAACTTCTTTGGCCATGGATAATTAAGTCCTGGGTTCGATTCCTCGGTAGGGCCATTAATTATCGGGTTATTCAATTAATTAAGGTAAACATATAGTAATGGTAGTGTTGTTGATAAATTATTAAACTGAAATAGTCCATTAATTCATTTAAATAGTTACAATGAACTATTTAAATCTGTTTTCATCTAAATTTACGTTTAAAAATGTTAATTGTCTGACTTTTTGGGATGTCAGTCGCGTGCGTCGGTCATTAATTATCAGGCCCGTTTTACTAAATATACGCTCACATGGAACAGATGTGGCCATAATATTTCCATACTTTTGGGCTAATTGAGCAAGGTGAGGGTATGTGAATTTGTGGCCACGCCACCACTCAAGCGGGCAGTTCCATTTGTCTCCATGGAAGACTGGTAGTGGGTCGTCATTTATGTAGGTATCCATTTCTTTTATTGCTTTTGACAAAGGAGTTCCAATTATGCTCTGCTTCTGGCCTACGATTTCGGTTAGCATAGCCCGAAATCCACCAACATTCATACTGCTAGTAGAGGTAGATGCAGTAGACAACTGCTGTGTAGTTTCTTGAGTAATCATAGATATTAACATCTCCTGCACATGAGCTTTAGTGTTTTTTGCTTCGTTTTGATCGCTAAAGGCTGACAATTTATAGCGTGGGTCTAAAAATGTGCAAACACCGAAAGTTTTACTTCGTTCTACGAGTCCAAATCTTGTTACTAGACCTGTTCGTAGCCTATAAATTACCTCCTTTGTAACCCCTTGAAATGGTTCCATCATAAATTTATCACACGTGGCCATTAGGCACCGTGTCATAACAATGACCAAACTACCAGTCATATATTTTTCGCCACTTATGGTCTCAGTGGCTTGGTTAAAAGGTTCTAATATTTTGGATAGCTCGGAAAGCACACGCCATTCCTCATTTGTAATGATCGGCAAATCTTTTTTAAGTACCGCTATTGTTGCTCGCAGGTACTGTTCAAGGCTAACAAATCTCTCGACCATGTGGTAGGTTGAGTTCCACCGAGTGGGAAGATCTTGGATTAGGCGTTTTGGTACGCAGTCTGCGTTATCATCTACTTGGGCCTTTAAGAGTCTCTCTAAAGCTATGGCACTGGTTTTGAAATGCCGAACAATTTTTTTTACTTTTTCTAGTGTACTTTGTACTTTTGATAAAGAATCTTGTACAATTAAATTAAGGCTATGGCCGTAACACCCAAAATGTTTCCATCCTATATTTTGGATAGCTTTTTGCATGTTAGCGGCATTGTCAGTCACTGCAAAATTAATTTTGTCTTTAAGGCCCCAATCTTCGACAATTTTTTTTAGCATTTCCTGGATATTTTCACTAGTGTGGGAGTCTTGGAAATTTAAACAATCTAACAATATTGTTTTAATTTCAAAATTAGTGGTCATGTAATGACCAGTTACGGCTATATAAGATTCGTTAGACCTGGATGTCCATAAATCTGTCGTAAGACATACCGAATAGTTAAACTCTGGGCCAAACATAGTTTTCAGATCGTCTTTCGTTTTGTTATATAAAGCTGGTAACATAACAGAAGAAATTGTTTTTCTACTTGGGAGCTGGTAGCCTGGTATCCACCGAGCAAATTTTTTAAATGCTCTCTCCTCGACCAACGAAAATGGTTGGTAACTATCTACAAAAAGATCTAACAAATCGCGATCTATTTTCTTTTTTGTATCGGGCGATATTTTTTTAGCAGTGCTATATTTTTCCATTAGTTGTTGCCTTGGAGCCGACTGAGACGGAACGGAAAATGACGTACTGGGTGCTGGAGAATCGTTTACTGCTGCCGTCTCTAACGAACATAATGTTAAAGATTCTTTTTGACATTGTAGAACTATTCTGTTGTCTTTTTGTGCCGTAGATACCTTTGTAAAAGCATCTAAGTGTTTTTTTTTCAAGTGAGCCTTAAGATTTCCCGTAGAACCTTTGTAGCTATAAAGTTCGTTACAAATACGACACCTAGCTTTTTTTTCAATACTATCATTTTTATCAAAATAATCCCATATTACGCTAGTATGTAAACGAGACATTGTTTTATTAACTAACAAACAAACACACACACACACAGACACACACGCGCGCGCACGCACGCACACACACACAAATACACAACAGTAACTGCTTAAACAACTTAATATACTTATATACACTTATACACTGAGGAATTAGAACTTATATTTACACTATTTTACACAAAAATCAAAATTACAATTAATCCGCTAGTAGTATTTTTCGTATAAAAAATAAAACTATGAACGTTAGAACTATTATAAGATATAAGCTACTTAGTAAGGAAAACTACAAGAATATTGCAGAGTAGTGCAATTTACGCGGCGTGAGACACTAAACTGAATATATTAAAAATCGTAGCGTTAAGGGAATGCGTTAAGGGATTTTTAAGTGTTTTTTTAGGGTTCGCATAGTTAACAAGAAACTCTTATAATTGCAACAAGTCAGTTCATCTATGTGTTTGTTCGCGATTTATCTCATAAACTTTTAATTGTGAAAAACTGTAATTTGGTATGAATATACACCAATAAAATAAGTAAATAAAATACTCTACTAAAGTAATAAAATAAAAATCTGAAAACTTAATTTTTTACCTTCTTTTTATGTATATTTTACGTAAAAATAACAATGCAATATTAATTCTATCGTACAAAAAGGGTGTGGATAAGACCTTAAGTTATCACCATTATATTTAAATAATCTAAAAATTACATATTGATTCAGAATAATCTTTAAGATGTATAGATGACTTAGTCAAAGTTGACTAGAGACTTAAAAAAAGTGTCCATTACATTACCAACTTAATTAATGTGCTTATGGATAGGTTCAAACTCAAGGCGACAGTTCATGTAATGTAATTGAAAGGAAAAGTATTGCTGTGAAATTTAGTTTATAAGTAAAAGTATTTTAGTCAACCGTGTAAAAAAACGTTTTTAGAGAAGGAAATGTTCGCTCAAATTGTTTTTTGAAAATTAGTCAAATGAGATTAATAACAATATTCTAAATTAGTGAAGTACAACTACGGAACCCTTTGCTTTGAATGGCACACAGTTGATCGGTTTTAATTTTTTAAAATAGAACACTTGAAATTCCTTTCACGCACTTGCGCCTAATCCTGCATCTTGCAATAAAAAATAGAGTGCCAAGTTAAGGTAAGAATGTGTAGAACTATTTCAAAGTAAGTCTTTTAGACATATTTATGATAAAAGTTTGCCGTGTAATTACTTCAATTTATTTATTTGCTTATCTTTTACGTTTTCAGGGCTGAATTGTTGATATTCCATATGTAATGAAAATATTCAAGAAAGTTAGAAGGTAGGTATATAATACGTGTATATAAGTAACTCTATAATAACTCGTAAATACATACCCTAGCAGTTGGATGTCTGTTACATTTTCTTATCAGAATAGCGTAAATAACTAAGCCTATTTTGATGATTTTTCATATTAAGATAGAGGGTCATAAGATACCTACTTTTAATCGGGACAAAATGACAAAATAAATCTACAATCCATAAATTTTACACTACCCAATGTTTTTTACGGGTCGAATTCAGACCCTTGACCAGCAGAGTGAAAAAATCGTGACAAAAACTCAACAACGTCACATGACAACCGATTGCATTGTTAGCTTAGCATTGCATTGTTTGAATTACATCTTTCTACTTTTGGGTAACTTAGACCTTAATAAAAAGCTATTAAGTGCGGCATGCTGCTGAACGTAAAAACATATTAGCAAAAATATTTGTAAATATAAGTCCACAACTCCACACTCAACTATTGCAGGCTTAAAATTCACAAGTTCAAAATTAGGGTAATATGAGTAAGTCAAGGCCGAAGGTCAATACAACCATTATTTTTATTTAAAAATATATTTTAAAACTTACAACTTAAGATTTAAAATAGTTTGAAATTATTTATTTTACCCAGGTAGTTGTTAATATCTTTTTCCAAATTAAGCTTTAGGCTCTTAGAAATAACGTTGATAATCGCATTTTCAGTCTTTCTTGTACCGCTATGTCTCTTAAATACGGCTCATGTGCTCGGCGTTTGAGTCGTCGGTTTTGGTTGTAGGAATATCATAGATTTTTCAATATCATATGTACAGCCCGTACCGTTGGTTCAAGGGAGTTGATATGATATTGAAACAGTAGAGTAGTACGCTCCTTAGCGGGACCACGTCGCGTCGTACGCGTCGACATCTAATATATAGTTAGCGTGTTTTCTGATACATAGTTATTAGATATTGGACCAATATATAGGTACAGTAAACGCGTATGATTTGTATCGCCCACTCCTACTGGCTAGCATTGGTGAGGAAGGGCGCGCGGGCACAGGGTCAGCGGCCGCGCGCGGTGTCGGAATTCGAGCTATGTGTATGAAATGAAAGTGGCTGCATCGTGAAAGCGCGCGCATCTACTACAGCCGTCCAAGGCGACGTTGGCAAACACCACACTCACCATCAATAAACAAATCCAAAGCGGTAGATTACAATGACATTAATCTCCGTTGTAAACCGCATCCAGCATAGGCACTTCACTTCACTGTACGCGCGATCTCTCGATCGTAGTGTCACGGCGCAGCGGCGGCGCGCATAATCTCCGTAAGCGCGTAGGATCGTCTGACTACTGCGTGGAGCGAGCGAGGCGAGGGCGCGTGGGTCGGCAAGGCATGAAGGCACGCGCGGGGCGCGCCGCGGCTTGGCTCGGTGGAATGCGGCAAGATAGTGGCGCGGGTACCGACCGAGCCCCGCTGTAGGCCGGAGCACGAAGCCTCCGCGGCCGGTCGCCGGTCGCCGCTCGGCGTCCGACGCGCTCGCCGTCGCCGCCTCGTGCGCGCGCGGCGTCGGCGTGTCGGCCGCGCCGCCGCTCGCGTTGGAGGAATGCGTTTTACCGTACTTATCTTCTCTTCAATAAATCAAAATATTCTTTGAAATAATATTACTCTCAACTCAATGTTATTAAATATTACGCATATTCTTGTATATTGTAAAATTAAAATATACAAATTTATATTAATATGTATTATAAATGCCGAGGTAACTCGGTCTGTTTGTTACTCAATCACACCTAAACTACTGAACCGATTTAAATGAAATTTGGTACTGAGATAGAGTCTGAGATGGACATAGGCTACTTTTTGTCGAACTATCAGAAAACAGAATTTCGGACGGCATCCGCTAGTAGTTATATGTGTTATTTATTTTATTTGTAAGAATGGTACCTACCTAGTTTATCTAAATAAATTAATCATCATGTATAGATGATGATTAATTTATTTAGTTATAGTAGATACGTGTTTTCCTGGATGTTTTGTATTATATATTTTTTTAAGTTGGTCATTGACTACGATCGAGTCTCATTTTCAGTGAGGATCACTCTAGCTAGATGGTAGCGGGCTAACTTAGAAGATGTTCAAGTTTGTTCTACTGTCAATTGTCATAGTTCAAACAGTTTCTATCTCTGTATATAGTGAATTTATGGTTTCTAGGTTGGGCATAATACCGCTAAGGCAACAATTGCTTGGTGATACCTGTGTCTTGGGTAATAAAACCTAAGCACGGCCGAAGCTTACCACCATACAATAATCTGTATCGGAGTAATGACGTCCAAAATTTTGAGACACGAAGACGTAAGCGAATTAAACCTAGCTACTATTACATATTATGTATAGGTAGTAGGTACCTACCTACTTATAAAACTTAGTAGGTATCAGTGGCGGATTTACCAGCAGGCTGAGTAGGCTGGAGCCTAGGGCGGCAAATTTTAAGGGGCGGCAAATTTATTTCATAAATTTATTATTTCGGTTTACAAATTAAAAAAAAAATATTATACACACACATAATACGAATTTGGAAAATTGGAGAGAAATTGAAATATTTAACAAAAATCGAAATATTCTCATATACAGTGCTAATTAATAAATATTTCAACATCTCTGCATGCACAATTCCTAAACGCTTTACTAATTATACATTAATGATTATGAACTTTTAGAATATCGCGATTCGATATTATAATCGAAATTTAGTAATTTTTAACGAAAAATTTTCATTTCTTACCAAAATGAATGATTTGTTACCATCAGTTCTGACAGAAAAAGCCAGTTTTTTACAAAAAATGTATCCTAATGATTTAGAAACAGACCTAGTTCAGGAATTACTACATTTTCAAAGCTACGTTTCGTCTGAAAGAATTTCAATAAAACCAATTTCTGGATCATTAATAAGTCTGTCTTCATTCCTGCAAGAACAGAATCTAGGAAACATTTATCCAAACTTGGATATAGCACTTCGTAAGGCTATTTGTACACCAGCGGCAAATTGTTCAGGTGAAAGAAGCTTCTCTTGCTTGAAGAGAGTAAAGAACTACCTACGATCGACTTTAAGTCAAGAAAAGCTAAACGCTATAGATCTCTTGTGCATAGAGTCAGAGCTAATGAACAAGATTTCGTACGACGATATAATAAATGATTTTGCGAATTCAAAGTCTCGCAAAAAAATATTATAATGCTTTTATAATTTAACTTAAATCATAATGCTAACAAATAATAAAGAAAAGATATATTTATTGTATTGTTTTTAAACTGTGAGTGTAATAATAAATGTTAATCAACGTTCGCCAAACGTATTTTTTTTACGTAAGATTTTGTATAATTATATAATATAATTTTTTGTAAGTATTGTATAGTTTTAAGACATACCTTACCTTACTCTAAAAGTGGTATACGATTGAGATATTTTTTCCTTGAAATAATGTTTTTCCTTACAATAATGTTTTTTGATAATTCTTTGCTGTAAAAATAAACAAGGATCTCACACGGTACCATAGTTCTCAATAATAATAACTATATGGGAAAAGTTGAAGTAACGAGGATGATGGGGCACAAATTATAAAGTTGGAATTTTATTGATAGAAAATATATATGATTGTGGACTAAGATATCAAAATTTAGAGGCGGCAAAAATTTAATAGCCTACGGGCGGCAAATCTATAAATCCGCCACTGGTAGGTATGTTTTAGTATGATCGTCGCCGAGCAAAGAAACTACCTATTCTACTGACAAAACAAAATACATATTCGGAAGAATCATATTCGGATTTCATACCAACCAATCGTTGATACCATAGGTTGATACTATGAATAGTTAGGTTATCTATCTACTTTGTAAAAATACCGTTTTAAAGACTTTTAGAGTAGTCAAAATCAGGAAGTACAAGATTAAAAAGGGTGCCTTTGATGACCTTCTCTTGGTAGGTATGCTTCAGCTTGGCGCCAATAAACGCCGTTACTGGTTACCTCTAGTATAATACACGTATAAGTAGGTGTAAGTAGAACTGAATATAAGAAGCGGTATCGCGTAATATTTATGAAAAAGAAAATAAAAAGTAAAGCACACATTATAGCCTATTTAAACTAAATGGCTGAATCGATTTCGATGAGTTTTGAGCGAGCCAGTTACATTTTGAAAAACTTCTAACAAGTGATAAGGAAAATTAAATGAGGTGATTTGATGAAATTATTAACTTATTTTAAAACAAAATAAAAGTGTTTTAGTCCTAAGTAAGTAAGTAATGTTTTTAAGAAATCATAGATAATTGCCATCGCGGACTTACAACTCGGACAAAATAAAATGCTTAATTCATTCCCTCGAGTAAATTAATTAGAACCTATTAAAAGCAATGACATGAGATATGTGAAGTGAAGTGAAGTGTAGTGATAGCAATCAATAAGTGTACCTATGTAAGAGAAAAGTTAGTTCCTTTTTTCCGCAAAATAGCAAGGTTTTTTATTGTTCTCATGGCTTTTGAAATTAACAAGAACATAGAATATTAATATACCATAAACATAATATTGACATAAATTTATAGACTAGGCAAGATTGGCAGAAGTCAAAAGTATAATCTGTGCGCGTCTAATTTTTTTGACATATTATATGCCAATTATGTCAAATTCGAATAAAAGCTCAAAGAAAATAGAAATGGTTTGATCGGGAATAAATTAATTTATTAATTTGTTGACAAAAGAAAATAATATTAAATTAGCTTAATATATGTAACTTCAGTGTTCAAAGTGATATACTGACCATGTTGCGAACAAAATCTATAAGTGACGAGAACAAAAGTTAATAGTGCCATTGTTATGGATTATTTTAGTTCTTGAAGATTTTCATATTTTTCTTTTGTAAATCACGATCAAGATGATATTTTCAAAGGCAGCAATTTCGTTAGTTTGTGTTTTATTGCTATTGTCTGTATTTATGGCAAATTTATTCAATATAATCGCTACAGATCATAATTTTTACGTCGAGAATCAAAGTCAAGGGGAAAATTTCACAAGATATTTGAGGGAGAAGTATGGAAAAATTACTGATGCCAGTAATAATTTAATATGGTTTCTTCAAGTAAGTTCCAAAATTCAAAAATTAATTTACAATAATTGTCATATTTATTGTTGCATAAATTTTCAAAGTGTATCTAGTTAGGCACAATAGGGAAAATTGTACATAATTTTTAACAAAGGTTTTGTAGTTGCAACACTTTGTACAGTGGTGAAATCCTGTTGATACCTTTATTGTAAGTAAAGAAAGAGCTTTCACAATATTAGTTTATAAGATATTGCGATAATAAATACTAAGTTTCATCTTTTATGTGTGTCAATTAATTGTTACAAATCAAATAATCGTTTGTAAAAGGAGTTTATAAACCAGTAATCAACTCAATTCAACTAACAGTTAAAATCTCATTCATTATTGCACTTTCTAATTTTAAATCTCTTATAAGTATATTTTTGTGTGAAGTGGGTATTACATGTACCTCTAAGTCCCAGTCATTATTATTAACTTTTAGTTATATGATAACAAGTCTAGTATCCTTGTTGGTTAGTTGTTCCTAAATAGTTCGTCCTAAAATTTATAGCTCCTCTTATATTAAGGAAACTGGAGCTGCAATAGGTTACATATATATGGCTAATCATTTTGGAGAGAAACTGAGAATTGTAGTCATGTCAGACCAAATCATGACATTTAGGTTTTTATCCCTTAATTAGTTTGAGATAAAAAAATTTATAGATGAGCTATCAAAACAACAAAAAACAAACAAATAATTCTTGAAAATCTTAAAAATTTTTGCTTATAACAGAAAGGGACAGAGGTTGCTCTCACTTACCAGTCTTTGGTGTTCTTTTATTATTTAACTGGCTTGGACTCACTATAAATGAAATCCAAATGTATTTCCAAACTAAGCCAATAGGCTTTTTTTAATTCATCTGTTTTCCAGTAAAGGTTACTTATCAATCTTTTTGTTTAGATTTCTGACATACACATCAGCATATTCAGAGATTCAGGAAGAATATCTCAATTTCAACAATTCTGTGACAGTACTGTGAAAAAAATCAAACCTCACCTTGTATTAGCAACTGGTGACCTCACAGATGCAAAGGCAAAGGACAATCTGGGCAGTTCTCAAGTAAAGACAGAATGGATCTACTATTACAATATTATAAAGGAATCTGGTGTCACAGAACACACAACATGGCTAGATATAAGAGGAAATCATGGTATGTGTTGAAAATTATTTAAGTCCTTTAAAGTAATAATATATGACATGTAAATACATACTTTTGTGGTATTATTCTGTTAGAACTAATGCTCACTATTTGACACTAGTTTAAAGAATGGTATAATTGAGGTTTTAAAACAATAGTAAACAAATAAACCATTCTTGAAAATTTGACAAAATTTTATGGATTTTAACAGAGATAATACTAGTTCACTTTCACACACCAGTCCTTTGTTTACGTTTATTCTTTACATAAAATGAACAAACTATACAGTATAATATTAAGTATGTTTTTTTCCAGATAATTTTAATATTAGGACCTTAAATTCTCAAGAGAATTATTTTAGAAACTATTCAGTGCAAGGGAGCACCCATTCCAAATCATATCTTCATATTGTAGAACATAATGGTCTTAATGTGGCATTTCTGGGCATTGATGCATGTCCTGAGCCCGGATTACGAAGACCTTTCAACTTTATTGGTATTTTGGATGGCCAGGAACAGAAAACTTTGCATAAGTTGAAAAATGAAGCTGAAAGCAAAGCAGATCAAATTGTCTGGTTCGGACATTATCCAACGTCATGTATATTGTCAATACAACAAGATTCGGAAAAACTTGACTTGAGGCAGCTTATGGGGAGCGCTAAAGGGTCACAGGCTTATGTATGTGGCCATTTGCATTCGATGGGTGGAATGGTCCCAAGAATGTACACTAAACATAAAAAAGGCTACCTGGAACTTGAATTAGGTGATTGGAAAGATAATAGGATGTATCGGTTAGCAGCTATTGATCATGGAATATTTTCGTTTGTCGATCAAAAGCATAACACTTGGCCACTTGTTCTCGTAACAAATCCAAAGCATGCTAGATACACCTTGCCTGGACGAGAGCCTCTACAGTTAATACCTGAGTCAACCCACATTAGGATACTAGCATTTAGCGATGTTAAAATTGAAAGTGTTAAAATATCGTTCGACAACATCAGTTGGATGAAGTGCAAAGATACTAATGAGCCACTTTACACTTGTCTGTGGCTGCCACATCTGTTCACAAGTGGAGTGCATAAATTATATGTAATAGCGATTGATCAAATGGGGAAGGAAACTTTTGTAGAGCATCAGTTTTCTCTTGATGGATCTATGGTGCCGTTTGAAATCACACCGAGAATGCTACTTATGTTAGATGCAGGTGCAGTGGTAAGTTATTAAAATATAATATGTCATTATTTACAGCTTATTTTTATGGCCTGCTACAGGTCAAAGTCTCCCTTATAAGAGAGAGCATATGAAGCTTAGATAGCATCTATTAATACTGCAAATATTAAAAAAAAAATATTCATTACAAGATAGCCCTTACCTACAATCACACCTGATGCTAAGTGATAATGCAATCTAAGATAGAAGCAGGCTAATCTGTTAGGAGTAGGATGAAATCTATACCTCTTTTGGTTTCTACACAACATGAAACATGAAATTTGTAGGTAGTGTGATTGCCACGCCTGTACCCCCCCACCAGCTAAAAATATATGTACAAACTCTGACTAAAAATCCTGTGATATAGTTACTAAAAAGATGTTAAAATTAAAGAAAAATTATTTTGAGTTAATCCCATAGTTAGTACTTAAAAAAATACATTTTTTCATATACATATGTTATATATAGAAGTTGTTTGAATATAACACTTACATTATTTTATTGTTCAGTTTCAGGCGTTATTTGGAACTTTATTAGTGATGAATGTATTACCATTGGTGATACTAAGATTACAAAAGCGACCACCAAAATACAGAAGGAAATGTGGTCGGCAAATACTTCGCAGAGTTTGGCTACTGAGTAAAATCGATAGGATATTCTATCCCATAGTACTCTATGCCATTTATTTACCCTTGGGGCCATGGGCGATAGGGGAACTTATTGATGGGTACATAGGTGCCATTTTCGCTTGGGGAATATTAATCAAAGGATCTTATATACCCGAACCATTCACATACATGTATGGCAGTGTGCAGTTGATGTTTGTACAAATACCTCTAATTGTCGTCCTGGCACATTGTCTAGAGACTAGACTTATGGCTCAAAATTTAAGAACATACCAAAGACTAGCAAAAAGTGTGCCATTCATATTTCTTTTATCCATACAATTACTATTGGCATACTTCTTCTGGTTGGAGTATGGTACACTGGCATTTTTGTTTGGGCCTTTGAGGACTTGGAGTGTTGCGCTGAGCATGTTGCTGTGGTACAAGACTTTGACTCTGCCTCCTGAACTTTGCAGGTTAGTTAAGTTTGGATTTTTTTTAAACTCCCACATAGCTAACTGTATAATACAAAGTAAGTTTAATGCATTAAGAAAATTATTTCATCAGTGTCTTCAAAAATATACCTACTTTGATTAGAAAAAAACTTCCTATTGCAACAAAAGAGCGAAATGTTCGATTTTTCCGCTATTGGTGGATGAATTAAAAAAAAAAACAAAATAGATAATAGAATTTGGACGACCTCCGTGGCGCAGTGGTATGCGTGGTGGATTCATAAGACGGAGGTCCTGGGTTCGATTCCCGGTGGGGCAGATTGGGATTTTTCTTAATTTGTCTTGGTCTGGCTGGTGGGAGGCTTTCGCCGTGGCTAGTTACCACCCTACCGACAAGGCGTACCGCCAAGCGATTTAGCGTTGATTTAGCGGTACGATGTCGTGTAGAAACCAATAGGAGTGTGGAATTTCATCCTACTCCTAACAAGTTAGCCCACTTCCATCTTAGATTCCATCATCACTTAACATCAGGTGTGATAGCAGTCAAGGGCCAACTTGTAATCGATAAAAAAAAATCTATATATCTTTACATATTATAAAACAAATCCACCGCCGTGTCCGTCTGTTTGTTCGTGATAAACTTAGACTACTGCATGAACTGTCATGCGGTTTGCACCAATAGATAGGGCAGTTCCTGAGGAATATTTAAGTACATGTATAATATAGTTTTCATTTAATATAACGGTAAATGTTGGAAAAGTCTGAGAAATTTCAGCCGCCTTGGGGCTTTCATTAAAAACGCTGACAGAGTGGGCAGTAAAAAGAAGTACTTAATTACTTAGTGTTTATTACAATTATATATATTCAATCCGGTGCGTGAAGCGCAGAGCAGCCGGAAGAAGAGAGATTACAGAAAGATACCACAGACTATGTAAAAAGTCATAGATACAAAATATAAGGGCGAAAACATACGGTTTACATTTCACAACACCCTCCCTTAAACCTATGTTTATAAAACAACCTCACATTAAACTTGTTACATAGTTACCTCCAACAAAAATATGAACTCTAGGACCTATACGTACATAATAATACAAAACAAACTTAAAGATTAAACTTATTACATAGTTACCTCTAACATAAGCATGAAGTAGGACCTATACATACATAATAACCTTAGCTAAACAAAATCAAAAACAAGTATTATTTAAAACAACACTCTTAAGTTAATCTCAAATTTATCAAAAATCTATGATGTATTTGTTTAGACAAAGGCTTAGTTAAGATATCTGCCAACATCTCATTGGTTGGTAAATACTTAATATCTACTGAACCTTTACAAATATTTTCTCTAATAAAGTGATATCTTATATCTATGTGTTTAGTTCTAGCATGAAGCATCGAGTTGTGACAAATTTTCTGTGCAGACTGATTATCATTGAAAATAGTTACTTTTACAATTAAACCACATAATGCTTTTATAAATGCACGTAAAAAGAGTGCTTCTTTACAAGTGTCTGACAGTGACATGTACTCCGCTTCTGTGCTAGATAAGGCAACTGTACGTTGCTTCCTGCTCTCCCACGAAACAACAGACTTGCCTACAGTAAATACATACCCAGTGTAGGAGCGTCGATCTGGTTCATTCCGGCCCCAATCTGCATCTGCATATGCTGTCACGGCCAGCCCGCTCTTGTTGAAAGTTAAACATAAATGCTTAGTACCTTTAAGATAGCGTAGAACTCGCTTAGCTGCTTTCCAATGTGACTCATCGTGACAATCGTTAAACTGGCTCAGATAACTCACTGCATGTGCAATGTCAGGTCGCGTTCCTACTGCAATATACATAAGAGATCCAATTAAACCTCTATAATCATAATTACTATTTTTTGACTTTCCCCCTTTAGTTAACTTTATTCCTGTTTCCATTGGAGTTTCAGAAGACTTACAATCAGACATTTTAAATTTTTCTAATATTTTCTCAATATAGTTTGATTGATCGAGAGTTATTGTACTTTCGTATTTGCTTATTCTCATACCTAAGATGTGGCTTGCAGAACCTAGATCAGTGATCTCAAATTCACACTCAAGTTTTTCCTTAATCAAATCCTTTTCATTACAATTGGGAGTAGAAAACAGAATTATGTCATCATCATAAAGAGCTATTATTATTAATTTATCATGCTCATTTTTATAATATACACATGGTTCTGAAGAACACTTTGAGAACATCAATTTTTCACATAAAACTTGGTTGATCTTCTCATACCAAGCCTTTGCTGCTTGCTTTAATCCATATATGGCTTTATTTAGTTTGTAGACTTTATCTTCTTTACCTTTTATAAGAAAAGCTTCAGGCTGCTCCATGTAAACTGTCTCTTGAAGATCTCCATTCAAAAAGGCAGTTTTTACATCAAAATGCTCAATGCTCATGTTGTATTCAGCAGCAATAGCTAGTAAAGTGCGAATACTCGAGTATCTTACAACGGGAGAGAAAGTCTCATTGTAATCAATGCCATATCTCTGAGTAAACCCTTTTGCCACTAGTCTGGCTTTATATTTCAAAAGTTCACCATTTAAACCTCGTTTTTTCTTAAAGACCCATTTACATTTTATAGGTTTATGATCTTTAACCCTGTCTGTGAGAGTCCAGCACTTATTGGTAATAAAAGATTGGTACTCATCTTGCATAGCCTGTGTCCAGCTTTTGGCATCAGCACTACCCAGTGCCTCTTGCACCGTTGCAGGTTCCTCAGTGCTGCTCGTAGCATTGGCTAGAAGATTTTGTAATGAATCGTTGTAGTCCGAATCATCCGTGGAGCTTTCCTCCGATGATTCATCTGGAATATATGTTTCATCGGCAATATCATTAGAGCTAAAACTCTCCTCACCCTCTGTATCAACTACTGTGGCTGTACTGTTTCTCTGATTATGCTGTGTTAAATTTGTGTCATCAGAACGGTTCTCACTGGGTGTAGTCTCAGTAGATGCTTCTGTGAGAGGTTCAGAGCTACAACTAAATTTTGTGAATAGTTCTCTACACAAATTGTCATCATGTGACACATTATTGTAAAATTTATTTTCTAAAAATGTTACATCACGAGCCTTCCTACATTCTGTAGGGTACTCAGGATTTATTAACCTGTAACCCTTCGAATTTTCACAATAGCCCACAAATATATATTTGTCAGCTTTCGGTTCCAACTTAGACCTTTTTAGCCTTTGAGCATACGCTATGCAGCCAAATATACGTAAATGAGAAATTGATACCTTTTTATTTGTCCATTTCTCCTCTGGAGTAACTCCTTTGACAGCTATTGTTGGTGACCGATTCTTTATATATACAGCTGTATTCACAGCCTCGGCCCAATATTGTGGTTTAAGGCCTGCATCTTGCAGCATACAACGTGCCTTCTCCATAATACTTCTATTAGCTCGTTCAGCAACTCCATTTTGCTGAGGCGAGTAGGGCAGCGTGGTTTGATGTTGGACTCCTTGGTCCTTCAGGAAATTCTGAAATTTAGAACTCATGTATTCACCACCGTTATCACTACGAATTGATTTTAACCTTTTATTAGTTTGATTTTCAACCAAAACTTTCCATCTTTTAAATATATCAAATACTTCATCCTTTTTTCTTAAAAAATAACAAAAAGTCTTTCTAGAAAAATCATCAATGAATGTCAAAAAGTATTTGTATCCACTAAATGATGCACATGGTAATGGACCACACAAATCAGAGTGGACCAACTCTAGTAAATCACTAGCTCGATGAAAAGATTTCTTCGGGAACGGTGATCGAGTTTGTTTACCTTCTATACAAGAAACACACTGCTGAAACTGTACATTATCAAAAGAAATACCTGTAACCATACCTTGTTTAAGTAGTTGCATGCTCCTGTGGTTTAGGTGCGCTAAACGTCGATGCCAAACCTCTTGAGTGACCTTGCAGCCATCAGACACATGTGTGATGCTAGGTCCAGACTCACACTCCGCAGGCTTCTCTTGACTTACCAGGTTTGCTGATTTTAAATTCACCATGGTACCTAAATTGTTAGTTAACATGTCAAGGATATATACCCCATGATGATAAGTAGCAGTCGCTATCAATTCACTACCATCAAGTATCCTACACCCTTTCGGACTAAACAATACAGTAAATCCTTTTCTATTTAGTTCACTGACTGACAATAAATTTGCTGAAAGCTTAGGAATATAGTAAACATTACTTATTGTCTTTAAGCCATTGCATAAATTGACTCTAACACAACCATTTCCTTCAGTTTTCACTATGTCACCATTTGCAATATTCACTTCTAATGACTTTGTACACTGAAAGTCTAACATCATTTCCTTGTTGTTAGTCACATGGTTGGTAGCGCCCGAGTCCACAATCCAGACATCGCTCTTCACACACACCGACAGAGCTGCTAACAAAGATTTATCTTGCTTCGTTGACAATGTTGGGTGTTTGTCAGTCTTCCTTGACTTATTATTTAAATTTACTCTGCAATCCTTCCGAAAATGTCCAGTCAATTTACACCGGAAACATCTGGGAGCCTTCTTCACCGCCAAGGCATTTTCACAGGACTCAATCTTATCATCTCTTCGAATATTTTCTTGTAATAATTTTCCTTTTACTATTTCACTGGAAAGTTTAAGATTTGAATTTTCCATAGCCATTATAAGTGGATCATAATCCGATGAAAGACCGCTTAACATAATGACAGCTATGAAGTCGTCCTCTAGTCCTGAACCTATTTCATTCAATTGTTGAGAAATTTCGGTGATTTTATTTATATAGGCTTCCATGCTCGCGCTCTCTTGTAACTTGATTGAAAATAATGTGCGTAATAATCCCAATCGGCGACATAAGCCTTTATCTTCGTAAGCCTTTTGTAGATTACACCATGCTTGATGCGCTGTGGTGGCATTCCGGATGTGGGGAATGGCTGCCGGCTGTATTGACAACGCGATTCTCGCCAACGCCTTCTGTTGTCGTTTTGCATCACCGCCATCACTCTCCACAAAATCCCAAAGGTCTTCGTGAATTAATATCATTTTCATGTGGAATTTCCAAGTATTGTAATTCTCAATACCTTTGAGTTTATCTATAGAGATCGTATTCGAAGCCGCCATCTTGCACAAACTTGTAAGTTGTAACTGCGTAGTACGCCGCACGGTCACACATCAAAATACGTGATTTTATTATGGAATTTATTTTAATTTTGAATATCTGGTCCCATAACCTGACAGAGTGGGCAGTAAAAAGAAGTACTTAATTACTTAGTGTTTATTACAATTATATATCGCACCCTCAGTAATATAGAGGCACAATCCAAAAAAGTAGTTTTTTGGGAAATCGCGTTTAAAGATTTCGGATTCCAATATATCAGCTTATTTTTTTAATAAAATTCGTACTATTTGAACTATAAATGTGAAAATCGGCAAATTTGTTATTTGATAGCTACTTTATAAGTAGGCATAAAAATAATAAAAATACTTATAATAGTTTTTAAATTACAAGCTTTTAAAAAAACATTTTTAAGTTAGGCCCATATAGTACTTAAAAACGCAAATGAAATATAGTACCTTTTTAAGTTTCTTCCTGTATATGACTAAAGTGTGTGTAAACATTTAGTTTTAAATATAATTGGTACCGTATTACACTAAAACAAACTGCATTCTTCTGACATTATTTCTATTTTATGAATAAAATAACAATTTAACTGAAAGTAATAATTTGTTTATTATAAGTAATAATTTAATTAAATTTCTCATATTCATTATCCATATAAACATAAAAATTTAAACAGAATTTTCCTTCAAATTCTAGTAAAAAAAGTAATACAAATTACATTATAATTTTAATATTAATAATCTTTTAAAATTACGATAACATACTCTTATAATAGGAAGCATAGTATGGATCTATCAATTGCTTATTTTCATTAATAAGAGCCTTTGAGATCATTTTTTTTAGCAGAACTAAGTTGAAGTGCTTCTAAGTAAGCCTTCTGCATGGTTATTTCCTCAACATTCTTTATTTCTGGGTTTCTCCGCACTTCACCGTTGTGCCTGGATCCCCTGGTGTAGGCTACCGCTAGCTCACTCTAGCCAGCCGAGCTCGCTGCAGCTTAGCAAGCCACCCAGGTCGCTGATTGCCTCTTGGAGTGTCGCTTTGGAGCCAGTGTGCTTCACGTTGTTCCGATACTCCTCTACAACTGAGCATAACGTGTATTGTCATTCTCTAGACATATCCTGCATAGGGGGATGTCGGTCATACATAGAATTGAGAGGCGTTTGTTTAGTGGACAGTGCCCTATAATCAGTCTGTGTACGTTCTAAGCTTTACACGGATTAACTGTGCGAGTTTTTTGATTAATTGTGTGTCGAGACACGGTATTGCCTCTTTGATATGTTTACAGCCTGTTGTTTGTGCCCATATTTGATGTAGGGGTCTTTTTGTAACCAGGTTTTATATTCACTGATAGGTATGGTACTATTCTATAACTTTCAGTGTTGTGTCACGTCGTGCAAGTTCGTCTGCCCTTTCGTTGCCAAAATTGCCGCTGTGTACCTTAACCACGTTACTTGGTTTACTTTTGATAGATCCTCAAGTGCGTTGTGACAGTCAAGCAGCAGCTTAGAGGAGGTATTGTGTTTATCTAGAGCTTTAGGTGCTGCTTGGCTGACACTGTGTATAATAATATTGAAGTTTGTTACCTTTATGCTGACCATTGCCTTGGCCGCAATTGTAATACTAACGCATTCCACCTAGAAGACAGAATTGTTCTTACCGAGCGCCTGTACGATGTTTATATTTAGCTTCTGACAGTGGACTCCTGCACCGGTTCCTGTGTCCGATTTTGATTCATCTGTAAGTACGAGTATATACCTTTATTCTGTCTGGTGTTGCTTCATCCAAAGTGGTTTCGTTTATGTTGATTTTGTAAGGTTTGTCCATTAGATAGTGGTTTGTCTTCTCACAAATCCATCTGAAATATGGATTGTTGGTGTTTGTTACCTTTAGTATATCAAGAAGACCTGTGTGTGTTTCTTGCCATTGATAACAGACTTTTCGTCTGAAGACTGTTGTTGCTGCCTCTTTTTGTATGTGTTGGTGAAGCGGTGGAATACCTATTAGCGCCTCCAGGACTACGGTGGGTTTTGTGTTCATGCTGCCAGTAATGGCTAGCAGTGACAGCCTTTGCAATTTTAGTAATCCTCCTTTTCCTAGCGTCCTTAGCCACCCTATCATTGAAGCGTAGCTAAGAGAGCTCCTTACTACCGTTGTGTATAGCCATTTCACTATGTGTGGTTTCAAACTCCATGTTTCCCAATGCGTTTGCATTGGCTAAAGGTAAGTAAATTTTTAAATTTTTGTTTCAATGTCTTTTCAGTTTAGTTTCTGGTCCAGAAATACTCCCAAGTACTTATACTTCTGTTTTTAGCTTTAGATTCTATTTCCTCGATAATATGATAAATATTTGACGATAAAGAAGTTTGAAAGGTATAAACAATGTCTCACTAGTTTATACCTTTATGTCGTTGTAAACATCAAATATTTATCATCAATAATTCTCAAATTCTCAATGTCATACACAGCACAAAATCACTGGACAACGCAAAGAAAACTGGAGCAATATACTCCCCATTTCAGTACATAACAGCAATTAAAAGAGCTAAGGGAGACTAATAATTCATTCCTACAGCTAGAACTCGAAATACTGGAGCTATTAAAGCTGGATGTAGAGCGAGAGCACGAACAATAGCGTGTGATTAACTTCTGAGGAGATATAATGATATTTCTATTCTCTGTTACTTCTTCGTGGCTTCTTAAAGGCGCAGTCCATTGCGATTATGGAATTTCCTCATCATGACCATCGAAACCAGTTCCTATTTGATGAGTAACAGTTTTAATTTTAGTTGAACTATAGCAGTTCAATGACATACTTACTCTCTTTAGTTTCGTTTAGAAGAATCTGAAAATATACAAGTAATATAAATCAAAGACCCTAATTTAAATTTAAGCCATGTTAAAGTCAATTTACATTTTCGATTAATTATGGATCATCTTCACTGCAATCTATTCTATGCTGTTTTGGTGGTTTTGGTAAATTCGTTATTTTCCTTGGTCGGGATTCGAGTTTTCTACAAAATTATAATATTTAACACAAATATAAAATAAATGTCATCTTTTTGATGAACCTGTATTAACTCAATTTTGATATTAATCAAAACTTTTTAATTTTCCTGTTTATTTTAAAGACAGAATTTAGATAAAAGTTCAAGTTATAAGTGTTAATAAGGGCCTATAGTAAATTGTGCCATCGAACGTAATATATTTTTTTGTGTTATAATGAACTAGTAAGATATAGATTATTTTAACATCTTTGCTTTTTAGCGATAGAGTGGTCTTTTAAGGATAAGAACCACTAATTGACAACATTTTGTGCAATATAAAGGCCCAATCAGAAAGTATTCTTTATAATACAAAATTTTCAGAACATTACTTACCTTTTTTTCCTCATATAAGGGCACAATACTGAATATCACCTTGTAGCAGTAAAATCGGGATGCAGGGTAGGGGAGTGTGAGAGAGGCACAAATGTAATAACTCAGTAATTATTGTCCTTTTTCTCCCGCTGTCGGAGCTAACCGATAGAGAATTTCATTCTGTGCCCTTAGCATTTAAAATCTCGATTTTGTAAAATTTTGACTTGTGCCTTTATATTACTGAGGGTGCGATATATTCAATCCGGTGCGTGAAGCGCAGAGCAGCCGGAAGAAGAGAGATTACAGAAAGATACCACAGACTATGTAAAAAGTCATAGATACAAAATATAAGGGCGAAAACATACGGTTTACATTTCACAACAAACGCTGCTTTATCTATTTGAGATATAATGAAACAATGTATAGTAGAATCTTTATTAGGACTTTAAAAAAGTTCGCGATGGCGTATAGTCTGTTGAGGATAACTTGCTAAAGTACCCATTTTTCTTGAAAAATCGTACATATTTATTTTTGGTGTTTTTGAAAGGCAGATACCAGAAACGCGGGTGAAGTTGCGGGCGTCTGCTAGTCAATATTAATTTTTTGCATTGTATGCTTACTTTTAATATTATTTTATTTTTATTTTCAGATATCTTCTAAGATTAAACGAAATACCATCGTAACTGCGCAAGCTTGATATATTTTTCAAGGTATTTTTATAACACATTTCTACATACAATTAACATATATTTAACATGGAGACAGTGGTGTGCACTTCCTAAATGCAAAAAGGCACTGCCTACCCTGAGGATACAATTAGGAACCAGTATTTGAGAAGGAATTTTCCACTTCGAATAGTACCTACCTATAGTGCCTACCCTTGTTATAAACCTTGTGCACGCCACTGCATGGAGATGTACATAATAGTCGTAATTTAGTATTATGACAACGCGAGTATTTGTTTGCACCAAAGATTAAGCCATTCCAAATTTGCTTTTTTAGTAGAGGATCCGAATTGGAAAGGACCATCTCCCATCCATCCGTTTATTAGATGAAAATTGTTTTATTTCATGTTTAATTTATTTTAAATAGCATATCGCGGGTGAGTTGGCTAAAAAAATCCTGACATTGCTACTGAGTTGGCAGGTATAAACAGGTTCGGTGTTAGTTATTTTCACCCATCTGTTTAATAAATAAAAAAAGCTAAGTCAGGAAACATATAGACAATCCAAAGTTTGTATATTCTATAGGCTTTATACTTTCGGTTAGTTTTCAATTTTTAATTAAAATTATTTTGGCCAGGATTTTTTAAAAATATATATCGATATATCCTAACTAATATTATAAATGTGAAAGTAACTCTGTCTGTCTTGCTTTCACTCTACAAGTACTGAACCGATTTAAATGAAATTTGGTACACAGTAAGTCTAGAGCATGAAAAAGGACATAGGCTACTTTTGATTGCGAAAAAAGGGTTGTAAGGGGTTAAAGGGGATGAAATGTTGTATGAAAGTATCGTCATTTTGAAAGCTTAAGACCTATTTCTTAGGCAGTTGATTAGATATTAATAAATATGACACTCAAAGCTTAGAAAAATTAGGCTGCCGTAATAACTATTTCCACGCGAACGAAGTCGCGGGCAAAAGCTAGTTATTTAATATATTAAGGTCATTTCCAATTCAGATCTTAGACTATTTGTAAGCTTCATTTGTAGATAGTTATTAATGTATTTATGTTGTAGATAATTTTTAATAACTGACTGGTTACAAATTATGTATTAATTATTGCATTTGTGTAGTTGTAATACCTAATGGTAATGAATGGGTTACATAATGGGGTCATTAAAACTCGAGTTCATTTTGTAAAACAAACATTCTTTAATTTTGACGGTATCCGTGGCGCAGTGGATTTAAAGACTGAGGGAGGTCCTGGGTTCGATTCCCAGCTGGGCAGATTAAGATTTTATAGTTCAAGTCTGGCTGATCGACAAAAACGTACCGCAAAGCGTTTAAGCGTTCCGGTACGATGTCGTGTAGAAACCGAAAGGGATGTGGATTTAATTATATTCCTAACAATTTTGCCCGCTTCCATCTTCGATTGTATCATCACTTACCATCATGTGTGATCGCAGTCAAGGGTTAACTTGTAATTAATAAAAGAGATGTGAGTTTTATAATAAGAGTCACGAGTATGTTAATACCAAGTTATGCACCTTTTCATGCTCTACTTTATCTAATCTCATGCAATACGTATTGAGAAATTGAAAACAACTTAGTAGTGGCGACTAAATACTAAATTTTAAATTGTTTTTTATGTGGAAATACGATACGGGAGTAGATAAAGGAAAATTTGTATTTATCGATAATGTATTTATTTCGCTATTTTCCGTGGAAAATCTACTTCACTCTAATATGAGAAAAATACATGCTTCAAACCTCAGGAGAAGTTCTATTGTGAAATTTTCTTCGTCAGTTGAAAATAGCACAATAAATAAATTATTCATTGTACCTATTGATATAAATAAAGTTAAATGTTTGTAATAAGGTGTATATTTCTATATATTTAAAGATATTTTGCATTGCAAATTGTACTTAGTATGATTTTGTTATACCTGCGACATGGTTCTTAATGGTTCGACCTCCCAGCGTCAATGTTTCCTACCACCTACAACCTGACCATCTTCAACTTCAAGCGCGTGCCAACTTAGACCTCATCACTGCTTTCCATCAGGCGTGATTTTAGTCAAGCGCAAGCCTATCTACCATAAAAAAAATATGTGCGTGTACTAGCGTACACTAGTAAGAAGTGAAACTAACTAACTAACTTATCAAAATTCAAGTATTAGAAAAAATTGCTACCATAATTACACCCACGTGGTAGTGTATTGAAAAATACAATCAAAAACTGAGGTTAATTTTAAATAACGTGGAAAAATAAATACCTTTAATTACACCTAAGTATTAGAAAAAGAGATGTAATTACTTACTTTTTTTAGAAATTCACTGGAATTAGAATTAAAATAAACCCTTTGATTTTACTGATCACTTCAATATAACGTATATATATATTTATCATGTCACTTCCATAAGTCAAAGATGGCGCGTAACGAAAAAATGTGATGCGTAACGAAAAAATGTTACACTAAATTTTTTTCCAACCCCGATAAAGAAGTTTCACTTCAAAAAATGGTATGATGACTGTTATGACAGTTTGTAACAATGCTGTAACTTCAATCTCAACAGAGACGAAAATGTACATGCCCAGTGCACATATACAGGGCGCCTCACATGGAGGGAAGTACCTTAATTATTGTAGACGGAACATTTTACTGAAAGAAGACTTTATTTTATTTTTAAAAACAATTTGAACCGCATTCAAACATTTTTAAATAATTGTCTGTTTGAACCAGGATTCGAACCTGGTACCTACACGAAAAAATCATACTGTAGTTTTATCATACCGATTGGAAGGCTTCATTTCATTTGAAGGATCATTTATTGCTAAGTAACATAGCATGAGAATTTTGCAGGCGAACCGGTCAGAGGCGTACCGCCATCGGCCGGAGAGTCCCTTTTCCGTCGGTTTGGCTTATGGGCCCCTAGACCTTCGCACGGGAACGGGACTGGCCAAAACACCTTCCAATCGGTATGATAAAACTACAGTGTGATTTTTCTCGTGTAGGTACCGGGTTCGAATCCTTGTTCAACCAGACAATTATTTAAAAATGTATGAATGCAGTTTAGATTGTTTTTTAAAATAAAATATTTTTCAGTAAAATGTTCCATCTACAATAATTAAGGTATATAATAATATATAATACAGACGCCCTGTATTATAATTATTTTAGTATATATGTTTTATTAAAATATGTTTTCTCCAGTTATACATTGTCACTTTAATATTTAATCTTAACTAAAGTTATTTGCAATAGTAATGGCACATACATAAGTTTTACGTTTAATACACAGAATTATAATCTTATAGTGATCTTATGTTTGAACTCTGTAAATGCTAATTTTATTTACTATTCATACCTTGGGCCTAGAAAAGATTCAAAATATCGTCCATTCGAACCTATACTTCAATTTCTATCCTCATACTGTGTCGCTGTTTTGTAAAACTAATTTTAATTTAGACTAATAATTTCTAGTGATTTTCTGTGATAGTATTTACTAAATCTCGAAGTCTAACAGTTTTTTTTGAATACTTAATGTTGCTTATTATCGCTTAAAATCACTAAATTATATCTTTATGTATTCACGGACGTTTTATAAAAGAACACCGACTCGTTTTGAGTCTATAGTATAATAAAAAAATATTTTTCCACTTAAGGCCTGTCCATACTCTCGTACGAATTCACACCGTCAATGGCACATTGCGGCATAAGCTGACATAGTTCCACAGTCGTAAAATTTCACGTCTACTTCACACTATTATTTGCGCATTTGGTAAAGAAGGTTGTTGCTGCAAGTGCAGGGCTACTTTGTGTGTTACACAACTTTTAAACGATTTATATTTACGTTAGTATTAAAACAAGACATTAATAAATTAAAATCCGTTGAGTGGTTTGCAATATATCAGATTAATATTGCGTGCATATATATATGAATACATACATGATACACGCGAAAAACACAAAACCCAAGCAATGTTGTGTTTTTCGCAGTGCAGGGCAGACGGCAGAAGAGAGTGAATTATAACTATTTACCAAAATAAAAAAGGATGATAATTCTCACTTTCGCAAATGTTATTCTTGCACGAATGCCAATATGAAAATGCCAATATGAATCATAGACACTTTCGCGCAGAAATGTGCTTTGCAAAACACGGACAAAAATTGGGTAAATTGGGTTATAAAAGAGCGAACACAGCGCAAAAATACAATACTACAATTTTGTTTTGTGACTTGTTCGCAGATTCGCACACAATTCGCACGAGAATATAAAGCAATCTTTAATCACAAATCAAATTATGTATCTTCAGCATTTAGGGTCTATTCAGATATAAAAGCTTTATCCTCTGACAGGGTACGTCATGTTGTGAGGTACCAATTTTTTATAGTCAATAGATGAATGAATAAATCATCAGTATTTTCAGTTTTGACAAGTTGTGCACAGTGTAGTTCGGTAGGTGTCTATATTTTGATACCAATGTGAATCAGAAAATCAGGTGTTTTCATTAAGATCCAGGGAGTCATCAGTTATCGTTCAAAAATCTCAATCAATAATTATCGAAAGTTATAAACTAAAACAACTTAGTATAATACAAAATGAGCGTATATATATATTTTCTACTGACCCAATAGTTTTGTAGATTTTTATTAAAACCATTAAAATATATTCAAAGCAAGATAAATATAATTAGTTAATAATAAAATTATGTCGGCTATATAACCAGTTTAATTATACCAGTGATTTATTTTGGATCTACAAGATCTTAACGAAATGATAGGTTAAACTTTACAGCCTTTTTACGCAAAATTTGTTTTGTATGATACTTATTTGAATTGTATCATTATGTTCATAGCCATAAATTTTCAGTTCAGTCATAGTAAGTTCTGGGTGCCGAGTGGGAACTTTTTACCGGGTCGCTCCGTAAAAAGTTAATGTCTTTTTATATTTAAAAGAAGTTTTCTCACATTTGAACTAGATGGCACCGTTTTAATTACATACTAATTGACGTTGACTTATGGAGCGACTAGGTAAAAAACTCTAATTCAGCACTCTTTGAATGTTTGATGTCCGTCCTTCTCCACATGTAAATACAAACTTTGTCTGACGTAAAACTATGATCTGCGTAACTTGATGTGACGATTTGACTTTGACGCGATTACTGTGTGTGCATACACCTTAAAATAAGGAATAAAACAAAATATTCAGTCATAGTTTTGTTTGAAAGAAAATAAAATTAACTTTAAAATATTTAAATGTTATCTAAATGGCTTTAATGGTACAATAAAAAAATTAAACTGTCAATGAACTTTTTTGGTATAATAAGTTATTTTTGTGCGCTGGCGATTCTAAAGTAAATTTTAAAAACTTGTCTTAAGAGCAGCAGCATTATGAATTAAAGTAATCAAATATTTATGTGCATATTATTTATTATATATGAAGGGTTACCCAAGCGTTCCGCGATACTATTTTCAAAGTATCAGAACCATTTAGGTATTTTGACCAATCGGAACGAAAATGTATTGGGATTTATCTAATTTAATTAAATATCAAAACACTCATAGAGGTGACATTTTTTTAATTTTTGATTTGGCGACGTTTCGACACTCTCTGCGAGGTCATTTTCAAGCCTTAAACAAAGAAAAGAAATCATTCTTCAAACTTGCTTAGTTGAGCTTTGCAAAGTTTGAAGAATGATTTCTTTTCTTTGTTTAAGGCTCTGATACTTTAAAAAACATATTATTTATGTTTATTAATAATTCTAAATACAAGACCAGTAGACAATTATTTTATGAAAGCATTTTTCAAAATTAACTGCTGCCAATTAACCATCAGTATGAAGTTAAATCGCTGTTATTGTTGAGGAGGATTTTATATCTTGTAATATTAATAAATCGTTGTCATATTATAATATATTGATGTTATTATGTTATAATTTTAATACCTAAGATCACAAATATGTATATGATGTTTAAATGTAGACAAATAAAGTATTTTCTGTGATATATATTTTTAATTGTATTTTTTTTCCTGATACATGTAAATATACTGACTTAATAGTTGCCTGCTTACTTCTTGAGACATCTAATTTTTTGCAGTAAGGACGTATAAAAGACCTAAATGGACATAAGGGAAAGTATGTATGGATATAATGGGTCTGGATAAATTACAAAGCAATTCATATGAAAATATAATTTAATAAAAAATCACATCATTCAATCACAAAGTAAATTGCACTAAATTATGATAGCAATGTAAAAATGTTAATAGTTTTGCCTGCAAAGATTTACAAAAGATTAGAAAAATGGTAATTTTGTAGATTTTTGTACAAAAAATTTTTCGACTTTGCTACCTCGTTTCTTTGCCGCTCGTACCGCTATTGAAAAGTGGCGCCTAATAGCAGTTTTTGACTATATCTTTTCACCGACACGTTATAAATCTTAAATGACACGTTCAAATACAAAATAAAAATTAGGGATAATTTTCTACATTACAACTTTTAAATAAATTTAATAGTTTGAGTGTACAAGCACCCCAAAGTACTATAACATGCATGATGGCTGAATTATCAATTTGCCATTACCTTCAGGTAACGTCATATGCCGCGTTATTTTTAACGTGGTTATTCCAGTAGACTGCGACGTTCGGAATACTTAATTAAGTGCAATTTCGTCTTTACGTAAGTCTATTAGATCTCATAAAATTCTCGCCCATAAAAGACATACGTTTTAAATTAGGTTTAATGGTTAACTACTAAAATAAGTCTAGGTAAAAAATGTGGTTAACTTAGGGTCAAATATATCGGTATGAGTAGTTACTACTGAGATTAAATTTGTCCCTATCTATTTGACATCTATAATTTAATTTTCGTACTGCTTTGTTCGTTTTCTTTTTATATAACGTCAAAAATTAATATTTAAATGATTATATAGATAAATAAGTTATAATTAATACGTTTTAATATAAACCTATAGGTACATATATTAAGATAGATTAAAATTACATAATTTTTCAAAAACTGCTAATTTGAGCCTCCGTTGAGAGTAAAGTTGTTAAATCTTAGTATAGTAATATTGTACTTAAAATAGATTGTGTTTTTGTACATTTATGATAGCAGATATTCTATAACAGCCGAATCGTTAATATAAAATTTGCGTTTATCAAATCAACACAACTTGACAGGATTCTCTATGATGGATTCACATATTCAACATTCGTTATTTTATTGTATTTTTGTTATATCAAATAGCACCTTAACCTTAATTCTAAACTTTCATTAAATTAAGCCTTAAGACTTGTACTATTACGTAGGTATTTTGTCCCTGAAATTAAACTAATCTACTAACATTATCTGCAAGCTTTATAGACTCTGTATTTCAAAACGCAAATGAGTGAAATTTTCAAAATTACAATCCATATAACCAGCGCTATGACATCATTGGTAAAGTTTTGCGTTAGTCCTAAATGGTCTAAATACTTGTCTGGGTATTTGAAGAAACAAAACACTTTGTTGCACGGCAGCTTCGGCCGACCGAAGCCGTAGGCCGTTTGTAGGAATGCGTCGAAGGCGTAACGGAAGTATGATATTAGGGCGAACGGTTGCAAATATACGGGCATCTCGTGGTAGGGGATGAAGAATTCGGAGAACATTAGCATCGGAATATTTGCGGCGGGAATGACGAATAGTCCCAACTGAAAAAAGAAAAAAAAGTTTAAAAATTATTTTATAAGCTAGACAGATCACCTGTTAATTTATTAAACCTAAACCAGAGTGCCGAGTCGCGAGTGCTAGTTTTTTTACCCAGTCGCTCCATTAAAACTCGATGTCAATTTTTAAACTTATGACAACCGGTGCGCAATAAGTTGAGACCTGGGGTAGACGCGTGGCGTCAAAAATTTCGTTGTCCACAGTACAACACAAGCCCGAGGGGAAGTTACAGGGTAGCAGGCGGAAGGTTGCAATCCACGCGAGTCTCGACTTATCGCACACGCGTCGCGTACTAACTATAAGCGTTTCCTCACGTTGTAACTAGATGGCGTCGCTTTAACTTCATGTTATCACTTCATGGGGTGACTCGGTTAAAGAAACTTTACACGGCACTCAGAGTGGTCGTCGGTTTGATCAAATCAAGTAGGCTGTTATAGAAGCATTATTAACCGACGAAAAAAAACGGAGTAGGTTCTCACGACACGTATATTTTTTTTTCCTTTTTTTTATGTATGACCACGCATAACTTTTTACAGAGTTGTCCGATTTTGATAATTCTTTTTTTATTAGAAAGGGCATACTTCCAAGGTGGTCCCATTGTCATGATGTTAGGATCTGATGATGATATCCTGGGGAAATTGAAGGAACTCTTCAAATTTTGGAGGCAGGCTTACAGCGATTTCGGTATTTGTCTCGAAATCGGTAGCTTTTTGGCTACTAGTGCCGTATAATGTACTATGACAGTATAGTACGAGTACGATACATGGCGATAAATCACTAAAAAGTAAGAAATAAAACTTTTTAAATAAAAATATAACCGACTCAAAACGCACTAAAAAGTAAAAAATAACTGTGTCATTTAGTTGCTTTAATTTACTTAAGCATATCTAGGAGTCGGTGCCAGCCAAGCTTTCTACTTTAAGGACATTACCTAGAACCCACAAACTGCTTTACTACGTAAAATAAATGTTCCTTAAACTTGGCTGGCACCGATTTCATAGATATGCTTAAGTAAATTAAAGCAACTAAATGACACAGTTATTTTTTACTTTTTAGTGCGTTTTGAGTCGGTTATATTTTTATTTAAAAAGTTTTATTGAAAACCGAAGTCTGTCAGTGTGTAGTGACTATAATGAATCCAATACTTAAATTAGTTACGAGTACATCATGTGGTATGACAACAATATTGAGAATAAACTACAGCTTTTCAAAGCGAAATTATTATCTAAGTAATAATAAAATATCAACAAAATCAGTGGGTGCGTGTTTTGAACGCATAATAATGCATATAATCACACGCTAGGTACACATTACGTCTTCTATGTAGATTTATACTCATTGTTATTCTAGTGAATGCTAATATTAATGTAGGATGTAGACACTCGAACCTGTTATTTGTAATATTAAACCACAAAGTTAGTTAATTCGTCCTTATATGTCCAAAACTTCGCTTTCATGGAGCAATGCTCCTGCTTCTTCTTAGTAAGTACATATGCTCTGTAATATATTCTTAATGTTATTTTGCCTTCTAATTAAACCAATCAAATAAATGTAAAAAGTGTTAGATATAAATTATTTTAACGCCATATGCATCGTGGACTACGAGGCAGAATGTTTGGGCTAGAATGGTGATGAGGGCACAGATAACCCACGCTAGCCTAATCCTGTACTACTCTATAGACTGCGATGTTTAGTATCACGCCGCAAAGACAAATACTTTAACATAGTAACTGCAATTTACCTTGACTCCACACGCAGCGCCAACTACGAGGCCGAATGTCTGGGCTAGTATGGTGATGAGGGCACATATGACCCACGCCAGCCCGATCCTGTACGGCTCCAGAGGCTGCGATGTTAAGTACCTCCTCCGAAGACTAATATTGTTGAACATATTATGCAATTTACCTTGACTCCACACGCAGCGCCAACTACGAGGCCGAATGTCTGGGCTAGTATGGTGCTGAGGGCACAGATGACCCACGCCAGCCCGATCCTGTACGGCTCCAGAGGCTGCGATGTTAAGTACCTCCTCCGAAGACTAATATTGTTGAACATATTATGCAATTTACCTTGACTCCACACGCAGCGCCAACTACGAGGCCGAATGTCTGGGCTAGTATGGTGATGAGGGCACAGATGACCCACGCCAGCCCGATCCTGTACGGCTCCAGAGGCCGTGATGTTAAGTACCTCCTCCGAAGACTAATATTGTTGAACATAGTATGCAATTTACCTTGACTCCACACGCAGCGCCAACTACGAGGCCGAATGTCTGGGCTAGTATGGTGATGAGGGCACAGATGATCCACGCCAGCCCGATCCTGTACGGCTCCAGAGGCTGCGATGTTAAGTACCTCCTCCGAAGACTAATATTATTGAACATAGTATGCAATTTACCTTGACTCCACACGCAGCGCCAACTACGAGGCCGAATGTCTGGGCTAGTATGGTGATGAGGGCACATATGACTCACGCCAGCCCGATCCTGTACGGCTCCAGAGGCCGCGATGTTAAGTACCTCCTCCGAAGACTAATATTGTTGAACATAGTATGCAATTTACCTTGACTCCACACGCAGCGCCAACTACGAGGCCGAATGTCTGGGCTAGTATGGTGATGAGGGCACAGATGACCCACGCCAGCCCGATCCTGTACGGCTCCAGAGGCTGCGATGTTAAGTACCTCCTCCGAAGACTAATATTATTGAACATAGTATGCAATTTACCTTGACTCCACACGCAGCGCCAACTACGAGGCCGAGTGTTGGGGTATGGTGATGAGGGCACATATGACCCACGCCAGCCCGATCCTGTACGGCTCCAGAGGCCGCGATGTTAAGTACCTCCTCCGAAGACTAATATTATTGAACATAGTATGCAATTTACCTTGACTCCACACGCAGCGCCAACTACGAGGCCGAATGTCTGGGCTAGTATGGTGATGAGGGCACAGATGACCCACGCCAGCCCGATCCTGTACGGCTCCAGAGGCTGCGATGTTAAGTACCTCCTCCGAAGACTAATATTATTGAACATAGTATGCAATTTACCTTGACTCCACACGCAGCGCCAACTACGAGGCCGAATGTCTGGGCTAGTATGGTGATGAGGGCACATATGACCCACGCCAGCCCGATCCTGTACGGCTCCAGAGGCTGCGATGTTAAGTACCACGCCGGGAACACGAATACTGTTGCGCATAGTAACTGCAATATAAACAATAGGAACTTTTAAAGGAAGGCTTTAATTTAGCTCTACCTAATGCGAACGAACAAATGAACTGTAAGAGTACGTAGGGTTAATAAACTTTCATATTATACAACTTGTAAGATCATCATCATTATTAGCCTATTTTCCATCATCATTAACAGCCCACAACAAGCCCAAGCCTTTCTCATTTTCGCAGGGACGATGTAGAACTTGGACAATTCAGATATTGTGCAGATAAAAATCTATACATTTATATAATAAAGTAGTTATGAAGTAAATTCTATACATTTAATAGTTTGAAAAAGATTTTTACTGTTTGTCTGTGTGTCTGTATGTGTTTGCGCATCACTTTCAAACTACTGAACCGATTTTCATACGGTTTTCACCGATAAACCAAGCTTGGTTCTAGACAGGCTTTAGGCTTTGTTTCATGGACATCGGACGTAAGAAAAAAAAATTATTCCAAAAAAACTGAATTTATTCCAAAAAAACTGAATTTTTGAAAGAAGAAGGGTTGAAAGACCACGCGAACCAGTTGCGGGCGTCCACTAGTAATAAAATAATAATGATAACTTACCTGTATTGGCAGATCCACTATTATTTTAGCAGCGCTGTAGGTGGACAAATAATACCATTTGTTGAGGTGCTCTTGTAACACCACTGTCGACTCCACTGGAACTGAAAAAGAGCTATTATTCGTTTATTATTCTTAATTTCATGCGGTACATAGCTTTGTACCAGCAATAGTAAATTATTAAGTTTTATATGTGAACATCGTAGCATTGTTCATATGCTAAACTAAATCTAAACAAAGTTATTCAGCTTATTGCAAGTTTGCTCTAAGCGTTCACACAGAAAGTGTTCAGCTGTTCTGAGTTCTGCGTTTTTCTTTAACTTTATACCTCTTCGTAGTACAGCGCAGATAGCTGCCTTCTATCTACACGATGCTATAAAATTACAAACATTATAACGAACGTGGAACACAGAACTCGAAAGTCGAAACTCTCTGTCTCCGTGGGCATTTAGGGCATTATGTAAAGCATCAGTTTTTAATTTGTAATTCTGAATAAGAATGACCTGAGAACCTAAAACAGTTAGTGAATTACACTTACAAGTCTGTATAGTTGGCATAGAGTTGGAGAAATAGAGGAAGAGTAAAAAGAAGAACAGACATCCGGTGTTGGACATCATACGGCTGGCTTCGGCCCCCGCGCCATGGTACAGCGCGCCGAGCAATAACGCTACGATGAAGTGGGTGGTGACCCTTATCTGTAACAGAATAACATAATTTACAAAGGACAAGGTCGTAGTCAAGATTCTCTTTAAGGGGGCGGGAGTGGCAAAGAAAACAAATCTAGACTTTCTTTTTAATCGTAGATTTTAACTATCTAAAGCGAGTGATGCACATATGGAGCGACAGCATCCCCTCTCATCCTGTATTTTCATTACAAATTACAAAGCATTACAAATTATAATAAGCTCGAGTCTGAAAATGGCTGCCGTTCACACTCCTGAATTTCTGCTACGCCCGATATTGAACCCAATGTTATACTTGGTTTTTTTCTTTCGGTTTGAAATTTTGAACCGGAAGTGCATATTCTAAACAATTTTGTCTAGAAACATTTTCGTTTCAACAATACCATGAAATATATTATTTTTTATTGTTAGGGTGTTTTTCGCAACTTCACGGGATCGCGAGGAGGGAGGCCTTGCCGGCATGCCACGAGTGTGGTTCGCCAGAGGACACGGCGCACCACACTCTGTCAGAGTGTGTATCATGGGCGCCGCAAAGACACTCACTGGTGACTACTTTTGACGGAGATCTCTCGCTGCCGAGTCTTGTCAACTACATGCTCGATAGCGAGGAAAACTCCCGTTGCCTCCTTTTGTGAGACCGTCATCGGCTTAAAGGAGGCCTCGGAGCGGGAGAGGGAGCAGGCGGCTAATGCTCACCCGCTCCGCAGAAGAAGAACGGGAGGTAGGAGACGCCGCTATGCGCATCTTCTGCTACCCCTGTAGACACCATTGAGTGCACCGACGGGCGCGCCGGGTCGTCAAAGTGAATAACCCTCTGATCCTTTGGCGTCCAAGAAGGGCGTAGACGGCTCCGCTGGGTTTTAGTGGGTATTCTGGTTACGACCAGAGAGTCACATACCCGGTCGGAGACTGCGCAGTAGTGCCTGCGCAGCCTCCGGCCGGGATGCGTAACGCATTTCCCAGAAGGAGCTAACTCCTCAGACTTTTTTCTATAAGGATATATCATCATGTGAGTGATCGGCCAAGCCGTTAGGGAGTTGTAAGGGAAGATATAAATAGTGCGGACAGAAAGACAGACAACGAGAATGCAATTATTACCTATCATGACCAACCCTTCCTAAAGTAACCATGTTTCTTGGACTGGATTGCTTCTTGGAAACTGCCCCCGTCTTTCTTCCCGTAACTCGATACGCCCATGACTCAGGATATCATGTAGTAGATACTCAATGAGGAAGTTTTTATCGGGGGTCGAGTTATCATTATCGTACTATGTACCCGACACGGCCGACCTTGGATCACATTTAGATAAAAAAATGTCGATTGGAACATTAAAAGTTACGCCAATTCTATCTCTCAAAGTACCTACTAGTGATTAAGTATTGCTTGTTAACTTGAACCTTACCTTTGTTTATTAGGTGAGTTATTTAGCACTTTCGAGTTGATATTTTTTTCTACATTCTACAAGTTAACTTTTGACTTAAACCACATTGGTGAAAAGAGATGATGCATTCTAAGATGGAAGATTTTTAGGAATTCGAAGTATGAAATCCAGACCCATATCGGTTTTAACCGACATTATACTGGAGCGTTAAATCTTTTGGTGGTACGTCTTTGTCGGCAGGGTGGTGTAACTAGCCATTGCCAGACCTCGACCTCCGTGGCGCAGTGGTATGCGCGGTGGATTATAACACAGAGGTCCTGGGTTCGATTCCCGGCGGGGCAGATTGAGATTTTTCTTAATTTGTCTTGGTCTGGCTGGTGGCAGGCTTTCGCCGTGGCTAGTTACCACCCTACCGACAGAAACGTACCACCAAGCGATTTAGCGTTCCGGTACGATGTCGTGTAGAAACCGAAAGGGGTGTAGATTTTCGTCCCACTCCTAATAAGTTAGCCCGCTTCCATCTTAGACTGCATCATCACTTAACATCAGGTGTGATAGCAGTCAAGGGCCAACTTGTAGTCGATAAAAAAAAACCTGGACCGAAAATCTCAATCGGTCCAGCCGGGAATCGAACCTAAGGCCTCCATATACGAGTAAATCCACCGAGCGTCATATCACTGCGCGACGGAGGCCGTTAAAATGTTATTACATATGCTGTTATGGCATTGGAATTAATGAATGTTGTCTTTGCAAACGATGGCATAAGGCCGGTCATAAGTCTTTGTAGATTGTCGCACTTTATCGTCAAATGCCAGAGACATGAAGCATTTTTTGCTTGATTAAATTAACAAAATTATTTTAAACTGGTTAGTTATATATATTAGCATAGAATCTTGTTGATTATAACGGCTTTGAGTTGTTAACTTAGCTATCAAGGTGTCAAGTAGATACTTTGTTTGTTAAACAATCGAAAGCAGTAATTAGGTTTAGGGTATAGTTAACATTCTCCAGAACAGCTTTTCATCAAGACCAAATAACCTATGTTAAGGATTAAAAAAACAGTGCAGTACAAATACTTATAATTTTTACAAGTTTTGCCAGATATTCGACATATTTTGTCTTGGTTATAATATGTCATTCTGCGGGGTGAATTTTGGGGCATGTAGTGAACGAAGATAACCTTTTAAACTACGTTAATATCGGCATCGCATCAAACGCGCATTTGCTACCTTGGTCTCCTTTCTTGGTCACAGAAAAACAAGTTAGTATTTGTCATGGCTGTCCTAAAGGATTTTTCCTTAAAAGGTCTAGAAACACGCAATCTATTTATTATTATTATTAATCTAGTAGTTCTGGTCCGTAATTTATAGTAAATTGCAATGCAGTGCAGTAGGTAGCTAAGTATAAAGGCAACTACGCAGTGATGACTGATAATAATAAATTATTACCTAATTATATAGTAATTATTTATATATGTATACATAATAAGTACAGGGCCAAGGATAATAAAGGGCGGCCCAGCTAATTGCCTGTGTTAAGCTTAGACAGCATACTTATTGAAATTGCTATCGTTAAAATAAAGTCTATTAATTAATTCAGTTGCCTAATATGCCCCGCCTCTAAGCACAATCATCATCGTTATCAGCGTATTTACGGCCCACTACAGGGCCTCCTTATAGGAGAGGGGATATAGAGCGTAGACCCACCACGCTTCTCCAATACGAGTTGGCGGGCTTAGGGTGATAATGTTTCATTTATTAACGATTACTATCAGATGATAGTGACTGGGACCGACGACGTAATGTGCTTTCCGAGGCACGGGGGTATAGCACCACCAACTTTCCGATTCCGGACTTGAATGGACTGAAAATTTCATGAAGAATGACAAATCTCAGAATCCGGCGAGCCGACCCAGGATTCGAACCCTGGACCTCGTGATTGAAGCCACTGGACCAATAGGTACATCCATACAAATAAATGAAATTGAATTTTTCATTTATTTGTTTGTAACTTTCAAATTAACAGCTTTTAATCAAATGCATATAAAAGTGTGTCTGTCCGTCCATTTGTTTGTTCCGGCTAATCTCTGAAACTACCAGTTCTGATTGTATAAAATCTTTTTTGACTCTTAAAACGTGATAGGCTAATTTGTATCGTGATATTCCTACGGCAACTGGCACTATGCAGGTAAAACAGCGGGCGACTGCTTAGTACCAGATAACATTTACCTGTGTAAGATGGACGTCCCTAAGGACTCCTAAGTACCCTCTATGTAAAAGAGCACACATCTGTTGACCAAATCCCGCTGCATAGGTTTCCGTATAATCCAGGTTTGGTTTTAGTAGAGCTTCTGTTTCTGCTGAGTTATCTGAAAAATTTGATATTTTGAGCTTTTGAAATCCCTACTAATAGTATCCTTGCTTATAAAAGCGAAATGTGTAAGTGTGGACGAATGGATGTTTGTTACTTTCACGCAAAAACTACTAAATGGATTTTGATGAAACTTCACAATAATATAGCTTACATGTCAGAATAACACATAGACCACAATTTATTCCGAAATTCCCTCAGTAACCTTAAGTAACAGCGGGCATCCTCTATTATAGCATAGTATGCCATTGGCCGCAAATTTCCAAATCTCTACATTAGACTGCTAGTGCGTTCTGAAGACGCTAGTATAGCTGATATGGATCTTAAGTCGGCTAAGATTTTTTTGTTTTGAAACAAAAAAATTAAAATAATTGAAGACATTATTTAATATACAGCGAAGAAGATGGTGGGTTTAAAAAATCGTTTTCATTTTAGACAAAGCGATACGTTTTTAAAAAGGATTTTGATATTTGTAAAATTGATTATACTGTTATTACGATTAGGTACATCAGGCAGAAAATAATTCCCAAAATTGATTTTCTTATAGCCACATATTGTCAATTTTACTGACCTGTGGCAAGAGAACAAAAGCAACCAGCAAAATAAAAATTTTTCTTCTTGGGACAGTCTAAATGCTAATTAAGTTTTGTCAAAAAATTCATTTACCTTTTCCATTCCTGTGTAGTGCTTCTTTATCTGCTATCTTTTTCATTTCTATGGCGTATGTATTGGCTTCCTTTTCTAATTGTGGCAACTGGCTAGCGCAATTACTACTTGCGATCTCCAAAACTGTAAACAGTTAATTTTATTAGATCAATTAAATAAAAGAACAGTATTAAAATCCGCCAAACTGTTTTCGAAATCTTTTTTGAACTTTAGCGAGTCTAACGAAAGACAAATTTTTGAGCTTTTACCATAAGATTATGTTACTATTAGCTATTATTAGCTACTTGCAAGAGTTTACCAACGTCGATTGACGAATCTTAGATTTCTTTTTAAAATCTTACGCTTTGCACGCTACTACTACCTGCTTTGGAGTAGCGTAGCTGATCTAAGCTTTAGATTTCCTCTTCTACAAACCATAAAAAATAAGCTGATGATGATTTCATTTTACAAAAATCATCTTTAAGTTTAAAGTTTCGCCAGGAACATGCGGGATGTGAGCCATTACGATGTATTTGTTAATATAGAATACGTCATATAGAAAGTCACGCTAAAACAGATGTAAACTGTAAAACTTACGATAGTCCGCCAGGTTGTAGTAAAGTGGGCAAACCAGGCCGAATTTCTTAAGTAAATCTGGCACATCAGCGATTGCGCCGGCGTACAGGGTCCTGCCGTTGGCAAGGAGGATGACATCATCGGCGGAACTGAACAGCTGTGACGAGGGCTGGTGGATGACGCAGGCGACTGTTCGTCCGCTGTTGGCCACCGATTTTAGGGCTTGGGCCACCGACATCGACGACACGGAGTCTAGTCCACTGGGCAAAATATTATAGATATTTTAAATTTTCTATTCTTATTTTAGACGAACTGACGGGCTGTATTGCTTTGGTTTTCAAGAGAGAAGTCCTGGTTTCGATTCCCAATAAGGGTCAATTCAGGATTTTATGATGGTAGTAAATAATAGTAGATGTCTGTATTTTGTACCTATCTATATTGATGCCATTTAATTATCCGGAGAGCATTCGAAGTCGTAGGTCCCGGTGATTACTAATGACCAGAGATGTGATTTATTTGAAATACTTCTATTTAAAATGCAAATACAAAATGCAAAATACCTATTTTGTATTTCGCATTTAAATACTTTTTAACAAAAACATTTTGTATTTTATTTGAAATACCTTTTGAGATGTATTTTGCATTTTTAAAATTCATTTCAAAATGCAAAATACTTTGTGATTAAGTTTAGCCAACATTACCAGTCAAACGAAATGAAATGAACAAATGACACTTGTATTGCCGAATTTGGCCGATAGTGGATTTTTGTCGGCCGCGATTCACGCTAAAACACTGAATGTATTAAAATTAAAATTGGGACTTTGTAGTTCATATTTTGAGGAATTGCATTGGATACTTTTTGTCGCGAAAATTAAAGTAGAAGGGGTTGAAAGTTTCTATGGAAAGTCTTTAAAGAAAATAAAGTAATGTTAATGAAAATTTGTATACGAACTACTGAATATGTAATGTAAAGGATTTTTCAAAATTTCATCCCTATAGTTATTACCTTTATTATCTTTATAGAACTACTGATTATACTACACCAACAATCAATTTTTTGTCAATCTGTTTGTTCCGGCTAATCTCTGAAATAGCTGGACCTATTTAGACGAGTCTTTCGACACTTATTTACTAATGTTAGAAGTAACTTAGGGTAATCTTATTTTAGTAATGTTATAAGTGACGTAAGTAAAAGGTATTTTATTTGAAAAAGCATTTTGAAAATACCTATTTTGCATTTTGCATTTGAAATACAAAACACAAAAGTATTTGGTATTTTGCATTTGAAATAGTAAATCTGAAAAGTATTTTGCATTTTGTATTTAAATGCTTTTATGGAACCATTTTGTACATCTCTGCTAATGACTTGTAATAGTGATCGTTAAATGCCAAACATTATCAGTTATCATTATCACCGTAATCTCGCCAACACGCACCGGAGCAGCGTCATGGATCTAAGCTCTATATCCCTTCTCTTCTCTCATAACAAATGAAGGCCTAAAACTATAGAGGGTCGTAATGATGAATTCCACCCAGCCTCTACCAAAAAATATTTTCTGTACTCGTTTTATTCCGATACCTTATCAGTACATAAATGATTGATTATAATAAACTTCAGCAAACAAACATCTGCGAGTATTCAATAAAACATCTACCTGCCTACCTGGTGGGTTCATCAACAAGCATGGCAGTGGGGTCGGTCAGCAGCTCGCACGCTATGGTCAGTCGCTTGCGTTCCCCGCCCGACAGTCGGCCGGCTCTCGTGTCGAACACCTCGCGTATACCCAGCTGTTTTGATACCGCTTCCATCTGGGAAATATCATCATCATCAGCCAATTAACACGGTAATATTATCTATATGTACATCACTCCAACTTCATACAAGCGGGCGAAGCGCGAGCTATACCTACGCGCCACGATCTTATGCGCTCGACATGCAAGACAGCCTCGTTTGTGCTGCAGTGACGAAACCGAATGGAAACACAAAGTAGGCAAATTTAATTAATGCTGGAGGCGACAACCCTTGCATGTGGCTATTAATGACCAGGCCTACCACAGTATAGGTATGCGAGAGGATATGGAGTTAAGACGTACTACGCTGTATTTGAGCAGCGTTGTGGTTCTAAGTGGGTTGGTAGCTTAGGGTTACAATATTTTTTTCTCTATCGCGTTTATTTTATAATATGCACTCGAGTTTTAATTACCCAATTATTCACCCGTTTTATAATTTGCTATCTACCTATTATGCATCAGCTGCCCGCCCATGCCGACTTTTTGTAGGACCGATAATAATCGGACCGACTTTGCGTCTGACATTTAGATCAATTTTTTGTAGGATGACCGACGATGTATTGCAATCAGTACGTTCTATATTTCTCCTATCAATAGTGATTCACCGCCATACAGAATTACTGATCCGATTTTAAAAAATCTTTCACCAGTAGAATGCTACATTATCAGTGAGTGTCATAGGCTATATTTTATATTTGTCTATACTAATATTATAAAGAGGTAAATTTTGTAAGTTTGTAAATAAAGTTCAGTCGGGGCTAATCTTTCACCAGTATACCAGTAGAATGCTACGTTATCGGTGAGTGTCATAGGCTATATCTTACATTTGTATTGTATATATTAACCGAGTTATCACGGTTTTTGTCGCGCAAGTCGGATCGCAAAAATCTGTTAAATCAGCTTTGTAAATTTCGTAATAAATCATTTAATTCATATGCTTAAGTTAACATAATTATTTTAACAACTAAACTTAAATCCTTATCAAAATAAATTATTAAATAATCTTAAGCATATTATTGAGATAAAATTTGTCTTTTACAGTATGTTAATTAGTTATATATTTTCGGAAATATTACAAAATTTCTAAAAAGCGCCAAAATGCCGCTATGGTGTCTAAATTTAATTGACCTCCTTCGTGTTATATTATACGTACTGAATAAAGGTCAGCATTTTGGTACTGATATACTTTCATGATCGAAACGTTAATACGGTGATGGATTTAGAATTCGATCTTTGTTCAAATATCTATATAGTACACGGAAGAGTTTGTTCGTTTGTTTAAGCGGACTAATCTCTAGATCTGCGTGTCGGATTGTAAAATTATTTTTGTTTATTCTGAAGGCTAGACTCAAGAGTGAAATATACTATTTAATATCAATTTATACCCATCAGCTTGCCATAAATATATATTGTTAATGTTAATGTATTGAAATGTCGTACAATGATTAACAAAAATGTAGATCTTTAGTGCACAGGACAAGACGGAGGATATTACTTGACGGGAAACTAGAAAAAAATTAAATTGAGAGGGGGAGCAAGGAATGAGCACACTTTGTATGAAAGTCTGACTTTAAAATTACAATGGTACCGAAGAGGTTTTCACGCGAACGAAGTCGCGGGCTACTGCTAGTTTATGTATAAAACATTAAACTTCAACGCCTCGGGTTATGACGCGTTAAATAAATTAAACGCAACGCAATCTTCTAGTAAAACTACCTAATAGGGTATTATCTAGATAACTGGTGATCACTGAACCAGTTTATTGCCTTGCTGTTTCTAACACATAACTACTAGTATATTGCATGTTTTACTCCTATGTACATGTCTACATCTACCGATACAATTAGGGTTGCCAGTTTACAAAAAAAACAGCTTACAAACTAACCAGTTTAATATTAGTAATAAAGCTGGGTTTTAGGTATTACGAATTTTTACTTCTTTTGCATTTGTATGGAATTTTTAGATGTATGTGTTCATTTGTTCATAAATAACTGAGACTGATAGATTTTTATGCAGTTTTAGCGTTTAGATATATTAGTTTAGAATGGAGCAGGCTTATTTAAATTGTAAGGAAAAAGATATCTGAAAGTAGAACTGAATCTGTACCACGCGTGCGAAGTTCGGCTTTTATAGAAATAGTTCTGCCATATAGAAATAGTTAGTGTTAAGTTGACGGCCTCCGTGGTGCAGTGGTATGCGCGATGGATTTATAAGAGGGAGGTCCTGGGTTCGATTCCCGGCGGGGCAGATTGAGATTTTTCTTAATTTGTCTTGGTCGGGCTGGTCCAAGACCAAGACGTACCGCCTAGCGATTGAGCGTTCCAATACGAGGCCGTGTAACCGAACGTGGTGTGGATTTCATCCTACTCCTACCAAGTTAGCTTGCTTGCATTCTAGATTGCATCATCACTTATCATCAGATGTGATAGCAGACAAGAGTCACCTTGTAGATGATAAATAAAATCATATCCGTCTTCATCCATTATGCTTTGCAACCCTATATAAATAAATCATGTTTGTATATTCGTGCGTCAAGTTACCTCGTATATGGGGTCAGTATTTATTTTATTTATATTTTATAGCCACTAAGGTTACCTAGCCATTAAACTTATATTATTGTACGTAATTTAAACAAAATATAATAGTATAAATAGTAAATAGTAGTAATATAATAGCACATGCTCTGTGAATAATATATTTATGTATAATGTGTAGGTATAATAAATAGGTAATTGCATTTCTGCGGAATGCTATAAATTCTTGTTGTCTGTCTGTCTGTCTGTGCGTCTGTCCGCACTATTTATATGTTCCCCTACAACTTCCAAACGGCTTGGCCGATCCCCGATATGATGACATATTCTTATAGGAAAAAGTCTGAGGAGTGTTCTTACATACTTTTTTTTTTAGTCGAATGCGTCATAAAGAGGGAAATGTTTTTATGTGTCTTCGCAGATAACTTCGTCATTTATGAACCGATTTTAATGATTCTTTTTTTATTGGTAAGGGATGTCCCGCTAGAAGAACCTGACTCCCTAACTAGTGCGAATATATTTGGAGCTTAGATCCACTATGCTGCTCCCGTATAGGGTGGCGGGTGATAATAGTTTTATGACTATTTTAATCGCCCACTAGAAGAACCTGACTCCCTGACTTGTGGGAAATATCTGGAGCTTAGACCCACCATGCTGCCCCAGTGTGGGTTAGCGAGCTTAGGGTGATAATTGTTTTTTTATGACTATTTTAATGGCTCACTAGAAGAATCTGACTCCCTGACTTGTGGGAAAATATCTTGAGCTTAGAGCCACCATGGTGTTACAGTGTGGGTTGGCGAATATCTTGAGCTTAGAGCCACCATGCTGTTACAGTGTGGGTTGGCGGGCTTAAGGTGATAATAGTTTTATGACTATTTTAATGGCCCACTAGAAGAACCTAACTCCCTGACTTGTAGGAAATATCTGGAGCTTAAACACACCAAGCTGCTCCAGTGTGAGTTGAAGGGATTAGGATAGTAATAGTTTTATGACTATATTAACGGCCCACTAGAAGAACCAAAGTATAACATTGGGTTCAAAATCGGGCGTAGCAGAAATGCAGGAGTGTGAACGGCTGGAAACCGATTGATGAATTTTAATATAAGACTTATTTTTTAGTTCACACATAGGTACATTTGTTTTTGATTTCGCATTCTCACATTAAATCGCTTGATCACTAAATAACGAATAAATGATTTGGCAGGATTGGACTTTAAATTGGGATTGGAAATAAAAACGTCCACATAAAACACCCCCTTTAATACTGCCTAAATTTTGGGGAAAACAAGATATTGGGAACCCTGTTTCTCACCGTGTTAATCCGTTCATGGCGGGTAGCGTGAGGTAGTTTCAGGGAAGCTGCAAACTGGAGTGTCTCTCGCACTGTCAGCGTGTCGATGAGTGTCGCATGTTGAGCCACCAGCACCACGTTACGCCCTGCACCCTGGAGGTGACCGGTTACCCCACTCTTTCTGCAGCAACAAACGAAAATGAAATAGGTATGTAAAGGAAAGGTAAATTCTACCAGGTGGCCACAGTGCCGTATCTAGGGAAATACCAACGGTTCCCAGGCGCAGGTCCCAGACTCTGGAAACAGGAATCAGGACCACAAACATGCAATATCCAGTGGTGTAACTAGCTTTGTGCCAGCGTGATAACTGCGCCAACTTACATACTTGTAACTGACTCTAAATAAGATATTATTTGTATATGGGTTCGTAATTTATGCGACCCTCTAGGGTCTGCGCCCTGTGCCTGGGCACCGCTGGCACTGCCCTAGTTACGGCACTGGCACTATCTTTTTATTTATAGTCTTAGAGTTGATGGCCTTCGTGACGCCGTCTAGTTACCACCCTACCGACAAAGACGCCAAGCGACCTGGCGCGTTTCGGTACGATATCGTGTAGAAACCGAAGAGGTGTGGATATTATCCTACTCACTTGGTAACGCAATAATGATTTTTTCTTTCTTTTAAGAAATCCTCTGTAGCAGCTAAGAGAATGTACTGATTTTCAGGCAGAGATTGTAAATATTAGGCATCTTTCAATTAGCTTACTCCTGCTGCTATTTATGTAGCCTGATCATCGATAGCTGATATGGCGGCAGCTAATCTCTCTCTATTAGATTGTCTTTCATAGGCCTCAGCGTTTGAGTAAGAATAAGCTCAACGTTCTTGAATAGTGTATAGCTTCTATTCTGCTGTTATTTTGCGGAAATTCAAAATTAATAATCAATTTATTGACTAATATTTGACTCTACGATTTCAATTGCGAAAATCTCGCAACATCTAAGAATATGTCAGGGTGAAAGGTAGGTTACCTAGAGGCCAACCCGTGTTGCTTGGAGTTTTTGTGCGAAATACAGTAAAATAAATAAATTATTCGCTATTCAACGTTTTTTGTAAAGATTTATTGGTTTCATTGTTTATTAAGATTCTGAGTGTGAGCCTTGACCTCCGCACCCTGCCGCTATTGTTGTGTGGATGTGATAATTATACATGTTCCTACTTTATTTTAATTACGTAACGACGCAATTAATATTGAACAGACTAATAAATTGTTTATCGATAGCATACAATATATTTCATCATCATAATTATAATAATGCGGTTATAATAATTTAATTCAATTTTAATTTCGTGCTGCTGTACGTAAGCATAATATCCTGTTACTTGCACTTACATTCCAAGTTACTGTAAGATTTTGTACATAAAATGTAACATATTTGTGATAAACTATCTTCTGAAGAATTTTTTTTTTCCAAAAGACTACATTTATTTACAGTTAAATATGTATATTGAATTAAATATTTACAATTAAATAAATAAAAAAGTAAAAGCTTAAACACTGCAATATCCTAAACTATATATAATATATTAAACAATAAAAATAAAAAAACAGTAAAAAACTTAGGCGTCATAATATTCCTCCGAATCGGTGTCGAGCGGTAAAGTGCCCAGAAGGCTGGCAGCATTGCCACGTTGAACGGCAATGCTGATCCTCTGTCCTAAAGAGAGACCAGCCTTCTGGTCACGGAAGGCGTCGATTAAACGCTTTGAGATTTCTCTATAAAAAAAGCTTTGTGATAAATAAATAAATATAAATATTTACATTGTGTCTGTGTATTATTTTGTCAGCAGCCTAATTTTAATGACTGCAATTAGGCTCTTATCTATAAGAGTGAGGGAATTTGTCGTTTAGAACTCATCACGCTGTTTCAATATTAGTGGACGTGTTTAGGGTCATAATGTTTGCCACATACTGCCCAGGACACTACGTCTAAATATTGATACTGTCCGGGATAACGTAACAGTAGATATACCAATCTTGTTTTTCAAGCTCAAGGGTAATACCACCCTTATATAAATTTGCTTAGTTCGGTCCGCTATAAATGATTTGACCTACCCCAATATCCTTTTTTCATGATTCAGGACTCAAACCACAAATTAACTTATAAGATTCGTATAGGTCAACCACTTTACTATTAAACTACGTAATTATTACAATCAAGTAGATGAAATCTCATAACAATAAATAACTACTTAACATCCCTTAGTACTACGATTTAAAGTTAAAGAATTATGGCATAAAAAAATAGCTGTTTTAATCCGATTGCCAAAGGAATACCGATTTTTTTTGCGAGGGCATAAAGGCGAATATCTTTATCCCCTTATTATTAATTTACAGCTTCCCGAAATTGTATTACATTATACAGTCGAACTTTTGTGAGAGCTCGTCTAGGGAAATACTAGCACCATGATTATTTCTGCCGCTAACGAAACCATGTTCAGGATTAAAAGGACATGGTTACCAGTGTAATTAAGTACAGGGACATGTGGCTTATTACTCATACCTACGCCTCAGCTTGTCGATCACTGGGCGACACTACATATTATGTGTTTCTTGCCTTACGAAATGTGGCTCTACGAGTACTATCAGCGTGTCTGTTCATTAACGAAACTCGACAGTGCATGTCTCCACTTCATATCTTTCTATTGGAACGAAGTTCCTTATCGCGCGTTGTGAAAGGGGGCTAGACGGAAAAAATTCGTACGAAAAGTTTTGATCAAAGGATCTTGCCGCCGCCTTTGATGTGTGTGCGCGTGAGCGGCGGGGGGCGCCCGCGCTGTATGCTGTCTCGCGCTCTCGTTGCGCCCTCTGGTGTTTCGGTGTACAACAACAAATATTATTATTACTTAAAAAAATGAAATTTTATTATAATTCCTTCACTAAATAATCGAAAGGAACTTCGTTCCATCCGGGTGTCCCTTGACACCTCTCAACTTTTTTATAGTATCCTGTACGGTAGAGGGAGATAGAGATGACGTCGAGATTCTGCACTGACTTATTACAGAAATGATCAGGTCTGTCAATTTTTATTACCATAAAAAATAATATATTGATAAAAGTGTTTCCTTACTTGCGCCCTGCTAGAATTTTTAATAGTGTAGTCTTGCCGGCTCCTGAAGGTCCGAGTATGAAGGTAAGTCTGCCTGGTCGTATAGCGCCGCACACGCCCTTCAAAATGTACTGTTCTTCGGATTTTGTTGTTCTACTCCTTCGGAATAATACTCTTTCTGAAACAATTATTGATAATTTTATTTTAAAACATACGTTTTCGAAACCTTTAATTTTTACTTCACTGGAATTTTTTTTTTAAATTATTAAATAATATTAATCAAAAAATTGTAGATTGTAGGACACCGGCTAGTTATACAGAAGTGATTAAAAAGTAGTTCTCAATTGTCTATTAAAATAAAGTCCGATGATAGCAACAGGCCCGACGGGAAGACAATAGTGCCGTGGTCTATGGAACGTACTATAGGGCGCAACCTGCGTAGATATTAATATGTTGGCAATGTCACGTTTATAGCGCATGTTAAAAGCGGCTGGTACAGCTGCTGAATATATTGAAACCGTCAAGCGTCGTAAATGCGTAAATACTCAATCTTATCTAAAGACTTTATATTAGCGGCGCTTGCGTACGAGACTATGGGTCCCAGATCCGGTAATGCAATTAAATCAATTGGAATTATAATAATTGTTAATGATAAAATATGATAATGAATTAAGTAGAGGAGGAAACGGATGGCTGATTTATTATACTATTCATTTATTTAAATATCGCTCGCTGGTTACAGGTTTTTTTTATCGTTTACAAGTTGGCCCTTAACTGTTATCACACCTGATGTTAAGTGATGATGCAATGTAAGATGAAAGCGGGCTAACTTGTTAGGTGTAGCATAAAATCCACACCCCTTTCGGTTTCTACACGACACCGTACCGAAACGCTAAATCGCTTGGCCGTACGTCTTTGTCAGTAGGGTGGTAACTAGCCACGGCGAAAGCCTTTGACGGATTAATTATTGTTCATATAATGTTCTGTGTTAATTATTCTGTGTCATTTTATAATTCCAATATTTTGTTATATCGGGCCAAACAGCTATTAGATATTTTATAAACGGATGATAATTGCAAATCTATTTAAACCTTGGCCTAAATAAGACACTCGTTACAACGTAGGTAACATCTAAAGACTCATTCACGTTAACGTAATTCACAGTACCTACTGCATTAAAGTATAGACAATACGCGCGTAAATAAATCGAGACCCTACGCCTAAATTGATATGGTGTTCAATACACATACTATCAAATAGTTCATTATATAATGGTTTTGACTGATTGACTGACGAAACAACGCACAGCGTAAACCACTGCTCTTAGAGACTAAGATAGACCGGTTCCTTAAAGGCGCGAAATCATCCGATAAGGACTTTTCAAAATGGTGAGTTTTTAATGAAAAAATATGGACAGACATTTTTGATTCGAACTTTCGTAGAAATTTTTCTGTGAATATATAAGTACACACTTGAATGTTTTACACTTTTTTAAAATTTCCAAAAGGGATGCTTTTTTTTATTATTGAAGTCTCGATTCTGTCTTTATATATTGTACGACATCTTTCTGCTCGGACATATTCAAACTATATATATAAATATATATATATATATAGCATAACATTGTATCATTGATATGGGGAAGACACTGCCTCCTGTAATACAGTAATAACTAGCACAGGAGGTAGGGCTTCAAATCTACACTGAATGTACTTTTGATTGATAAATAAAGATTATTATTATTTATATATAAATTATACGCTCACGCCCGGACACACAATAAATACATATAGACAATAACCGAAACTGTTATGATATACATACTTAGATACTTGATATAAATAAACTTAAATATAGGCTACATAAATACATATATGCTCCGGGCGGAGGATTCACCCCGGCAGGGAGACCAAACGGCCGGGGGTCAGGGCGACAGGTGAAGAAACCGGCGGACTATCCTAGCCGAGTCGAGCAAGACCGCTTTTTGCATCTTGCCTGCGAGCGAACCGCCACGGAACCCCAGCCGCCTCAGATGGTGAGCGAGGCTGACTGGGACTAACCCATTGGCAGATATAACGATCGGGATGATTTCAGTGGACTCCACATGCCACATGGCGGTAACCTCGTGAGCCAGATCAAGGTACTTACGTTTTTTCTCCGTCTCAGCTCTCACAAGGTTCTCGTCATATGGAATTGTGATGTCCACCAAAAACACCCTCGACTGTGCCCGGTCTAACACCACGATATCAGGCTTATTCGCTAAAATAGTCCTGTCCGTGATTATAGACCGGTCCCAATAGAGCCGGATTCCGTCGCGTTCTAGCACTGGCACCGGTGTATACTGGTAATAAGGCAGCCGCTGATCCAAGAGACCGTACATTAGAGCAAGCTCTTGGTGAAGGATTTTGGCTGCTTGGTTGTGTCTGTGCAAATACTCAGTGTTGGCAAGAGCCGAACAGCCCGAAAGCACATGTCTGAGTGACTCTCCGGGATGGCGACAGGCTCGACAAATGTCGTGAGTGCCATCCTTCAGAATGTACTTTCGGTAGTTCCGCGTCTTAACCACCTGATCTTGTATCGCACAGATAAACCCTTCGGTTTCCCCAAAGAGGTCTCCGAAGCGCAACCACTGCACGGACGCTTTTCTATCAATATGGGGCTCATGAAGAGCCTTAAAAAAGCGTCCGTGCAGCTCCTTCCCCTTCCATACGGTCTCTCGGTCAGAGGTGCTCAGTACCACCGGTTTCTGCCAATCGCTCTTGGCCAAGGATAGGGGGGTGAGTCCTTTATCACATTCTATGACCTCCACATGCATCGGAGACTCCCTTTTCGTCTCGAAGTAGGTCCTGAGGCTGCATATCTCCCGATTGTGCATGGTTTTGGCGCTGAGTAGGCCTCTGCCACCGCACTTTCGGGGGATATACAACCTCATGACAGACGATTTTGGGTGATGCATACGGTGGAGAGTCATAGTCGTGCGGACTCTTGTATCCAGGGCGTCAAGTTCGGTCTGAGTCCATCTGAGCACGCCAAAGGAGTACATGAGAACGGGCATGACCCAGCCGTTATAAGCTCGGATCTTATTGGCGCCTGACAAGTAACTTTTACAGATCTTTGTCAGACGTCGAAAAAAGTCCTCGCAAACTGACTGTTTCATGTCCGCCTCATTCACCCCTACGGATTGTGACATGCCCAGATACCGGTATGTTTCAGCTTCAGAGAGGGTCTTGATGTTAGTTGGCCCGGGGTTACCAACATGCAAGACCGCACATCTAGCCCAAGCTCCATTCTGATGGAACTACTAAACCCCGTGGTGAGGTTCAGTAATTCCCTCAGACGAGTAGCATTGGGTGCCAGCAGTTTGAGGTCATCCATGTAGAGAAGGTGAGGCACTTTTGTCCCTCCTCTCCGAAACTGAAAGCCTGTCCCCGAATTCTCTAGTAATGTACTAAGAGGATTCAAGGCCAAGCAGAACCATAGTGGACTCAGACAGTCGCCCTGGAAGATACCCCTCCGTATCCTTATCCGGTCATCGGCAGCCGCCAGCCGCTTGCCATGGAGACAAAGGATCGTGCTCCATTGCCCCATACACGACCGGAGGAAGTCTTGAACTGTACTATCAACTTTGTACAGCTCAAGGACCCTCAAGAGCCATGAATGAGGCACCGAGTCGAATGCCTTTTTATAGTCAATCCAGGCTGCGGCGAAGTTCCGGCGGTTGCGTTTGACCAGCTGGCCCGCAACGGAATCGATGAGAAGGAGCTCCTTAGTACCGCGGCTACCACCCCGGCATCCGTTCTGAGCTCCAGATATGATGTTATTTTCGTCAACGTGACGGGTTATCTTGGAGCTCAGAACGGATGTCAGTGTCTTGTAGATGGTAGTAAGACACGTAATGGGGCGGTATTTAGATGGGTCCGCGGTATCGGTGGTCTTTGGAGCTAGGTGAGTGATCCCGGTGGTGAAAAGGTTCGGGAGCGTCCTTTGCTCGAGAGCCTCTTGAAATTGGCGAGCCAAGGTGACATGGCAAGCCGAGAACGCCTTCAGCCAGTAGTGGTGCAGTCCGTCGGGCCCCGGACTTTTCCAGTTCGCAGCCCGCCTTACTGCACCAACTACATCCTCCAAAGAGATGGCGACCGGGTTCATCGGCTTAATTGCGGCACATGCCTCCTCTATCGCCGCAATCCAAGGGCCCTCATCGTGCTCTACCTCTCCTGACCAGATACTTCGCCAGAAGGCGATGAGGTCGGCCGGACTCGGCTGTGGAGAGACAGAACAGACTGCAGGGCACTCCAGTTTTTTGTAGAACCTTTTCTGATCACTCGAGAAAAGACGATTCTGCTGAAATCGCTCGACTCTTTCCGAGTATCGTCGTATGCGGTTCCCCCACGCAGCGATTTTCTGCTTCAGATCGTCGATGCGCTCCGTTAGTTTTTGGGTTATGTCGGCTTGATCCAGCCTAACCCCGAGCCCATTGAGGGCTATCCTAACAGAGCGCACAATCCTTGGCCTTGTGTTGCCCGACCTGAAGCATAGCAGTCTGCCAATGAGTCTTCTGGCGTGGGTGATACGGCACTCTATCCTCCTCTTCCAGGCTGGTTCTGCTCTGGTGTTATTAGCAGAACGCCCTGGCCGCCCTGGTTCCTTGATTTTAATACCAATGAACCTATGGACGGCCATAGCTGCCCCGAAGAGAATAGAAGCCGTATCATCCAGGCCAGTGCTGACCGCCAAATGCTGGGGAAGCATTTGGTTGACAGCCTCAATGACATCCCGCGTCGCTATATTCAGCGTAATACGGGAGAGCCGCGGACGATCCTCAAGAGGAGCAGTACGGATTTCAGAAATCGTCTCTTCTAAAACCCTTCTCATCCGCTCTAAGTCCAGGGCGACTGTTCCCTCGGTGTCCTCCTCCACATGCAAATCTTGGGACATAGGTTCAGTCTCTTCGCGGGCAGGTGCCGCCGGTGAGACGATTTGCTCTGCGGAAGAGGTTACTACTTCGGGAACAGCCTCACGTCGTATTATTATTATTATTATTATTATTATTATTATTAAATACATAAACATATATATACACACATACATACTTATAAGCACACTATAATACAAGTAGGTACATATCTACTTAGTTATTTTTGGTTTTTCCTTCTTTTCCTTGTTTTTATTAGTAATATATTTTTCTTTTTTTTACATACACTTTTTTAAATTCTTTTCTTTCTTTACTTATTTATCTATTTTTTTTTATTTTTTAAAATATTTTTTTGATAATATTAAATATTAAAAAAAAGGGATGCTATCAGGATAATACAAACTCTTGTAGCCAACAGACGCGGGACTCGAATTACGTCGCAATTCATAGTAGTATTTAGTATAACAGGGAACGTTGGCTTGAATCAGACTGACAGCAGGAGCGGAAATAAACTTGAAAGCATTTGTTTCAAATGTACATGCCTACGCCTCTTACGATCAATATTAACCCAAGAGTCATTTTTGAAGTATTCACGTTTGCGCTAACTCCCACCGCACTCCGGTACTCTGAACCGAGCCTATTTCGGGTATAATGTAAATGTAGCCTTAGGCTTACTTGGGTTTTTAATTGCCGTAGAATAAATTAGACATTACATTGCTGTTGTGTGTTATCGTTTGCGTGAATCACACTCAGTATCATACTATTATCTCCGGACTGTCCGGTTCCATTTATCTGTATAAAATATACAAACTATTAATGTAGCAACGCAGCGAACTTGTAACTAAGAGTATACATCATCTGTTCTAATGAGACTTTTAAGCGTTCGGTGACAGTTTTATAGTAGCGCCACTGAGGTAGATTCTTTTTCCACTGAGGTAGATTTGACGACCTCCGTGGCGCAGTGGTATGCGCGGTGGATTTATAAGACGGAGGTCCTGGGTTCGATTCCCGGCGGGGCAGATTGAGATTTTTCTTAATTTGTCTTGGTCTGGCTGGTGGGAGAGTTTCGCCGTGGCTAGTTACCACCCTACCGACAAAGACGTACCGCCAAGCGATTTAGCGTTCCGGTACGATGTCGTGTAGAAACCGAAAGGGGTGTGGATTTTCGTCCCACTCCTAACATGTTAGCCCGCTTCCATCTTAGATTGCATCATCACTTAACATCAGGTGTGATAGCAGTCAAGGGCCAACTTGTAGTCGATAAAAAAAAAAAAGATTCCTAGTTTGGTCATATCTCCGCGCCTCCAAGGTTTGCGTCCTGTGTCTAGGTACTGACTCTGTCCTTGGTTTTTTTAATGCCATGGGCTAGCATTTGACTGCAATCGCGCCTGATGATAAGCGATCTCTCGCCTAGAAGATGCCTATTCAATCTTGACTTAGAGATACCCATATTGTAGCTGGTAGGGAAAAGCGGGAATTTTAACAATGCGCTTGAGGAATGGTCTAGTTTAGTTGCGAAACTGCAAAATATTATTATTCAAATTGTTTATAATATACCTATGTAGTTGAAACAATATGTTCCGACGAGAAGAGAAAATAGGTTTCAAGAATGGATACTGACATAAAAATGACATTTTATGGTTATTATTTTTCTTTAAAGCCTTCAGTGTATTGTGTATATAGTGCGGTCCAGGCATCGAAAGAATAAACGTATACAAAGGACAGATATGTGTAAGCGGACGAGTATAAGTGTCCAAATCCCTCGTTATATCCTGAAATATGCTCAGATAACAGCAAAGAAAGCAGCAAAGGCAAATGTATCTACGGTAAAATAATGTAAATATATAAAAAAATAATAATAATAAAAAATAAAAAATAAAAAAAAAAAAACCAAAAATTAATAAGAAAAAAAAAGAAATTATAAATAACGAAAAGAAAAGGAAAAAAAATATATATGTATATATATTGTATTATAGCGTGATTATATGTATGTATATGTTTATGTATTTATATATGTCAGAGTAGAAAGATGTCGTACAATAAATAACGACAGAATCGAGAATGCAATAAAAAAAATCCCTCGTTATGTTGTCAGTTTGACAAGAAGGACTCATTGGTTTTCTTCCTTTTCGATGACTCAACTATAAGTAGGTAGGTCCTATTTTAGCAAAAGGCCCATGTTTAGCATTACAAGGGACTGATCATGAGTTAGCACTGACCTATCAGACTATCATTATAGTATAAATACGAGCTAGCATTGACCCGTTACTCTATTATTGTAGTATAAATACCTAGTACTGATATAAAAAATAAACACGTGCTGTGTATTGTCTCACTATACAACGCTACGTGACACACATATCTATAAAGTTAGAATAGGTCATACACAACAAACATAAATACATTCAAGCTCTATGCTTAAACATAATAAAGAAAATTAAAATCAACTCAAAAATTTAGAAGATACAGTAGATTTTACCAAAATTAAAAGGTAATTTATGTAATACTAGCAGACGCCCGCGACTCTTTCGCGACGGAAATTCTTGTGATAGTTGGAAAAAGTAGCCTATATCCTTTTCAGGGTCTAAACTATCTTGTTCTAAATTTTATTAAAATGGGCATTTATATGTATATGGGTGGGATAGCCCATTTCCCGTCAAGCAATATCCTCCGTCCCGTCCATTGTACTAAAGATCAACATTTTTGTTAAACATTGTCCGACATTATAGTATATTAACATTAACAATATATATGTATGGACTACTTGATAATATGAAAGAATACCAGTTCCAAAATGCTGACCCCTATTCAGTACGCATAATGTACAGCGGCAGTTTCGCGCTTTTTACAAATTTTCCCGGCAATTATTCGAAATTTTCTCACCTTTTAAACCTTCCCTAGACCTCCACGAACATTTCAAGACCGAGATAAGATAAATCGGTTCAGCCGTTCTCGAGGTTTAGTGAGACTAACGAACTAATTCATTTTTATATTTATAGAAGATAGAAGAAGATAGATTTACATAAAACTCGAGAACATCACTGACTTTTCGAAGTTACTATAATAAAGATAATCTGGTGAAAGCTGAAAAGGTATCAAAATACTTGGACCTTGCTCATGAGATTACCGCCATGCTAAATGTTGATTTAACACTGAGTGTTCCTATAGTCGTTTCAGTCAACGGTCTTATAGCGAAAAGCTTTGACCAACATCTTAAAAGCTTTCGCTTCGTTGGTCCCCGCAGCAGGCGGAATGGATTTTTTTATAAATTTTTAATAGTGTTTTTTTTTTAATTTTAAAAATAATTGTAAATAAATAAATGAGAGTTAATGGGCCTAAATACAATAAAAGAAAGTGTTTAAGATTTATGGTGACTAGACGAACTTACGTACGTATTCTTATAGAAAATTATTGAATTATGTACCTACTTTATTATTTTGCATTACTATGCTTACGTTTTTTTACTTACTTACGTTTTAATTATTATACTTGCGTTTCACTGTAGTTCAGAATAATTTGCATTTGAAGGATGGATTCCTATACTGGATTGTAGAATTATAATTTGTTCGTTTTATTTAAAGAATAAAGGTTATCTACGAGGTTTTCATGCGGACAAAGTCGCGGGCGACTGCTAGTCTAAAATAAATACATATCCGAATATTCGTATAGTTATTAATCTAACAATTTTGATCGATGATCCAATCTGTGTTATTATTAAAATAAAATTAAGATATTTTAAACGCGTATTTCATATGCAAAAACTTTTCATATTATGTAGTAATTAGTTTTATTGGCAGTGAATCAATCGTCTTCAAGTTTTTGTGTGCAAAAAGCTTTTTAATTTATTCAATATTTTTTACAGACATCGTGTCCGTACCTATCCGTCCGTATTAGTCATATAGCTAGATACTTATAAATTTTACAAAAATATTCACACTAGCAATTATAAATGACTGCATTACAGACATTGCAAAAAAATAGTTCATATGATATGAACTTACAATTATTTATTTTCTTGCAATGTCTGTAATAGAAAAACGAATTGACTTATATTGTTCATTTGGTTACCTTTTCTTCGTAATCTCTTAGTTGTTAGGAAGTTGGAAGTATGTTCTGTTGTTGCTCAAGCAATGTTTTTTTTTAAAATTGAACTTTAGAACTTACGTTGCAGTGGGTACCGCGTTTTTTGTTATTTGTATCGAATGTAGATACATCGTTGTGTTTGAAAGTGCTTAAAAAAGGCCTATGTCTAGCAGTGGACGTCTATCGGCTGCTATTGATGATGTACATAAATTCGTCAAACACGTAGCAAACTGTTATCTCCGCGGTGGTATAAAATTTAAAACCTAATGCAGAACGTAGAACTAAGATCGCCTAAACGATTTTTGTGTGCTCGTGCACTTATAAATCAATAGTGCAGGCCCTTTAAGACTTGAATAAAATACATGTTTGCCTTATTTGACTTTGACTTATAGCATTGGTACACAATTCCTATGAGTCACATAACTTTAAATGATCGAACAATACGAACCTTCTTTATTGTATTGGAGAGAAACCCTTGTGAAAGTTAGATTTAATTTATTCTTCGGTAAAGATCCGGTGGTAAAAATTCCTCGTACAGTCATTTGTAATTTGGAAAGGAAATAGTGGTTAGGTTAAAAGGATGCGGCTTTACAAAATAATTAGCGAAAGACACGCTGAAGCATGACATTGTTTGTTAGGTTAGGTCAGTTGATCCAGTAGGTAGTATTAAATTATCTACCTATCTTTAGATAACCTATCTAACTATCTTTAGATCACGAGGTTTTGTATCACGTTATGAAATATAGAGCTTTTATTTTTCTCAAGTAATTCTTTACAAACATTCTTAGCCCAGAATTGAGGAAGATTGCGGTGAGTTCTTGCGCCTAGAAGATAATTCCTCGCCAGTCATTTAGTAAGCCCGCCATTACAGTAGCTTGGTGGATCTAAGCTCCATATTTGTTCTCCTTGTAATGAGGGAGGCCTTATCTGATAGTGATGATGAGCTGAAGCGCTCTCCGGAGCGGTACAAATGCTAAAGGAATGAAGACGCTGCGCTGAGCTCGTCATTGTTAAAATCGTAATTACACGAGAGTGAGACGCGCAACAAAACATTTGCCGAATTGATAAAAATATAGGTAGCGTGAACTTTTTATCATGTACGTATATCACGTGTTCGCGGTTGCTTGACCCGCACGCCGGTATCATGCCCCCCCGTATAAGTATTATTACGACTCATTCCGACATTAGGTCAGGATACAAGGATGCGAGTGCATTTATTTTTATTTAATATGAAGATAGCTCCATCTTCATCATCGTTGTCATCATGATGATCATCATCATTATCAGCCTATTCGCGACCGACTACAGGACTAGTTGGTCTAGTCTATTCTGTAATTATGTTTTTATTAATTGACATTGTGATTGTTGAATTTGTCTCTATCTCTCTTTGTCGCGTTAGACGCAGAAACATAGAGTCGGTATTCACGCCGTCGAGTTATAAAAACAACCTTACTGAATAGCCTCTCAGGCTCCTTGTTTACAGGAGAGATGATATGGAGCTTACACCCATCATGCTACTTTAACGCGGGTAGGCGAGCTTACCTTCACTTGATTATACTCTATTCTGTGAATATCTGTACTTTTGTCAACAATGGAAGCGTAGGGCATTGTATAGAATGCAAATTTATTATTTGAACCGTCTAAGTTAGGTACATTGCAAGGACATGAGTCGTGCGCAAATGTTCATGCCTTTACTTACAAACTTGTTCCATTCTAAGATATGTATCTGTTTAGTTTTTATAATCTAAAATACTTTGCTTACACGTGCTTCATTTTAATTTTGGTTAGTAACCGCGAAATTAAATTGAGATTCTGGTTTAAAACAATTCGCGTTTTATAGGTGCAAAAATATTCATTATCTTTGTGGGAATACAGATACTTTGTTTTAAATGAGTAAGATTTAAATATTAGTAATATTAATATTAATGCTGCAATCAATGCTTGTTTATTACCAAGATAATTTATGTAATTCATACATATGAAATACAACTTACACTCATCACAAAATCTCTAAAATTATTGAATTGAATTGAAAAGTATACTTTCTAGATTTCTCGATACTCCCCTGAGAATGTGATCTACCACAAATCGCATATAATACTTTTAGGTACCTAAATTAGCAAGACCTTTAAAGTCTCGCTAATTTAGGTACTTCAAAGTATTTAAGTTATGCAAACTTTAAATCCTAAAATGGCAACACACTTGTACAATTAAAGTAGGTAATTTATAAGCATGAATAAATCGTGTAGGTTTGTTTTAAAATCGGAATTGAGTTGACTGTTTGGTTCCAAATCCAAATATTGGACTCTAGTCTAACAGACTAGAGTCCAACATTTGGGTCTAGTAGATATGAGTAGGAAAAAAAAATGTTCTTTTTGTAGCATAAAGAAGTTATATGTTCTCAGGAGGAGCAAGAAAGAGATTGCAAAAAGAGAAAGAAAGGAAAGAGAAAATTTGTACCTACTCTAAATAAGCACGGAGTTTATTTAGAGTACCTATGAGTTACATCTATACTAATATCATAAAATTGAAGAGTTTGTATGTTTGTTTGAACGCGCTCAACTCAGGAACTACTGGTTCTAATTGAAAAATTCTTTTTCTGTTGGATAGTCCACTTATCGAGGAAGGCTTTAAGCTTTTTAACATATTTACTGCAGCCAATAAGAGTGAACGATCAGTGGAAAATGAAATTTAAAAATGTGGAAAAAGGGGGAAATTATTCATCTTTGAGAGATTTATAATATAATGAGGTATAAAGAGTAATTTAGGTTTTTTTATTTTCAATAAAGTTATATTTAAGTTAATTAGTTAGTTATTATAATTATTCTGTTTTTTTTTTATATAATTTTCGTACCTCAGTAGGTTTACTTTATTGTTAATATTTTTCTTTGATTATATTTATGTTTGATTATGACAATTAAAAAAAATATTTATAATTGAAAAACGTTTAAGTAAACATAGGGGGAGGGGGTAAGAGTTTTGCTTACTTTTGATGACAGGGGGGTTGGGGGGTATATAATTGTATTAAATCTGCTTACGTAATATTTGAACGGCCTCTAAGTTCCGTAGACACTTAAATGTAGAACTTAAAAATTGGGATCTACTTTCTGCAATTTACTATCTACGGTATTAGTAAAACTTGATTCACGTATTTAACTTCGTACCGTAATACCTAGTGCTAGATGTTAAACTGGGACGATTTTCTAAATACTTTCACCGGCTTTTATATACCAAGCCAAAAAGACTGCGAACTTTACTATTGCCGTAATTATGAATTTAGTACTAAGTTGCATTAGCATAGTGAATGGATAAACCTGAATGGATGACCTGGATTGCAACTGCATACATAGTGCAACTAGATTTTGTTGCTTACCTAGAGAATAAATCTTATTTATCCATATGCTGTATTAATCCCAGTAATAGGCACGTTTGGAACTTGCGTCCTTTGTTAGCGACCATGCATTTACACTATCACAAAATTATAGACCTTTAATTTATTTTTAAATTTTAACAAGAGATCCATCACGTCTTAACACTAATCGTGTACATCATTGCCGCCTTGTACAGTGAAACTAATTACTGTATTATCACTAGACATAGATAACAATAACAATTTATAAAACCATATAAATAAATTGGTTCAAATAATTACCAGAGAGTTTGCATTCGAGATCATGGAAAACAGTTAAATTACGATTATATTTTCTATTGTCATCACACCCTAGTTCTATATCCATTTGTAATACTTTATTGAAATACACAGTTTTATTTAAACTATTTATTATCGCGGATTGTTTATGTTAGCGCGGCTAGTATGCGCTTTGGAAGGGACAGATACAACTGGTCAAAGCGCTGCGACGCTCTGCGCTCTAACGGAATCAGTGATGTGAATGTGAGAGAGGGGCTCGCTTATCGGTACAAAAGCAATTATTATATTATTTTATTCATCATTAGGTATTATCATTGTTTTTGCATACTTTGTTTCCGTTCATATTTCCGTTAGATAGAGAATTGATAATCCTAAAATTGGTATAATAATTTATTTTTGCGCAATCTCTTAGGTCCAGAAATTTTGATTTTAACTATATGCATATTATAAAGTGATATATGACTATATGGCGGTCCAAGTATCGATAGAAGACATTTTAGCAAAAGACCGATATGTAAAAGCAATCGATTATCACCTCTGTCCCTATCTCTCGTAAGCAAAAATGTTGTCAAGAAGGATTAATTTGTTTTCATTCGTTCCGTTGTCTCTACTTATTGTAGTTGTAGTTAGTTATATTGGCTGCGGATTTTCACATAATTTCAAAATGGCTGCCGGCCTGAATCCGTTAATTTTCGAATTCCTTTCTATCTTAATGCGCTATTGCATTATTGTTTTTAACATTTCTCCAGATGAAATGTTTTGTGTGGGAAAGTTTAGGTTATCAAAATTCATTTTTTCATATCAATTTTATTTAATACTTACGTATTATAGCTGTTTTCAGATATTAATTTTCATACTTAGGCATATTATCACGCCTAGGTAAATCCTAGGTACCTACTGTCAAAATAGCCATCTTTACCTATTGACGATTCTTTTCCTTAGGAGGAGCTGTTGTTGAAATAATTTTTTGTTTTGTTTTTATTTATTGGATGAAATACAAAATTATTCTACTATTAATAATACCTACTTATTTTCAATCTAATATATACTAATAGTACCTAATAGACTAATTACTAATTTACTAATCTATACTAATATTATAAATGCGAAAGTAATTTTGTGTGTTACGCAATCACGCCTAAACTACTGATCGGATATGAATGAAATTTAGTACTGAGATAGTCTAAATTATCTAGCAATTTTTTGTGGAATTTTCACAAGACAGAATTTCTCGCGGACGGAGCCTGGGGCAACCGCTAATCAAATCTATATTAATATTATAAATAGGTAAAGTTTATAAGTTTGTAAATAAAGTTCCGTTTGGGCTAATCTTCGGAACTACTGATCCGAATTTAAAAATTCTTTAACCAGTAAAATGCTACGTTATCGGTGAGTGTTATAGGTTATATTTTATATTTGTATTGTATACATTACTCGAGTTATCACTGTTTTAGTCGCGCGAGTCGGACCGTGAAATTTATTAAATTTAGCTTTAGGCGCGTACGCTGCTTTAGATATTGGATATAATTGAAAACATTGTTTGAAAACTTTATGCATCTTAAAAAGTTCTACAAAAAGTCCACAATAGCATATGTCTATCTTTTATATTTTAGCAAATATTAAACTTTTTGCGTTTTAAGAAATCATTTAATTCATATGCTTACGTTTACGTCATTATTTATACAACTAAACTTAAATCCTTATCAAAATAAATTATTTAATAATCACAAGGATATTATAGAGATAAGATTTGCCTTTTACAGTATGTTAATTAGTTATATTACGTAGGCGAGCGCTAAGAAACGTTTTTTCTAATACTCACCTCCGGGGTCACTCACTTAAGGGGTCAAACGGGAGTTTAAGACTACACCAAGTTTCACGCGGACGAAGTCGCGGGCGTCCGCTAGTATATATTATATAGGTATCTAGGTTATTAAGTAAGAGTTGTTTTTATTGATCTGCGTTAAAAATGTCAACTTTGCAAGTTAAAATGTTCTCTGCAGCATTTTTTTGGTGTCATAATATTGTGTTTTAACTTTGTGTAACCAACGTTGTTTGGTTGAATAATTATTACCAATCATCTAGTCTCTTCTGAATTTGCAGCATATGGAACTGACTATTTAGCACTACACAATCAATTTGTATAGTGTTTAGGCAAACGTCTCCTGTTCAGAGACGACTTGATGATAGGTACGAAGTCTACTTAGAAACTTAGGTAGGTAGGCTAGACACATTAAGAAAAACATTTTTAAAAGAGTTCTCTATTGTCATAACGCCTTCTTTTAATTCATTAAAATATTAGTCAGGAATAATTTCTATAGAGTTAATTGAAAGATCTATATTTGACATATAATGTACCTATATTTTAGTACAATGCTTGTAACTCATCCCTGTTTGGCGGTTGAGTGTGAGTTACTGCGATTGAAGTGAGGAACTCAATGACCAGTGAAAGTGTTGTGGTAACTGTACGAAGGTACATAAGCACTATACTGGTAGGAATAGCTCCCGTCAAACTCGACTCCGCTTGAAACATGAGGCGTATGCGCAGTGAAGAATTGTACCTGCGGGATGAATGATTGCATTCGTACCTATAAACGTTTTAAAATTTTGTGAGAAATCACGTTTTTGGGACAAAAAATTAGGTTAATAAATATACTTGGGTCGTAGAATTTGGGAGTGCGCGTCGGGTCGGCGCAGGAGACGGACGCGTACGGAGCTGAGTCATTTTTTAGATCGTACGCGATAAGCGTGCATCTAAAAAAACATTTTAACAAAAAATAAAAACGCCTTCAAAACGCACTAAAAAGTAAAAAATAACTACGCCATTTACTTACTTTAATTTACTTCACACATCTATGAAGTCGGTGCCATCCAAGTTTAGGTAAAGACTTTAAAGTAGAAAGCTCGGGTGGCACCGACTTCATAGATGTGTGAAGTAAATTAAAGTAAGTAAATGGCGTAGTTATTTTTTACTTTTTAGTGCGTTTTGAAGGCGTTTTTATTTTTTGTTAAAATGTTTTTATTTCATACTTTTTAGTGCTTTATCAACAACGAACATACTAATAAACCTACTCGAACTAAACCATAAGTACCAATATTCTCTAGATACTTATAACATTCCGACGTCCCTGCAAAAGTGCATATAAAGTTTGAAGAGTTTCCTCGAGTTTTCGTAGATCTCATCATTGGATCATGACATAGTAAACATTAAACTAACTGGAAACTATAACCTTTCAAACTTCTCATTGAGACATATTAATCGAGCCAAATCACAAAGTAGCTACTGTAAACCGTTAAAGAGCTCCCTCAACTGTCCTTCTTCTTCATCGCCAGACCCTCAATGACAGTCCCACCCATCTAAATATAAAGTTCTCATTGAGACAAATTAATCGAGCCCAAACACAAGGTAGCTACTGTAAACCGTTAAAGAGCTCCCTCAGCTGTCCCTCGTCTTCGTCGCCAGACCCTTAATGACAATCCCACCCATCTAAATGTAAAGTTCTCAATGAGACAAATTAATCGAGCCCAAACACAAGGTAGCTACTGTAAACCGTTAAAGAGCTCCCTCAGCTGTCCCTCGTCTTCATCGCCAGACCCTTAATGACAGTCACAGCCCATCTAAATGTAAAGTTCTCATTGAGACAAATTAATCGAGCCCAAACACAAGGTAGCTACTGTAAAATGTTACAGAGCTCCCTTAACTGTACTTCGTCTTCATCACCAGACCCTTAATGACAATCCCACCCATCTAAATGTAAAGTTCTCATTGAGACAAATTAATCGAGCCCAAACACAAGGTAGCTACTGTAAACCGTTAAAGAGCTCCCTCAGCTGTCCCTCGTCTTCATCGCCAGACCCTTAATGACAGTCACAGCCCATCTAAATGTAAAGTTCTCATTGAGACAAATTAATCGAGCCCAAACACAAGGTAGCTACTGTAAAATGTTACAGAGCTCCCTTAACTGTACTTCGTCTTCATCACCAGACCCTCAATGACAGTCACAGCCCATCTAAATGTAAAGTTCTCACTGAGACAAATTAATCGAGCCCAAACACAAGGTAGCTACTGTAAAACGTTACGGAGTTCTCTTATATATAGATCGGCTCCATCATCAGATCGACTCCAGATTTTCATCAAATTGTAGTGATTTGAAATACTTACCGGAAAAATTAACAAACGTACTTGTTGTCCCTACAATTTTTGAAAGTTCCCCTCGTTTTCTCCAGGATCCCATCATCAGATCCTGGTTTCCTTATCATGGTACCACCACCGGATTATCTACTTTCCAACAAAAAAAAGAATTATCAAAATCGGTTCATAAACGACGAAGTTATGCGCGAACACACATAATATATACGGTCGAATTGAGAAACTCCTTTTTTTTTGAAGTCGTTTAAAAATAGACTGGGAGTTGTTTGTTACTTTGTGTCGTGTTGTTTTCTTTCAGAGTAGTTTAAATAACAGGCCCTTTTCAGGGCCGTTGTTGTTGTTATTACGTAGTTTATTACCGTCGTTGCTACTGTTAATTTTGTTGTTTTTCCGTGTAGGTAGTTACTAATTTTATTTTATTAATAATTTTGATTAACCGTCGGTAATTCTTGACCCACCTGTGTTGCTGGATGGATAAGTCTATTATTGTTAGCTAGTTGTTGTAGTTTTCTTTGTCTTGTTTTCATTTATTTTCGTTGTTTTGTTTGCTGGAGCTTGTTAAAGTTGACCCGCCTGGCTTGCCAGACGGGTGAATGTTTGGAGATGGACGATGAGCGGTCATTGGGTATTGAGAAGGCATCTGTGCGAAGAAGTCGTCGCCTGGCCACCGGGATAGCCCCGCGTTACTTGCGCCAGGAGGAGTCTGTCTCGCCTAGCTCACGAGATTCATCCTTGAGTGGAATTGCAGCTGCTAGAGCTGAGTTGCATACCAATAGGAAGGAGGGCCATGAGGATGTATACAATAGGCGTATCAAGGATCAAACCAAACAGCGGGAGTTCACTGAGCCGATTCTGGATCCTGATGAGGGGACAGTAAGTGGGACCTCATGCCGCGAGGACCCCTTACAACTCACGGCCGAAGAGTTACGGGCCTTAGCGGGCCGGAGTGCTACCGCCATCATGCAGATGGCTTCACGCTCCGGTAACTTGAAAGGAGTGTACGCACGGCGTTTAAAGGAGGCGGCCACGGAGCTCCAAGTTATAGTGGAGGTCCTAGCATCCCGGACGGAGGGGAACGAGACGCGGAGGCTGAGAGCTGATAATAAGCGCCTGAGGACGGAAATCGAGAAAGTCAAGGAGGAGTTGAAAGCCGCTGCCGTTGAATTCCATGATATACGGACAGCAATGAAGGCTTCAAACGGGGCAACAAAGAAAAGCGCATCGGTTTCCACATTGAGCGAGGATGTGTTAGAGGAGCTCAAAGCCACTATCGTGGCTTCAGTTGGTGCTATGCTTGATGCCCGTTTTGCAGGCATCGAGGAGCGTCTTCTTCCTCAGAAGATTCCATGCCCCCTCCGGGCAGAAGATATCAAGAGGCCAGAAGAGTCTGATGGTGCAGCGACGGCTTCCCCTGGATTTTCGCCGTCTACAGCAGGACCTAGCGAAGTTTCACCAGTTACTGAGAGTTGGGCGGCAGTTGCTGGTAAAAATAGGAAGAAGGCTCGTTCAGCGGCGCCTGCTTCTATTACCCCGACAGCTACACAGAAGGTCCCCCCAGCGGCTGCTTCGAAAGCCAGCCTGGCTCTCCCCAAAAGCGCTGCGGTCGTAATAACCTTGGCTCCGAATGCGGCAAAAAAAGGGGTAACCTATGCTCGGCTCCTTGAGCAGGCTGAGCGTAAGGTTGACTTAAAGGAGTTGGGTATTGGAACGGGCGTGAAAATCCGCCGTGCTGCCACAGGAGCAAGGCTCCTAGAGCTCCCTAGTGAGAAAACCCAGGAACAGGCGGAGATCTTAGCTGGCCGATTACGGATGGCTCTAGACGGTTTGGCGGAAGTAACCTGCCCGTCCAAATTAGCGACACTTCGGATCACTGGTTTGGATGACTCGGCAACGGCTGAAAAGGTGGCTGCAGCGATAGCCCAGTTCGGGGGTTGCTCAGCAACTGCAATAAAAGTTGGAGATGTAAAGCAGGGTACCAGAGTGGGGTCGGTCACAGCACACTGCCCCGTGGTTGTCGCAAAGAAGGTCTGCGAAACCGGACGACTTTTGGTGGGCTGGAGTTCAGCTGGTGTGGAGGCTCTGGAGCAGCGCCCCTTGCGCTGCTTTAGATGTATGGGTTTGGGTCATACGGGGTCCATGTGCACCTCGAAGACAGACAGGAGCAAACTTTGTTACAGGTGTGGAGTCATAGGGCACAAGGCGGCAAGCTGCACCGACGTTGTTCGCTGTGCCATTTGCTTTGATGCGGGGTTGCCTTCAGGTCACATCATGGGGAGCAAAAATTGTTTCCCTCCTTCTACTAAGGGTGAAATTGGTTCTCAGCAGTGGGCCAGTGAAAGGCGAAGTCTAGAGCGGGAGGACGCGTCTATGTCCTCATAGACTGCGACTTGCGAGTGCACAGATGTACGCGTTGAAACGTCAAAGTGGCTTAATTTTCAGATCCTTTGGCGCTTCAAATGAGACGCAGACGGCACCGCTGGGTTTTAGTGGGTATTCTGGCTGCTTCCCAGTCAGCGAGTCCCACATACCCGGACGAAGACTGCGCAGTTCTGCCTGCGCAGCCTTCGACCGGGATGCGTAAATGCATTTCCCAGCGATAAAAAAAAAAAAAAAAAAAAAAAAAAAATGGGTCGTAGAATTTTTGACGACCTCCGTGGCGCAGTGGTATCCGTGGTGGATTCATAAGACGGAGGTCCTGGGTTCGATTCCCGGTGGGGCAGATTGGGATTTTTCTTAATTTGTCTTGGTCTGGCTGGTGGGAGACTTTCGCCGTGGCTAGTTACCACCCTACCGACAAAGATGTACCGCCAAGCGACTTAGCGTTCCGGTACGATGTCGTGTAGAAACCTAAAGGGGTGTGGATTTTCGTCCCACCCCTAACAAGTTAGCCCGTTTCCATGTTAGATTGCATCATCACTTAACATCAGGTGTGATAGCAGTCAAGGGCCAACTTGTAGAACAAAAAAAAAAAACAGAATGGCTTCCAGCCGTTCACACTCCTGCATTTCTGCTACGCCCGATATTGAACCCAATGTTATATTGTACTTGGTTTTTTCTTCTTTCTGTTTAAAAATTTTAACCTGAAGTGCATATTCTAAATAATTTTATGTTTAGAAACATTTTCGTTCCAACAATACCGTAAAAAACATGCAATGGTTGTAAATTGCGAAATACACCCTAGTATTTCGCAATTTACAACCACTTCCGGAATTGGGATTTTGTTATAGTTTCTTCACTTATATCAAAAGGATTTTTCGAAGTGATAATCTTTATCGTTCAATGATATAGGTTATCACTTCGAAAAAATCCTGGCTCCGTGGCAAATGGAGGGATGTGGTCTCTGCCTACCCCTATGGGAACAGGGCGTGATGTTATGTATGTATGTATGTATGTATGTATGTATGTATGTATGTATGTATGTATGTATGTATGTATGTATGTATGTATGTATGTATGTATGTATGTATGTATGTATGTATGTATGTATGTATGTATGTATGTATGTATGTATGTATAATCTATAAAATATAAGTGAACTTGGGATGAGAGCTACCACACCACGCTACGCCAATACGGATTGGAAAGTTATGAATAAAATATAAGGTTTCTAAAAATATTTAACCATTTGTCTAATTATTATTTGCATACTAACAAAACCTTTACATTGTTTGAAATCAATACAAAATGAAGCCGTTTAAATATGTACCTCTACTAATAAAAAAAGTTGAGAGATGTCAAGGGACCCGGATGGAATGAAGTTGTTATATATTTTGGTCGTGTTCGGGGAGACGTACGTATTCGTTGTTTGTCTTCCGCGGTGTGTGTTTTGGAGTGCTTCCCAAGCGATACAATAGCTTACTATAGCAAAAAGTGTCGTTACAACTTTTCGTGACAATTTTTTTCGTCTAGCCCCCTTTCACAACGCGCGATAAGGAACTATGTAGACAGGTCAAGATTAATAGGTAGGTACTTTTAATCTAATTAAGAATTTGATTAGTAGTTAATATGTTTAAAAATAACAGATAGAAGTAGTAGTAAGTATGTATTATTATTTCTTTGTTAATTATGGATAATGTAAGGAAGTTCTTTTTAATTCTCAATGAACGAATAAATTATTAATGGTGAAAAAATATCTACCTTACAAAAATACATACCTAATAAAAATTTAAAATATACAAAAAATCATGACAATCGGTCTAGCCCTTCAGTTCGATAACTACACTGTGACAGGAGATTTTTATATATGGAGTTATCTTTCTTCTAGGAAATACTTAATAGCAGCCCAGAAATGGAAAATTAGTAATGTTATATTGTCTTGCCTCAAAGAAAACATCCAGCCAGATGTGAGTCAGTGAAGTGAACCTACCAACTTGCCATGTAGTAGCGTGGAGGCTCCAAATCCCTTGTCTAAAAAGAAGGGAGTTCTGGCGCTTACTGAAGAAAGGTTTGGTATATAATTTGTCAACGTTTTGATCACAAATGCTGGGAAGAGTCTGAATATCTCAAGCCGCCTCGGAATCTTCGCAAGCTCTGCCTTATCTCTTTAAGATATACTATATAACTAAACAATGTAGATTTAGTATCATTGTTTGTAACTTTCTAACAAAAACCTTCTAAAAAATGGCTACGCCAATTTATTTTCATGTATTTTCTTGCAAACGAACTCGCGCTATTCGCCATTTTTCTTATTCTTCTAAATTAAATATTTGAAAGGTAAAGCGAGTAAGCTAGCGAAGCCTTAATTTTTATAATTAAATATAATATAATTGACGACCTCCGTGGCGCAGTGGTATGCGCGGTGGATTTATAAGACGGAGGTCCTGGGTTCGATTCCCGGCGGGGCAGATTGAGATTTTCCTTAATTTGTCTTGGTCTGGCTGGTGGGAGGCTTTCGCCGTGGCTAGTTACCACCCTACCGACAAAGACGTATCGCCAAGCGATTTAGCGTTCCGGTACGATGTCGTGTAGAAACCGAAAGGGGTTGTGGATTTTCGTCCCATTCCTAACAAGTTAGCCCGAATCCATCTTAGACTGCATCATCACTTAACATCAGGTGTGATAGCAGTCAAGGGCCAACTTGTAGTCGATAAAAAAAAAAAAAAAATAATATTCTATAGCATTTAAATTGTAGTCATTAAAAGGTGTTATTAAGTTTTCCGTTTGTTTGTCAGTATTTATTATTAAGTTTTTTTATATTTAACACGTTTTGTTTTTGCTACGTTTTATAATTAGCCAAGTATTTTTACGTTTTGTACAGGGAAAATAATCTGTTTAATTCATTTAAGCTTCTGGCTCCTAGAAGGTCATCTATAAATGACCTCTTGTGTCTGATAACTCGTCGACTCGTACTTAATTGTGATTAGTTAGTTTTGGGGTATATTATTATCGAGTCTATATTAGATAATTGGGGTAAATTTAATTGAAAAAAATATATTTTCTGGTCCCACGACAGCTAATGATTTTAGTTTTCGGTAAACTTTAGTTATTACCTACTTAACCTTATAATATTTACGTGTAGAAAGTTCTACTCTATTTTAAAACAATAATTTTTTTACTTTAATATTTCTTAAATTACTAATTAACTAATTACAATTTGCTAGAAAAATGTAAATCTTGATAAATCTACGCCTTATAGAGACTGCACGGTATTATTCTATTAATAATCTTGCTGCTATAGACTAGTATTTATTTCAAGTATTGCTGTTAACCCAACTAGTAAAATTATTGTTTTATAGAAAAATGATATAGAAGTAAATCCAAATCCTACTTTGCGTAAAAAACAACCAGCTTTTCCGTCACTTGTGGAGGCAATTAGCCGCGGTGAGAAATATGTCGATTTTGTCTTACACTGTGACACCATGGCCCAAGGGTCTTTGTGTTCTCGTATGTAAGTGTTGATCTATCTAATAAAGAAAAGCTAACGATAATGAATCGTACCAAATTTGGTTTGACAGGGAGAACAACGCGAGCAGAGGAAGTGAGTGTTGATGCATTGTCAAAGAATTCTTTAAACCTACACCCGTTGCCACAAGTCTCGGGCTCTCGTCACAGTTTCCTTTTCTGCTACACCATGGACCCAATACTCGCACGGTTAACCCATGGAATACTGAGATATTCACCTCCACACAAATAATAAAAAATAACTTACTCGTAAATCGCAGATTAACCGCATAACTGATGTCGTTGAACACCAAATGATATCCGTCACATATACTAACGTCGTCTTTAGCTATTTCCACATCCATTTAGGTGTATTAACCGATGATAATCCTTCTTCGTTTTAACTTCTTAGTTCGTTTCACTTGTTTCTTGTATGGAACGGATGTGATCATGCCGCCGAGTTACGCACGGAAGTGGTTAGTTGTGTTTCAATGTACAAGTGCCTGTAGGAACGAGACCGTCTGCAGATTGTACTTGTACGTACTTGCAACTGCATAATACTATATGACACTGTTATTAACCACACATCTTGCGGTTATATTCGAGTATTCACAACTAACCACACGTTGTAGTGGTTGATTTTGATTCACAACAGTTCCATGAAGTGATCACCTGCTTAATTAATTAATTACTTCTGCTCATATTATTATTATTACCTATAACTTTGTAGTGATAAGTATACAAGAATCAGTTAATAATCTCTTTATCGTGAGATAAGCTAGGTTATTAAAAGTCAGCGAAGAAATCCAACAGTCTAAATAACAATTAGGTACCTAATCATTCCTATTGTAGAATAGTAAACTGATTTAGAACACTACTACGTCTTTTCCATAGTTTCACTCGCGTAGATTTTTTTCCTTTTAGAATTTCGGGATAAAAAGAGCCTTTTCGCTATTTCATACTATAGTCTATCTCTGTGCCAAATTTCGCTCCGTTTAGCTATCCTGGTGCGATTGAGTAGGTAATGTACTGAAAATTCATCCATAGGTACATCCTTCTATCCAAACCTTCATACTCATCCTCAGATAGCTAAGTATGACGACCTCCGTGGCGCAGTGGTAAGCGCGGTGGATTTATAAGACGGAGGTCCTGGGTTTGATTCCCGGCGGGGCAGATTGAGATTTTTCTTAATTTGTCTTGGTCTGGCTGGTGGGAGGCTTTCGCCGTGGCTAGTTACCACCCTTACGACAAAGACGTACTGCCAAGCGATTTTGCGTTCCGGTACGATGACGCGTAGAAACCGAAAGGGGTGTGGATTTCATCCTACTCCTAACAAGTTAGCCCGCTTCCATCTTAGATTGCATCATCACTTAACATCAGGTGTGATAGCAGTCAAGGGCTAACTTGTAGTTGATATAAAAAAAAATCAAATCATACTACATAATATTAAAACTATTAATTTTATTAAGTTTGCATTGCATTTTAAATAAAATACTTACGTAATGGAACCAGAACACTTATGATCAGGAGAATTTGAAAACCGACATTTTTTCAGGCATAAATGTACCTTTTAGTTCCTTTCATTCAGCATTAATAAATAATGGACCAGTTTAATTTTTCTTTCTTTATATTCTTTCTATTTTTTATTTCTTTCTATATATTCTCCAATATTTTATTTAAACATTTAACCCAATTTATTATATCTAAAATAATTCCTTGTTTCTAGCTTAATTAAAATATATATCTATACTAATATTATAAAGAGGAAAACTTTGTTTGTTTGTTTGTTTGTTTGTTTGTTTGTTTGTTTGTAATGAATAGGCTCAAAAACTACTGGACCGTTTTTAAAAATTCTTTCACCATTCGAAAGCTACATTATCCACGAGTAACATAGGCTAAATTTTATTTTGAAAAAAAATAGGGTTCCGTAAAATATTTGGGTTTTTCGGACACAAGGTGTAAAAAATCAACCAGAAAAGTTATTTATTTTGCGTACGCTGCCTAAAGTATAAAAGATAGAACCATAAAATGTTCTAATTAATTGGAGATCTTATAAATATCTACAAAAAAGTCCGCGACACACTATACCTATCTATGTCGAGTGAGGCACAACAACCATTTTTTTATTTAAAAATCTTAATTTTTTTTTGGACTACATTTAAACGCATTTATTTTATTCATGCTATTAATTTTTATCAAAATAAACTATTTCATCACTAAGTACAGTTTATGTAGATAATATTTGGTATTTAAAAGATTAAAATTGGACTTTTAGTTTTGAAGTTATGGCGAAATTAAAATATTACTATTTCTGCGTTGCGAAGTGAGCGTCACCAAGGCGGGGGTGCCCGTGCGGGAGGGGAGTTTAGATCTATGTTATAAAAACGATGATGAATCAAGAATTCGATCTTTGTTCAAATATCTATTTAGTACACGGAAGAGTTTGTTCGTTTGTTTAAACGGGCTAATCTCTATCTGCGTGTCGGATTGTAAAATTATTTTTGTTTATTCTGAAGGCTAGACTCAAGAGTGAAATATACTATTTAATATCAATTTATACCCATCAGCTTGCCATAAATATATATTTTTAATGTTAATGTACTGAAATGTCATACAACGTTGAACAAAAATGTAGACCTTTAGTACACGGGACGGGACGGAGAATATTGCTTCACGGGAAACTATAAAAAAATTAAATTGAGAGGGGGAGCGGGGAATGAGCACACTATATGTGCCTTTACACATTTTGTATGAAAGTCTGTCTTTAAAATTAGAAGGGTACCTAAGAGGTTTTCACGCGGACGAAGTCGCGGGCGACTGCTAGTATATATATATATTCGAAAAATAGAAATGTTCTAATTTTCAAAGTTATTCTGTAGGTACTAGGCGAATATTGAATAATATACTCGAATCTAATTGTAAATTCCAATGAACTAATGAAAAATAATATCTATCCGTACTGATAACCTATTATCGTGAACTTGTTATTATTTCAACAAGAATGTTCCAGTTCTTTTTGTGATTATCATTGTGAATGACTATTACAATCATAGTTATACTGTTCACGAGGCCAGTAGTGATATTCCGTAACGAAACAGGACAATGTAAGTTTCGTATTCGACTCAATCTGTCTCTATCAATATTTTCGTGTTAGACAGGTAGAGATGGAGACGAAGTTGAATCTCACACATACATTGCTGCTGTGTGAAAACTAACTCAAAATCAGTTTGCATTGTTCATAATTTTTTTTTATTAACCGACGAAAAAATACGGAGGAGGTTCTCAATTGAACACGTATATATTTTTTTATGTATGACCACGCTTTTTAACAGCTTTTCAACTTTTTACAGAGTTATCCGATTTTGATAATTCCAATGTGGTCCCATTGTCATAATGTTAGGATCTGATGATGATATCCTGGGAAAATGCCGCCGTATAATATACTATAATAGTATAGTACGAGTACGTTACGTGGTGATAAATCAATAAAAAGTAAGAAATAAAAAATTTTAACAAAAAATAGAACCGACTCAAAACGCACTAAAAAGTAAAAAATAACTGTGTCATTTAGTTGCTTTAATTTACTTAAGCATATCTAAGAGTCGGTGCCAGCCAAGATTTCTACTTTAAGGACGTTACCTAGAACCCACAAACTCCTTTACTACGTAAAATAAATGTTCCTTAAACTTGGCTGGCACCGACTTCATAGATATGCTTAAGTAAATTAAAGCAACTAAATGTCACAGTTATTTTTTACTTTTTAGTAAAATTTTTATTTCTTGCTTTTAGTGATTTATTGCCACGTAACGGACTCGTACTATACTGTCATAGTATATTATACGATACTTGTAGCCAAAAAGCTACCGATACTTAAACAAAAACCGAAATCGCTGCAAGTGTGCCTATACAATTTGAAACGTTTCTTCAATTTTCCCAGGATATCATCATCAGATCCTAACATTATGACAATGGGACCACCTTGGAAGTATGTCCTTTGTAATAAAAAAAAATATCAAAATCGGACAACTCCGTAAAAAGTTATGCGTGGTCATACATAAAAAAAAATACGTGTCGAATTGAGAACCTCCTACGTTTTTTTTCGTCGGTTAAAAATAGGGCGACGGTCTCTTACAAAATAGGATGTTTGTGTCATGCAATCGGCCCTCACACGCTCATCAGTCAGCTGTGAGGGCCGATTCATCATCATCATTCATCGAACATCATCATGTTGACGAGTAATTTTTAAGGATTCATGAAAAAATAAAAAAACTGTCGTGTAACAATTATCATTATAATTTGCTACAAACACCACTTTAATATACATAACATAAATTAACAATAAAAATTACTATAAATTAGCTGAAATCCACACCGACATAATCTCAGAAGAATTCTTGTCACTGTTACCTTTCACACAAAAACCTAGATATGTACCTACTACCTTCGTATTTTTAGTGAATGTCCCGTAAATTTTGCAGCCAACATGTTTTATTTTATTCGATTAATTATTTTCGCCATGGAATATTATAATTTGACTGGATGGCAAGAGGTAATTAAATAACGTAAGTCGTATATACTAAACCCATATTTTTAATCCGTCAGCTCTGAGTTACTTTAGAAATTAATAGATATAATTTCCCTAAATAATTCCTATGGTTAACCAAAATCACGTTTAGACCGATTAGGTCGCAGCACATATTAATAGTCAAAGAGCCTGTGATAGCTAGACTTTCGTCATTTTGTAAAAGCTGAAAGCTTGTCAGTCTATACTTCTACTATAGGTATGTACGATAGAGCAACTATTTTAGTTTAAATTGGTTTTTGAAAGTTCAGGCTATCACAGTTTTTCGCTCAAATACCTCTGTAGCATAACGTTAAATAACAAGCATTTGGTATTTGAACCATTGTCAAGAGATCAACTACGAGTTACCCTATTTAGGTTTAGGCTTTGCAAAAATGAAATTCTATTTTTTCAAAGTATATTTTTAGTCAAGTAGAATTTATTACGTCCAAACATTACGTCATAATAAGTTTATTTAGGAAAGACTAATACCTTGCAATGAAAATATTTTCTATACGCATAACTTTGTTTATATCTGAAAATTGCATAAAAAATCATTGATCAGCTTTGATGGTAGCGTAAACAAAACAGAAAGTTTATAAATTTCTATAATCTACCGAAACTTTTTAATAATTCGTCACAACGAAATCCTTTCTGTGGTTTATGCGTAACAAAGGGATAGAAGTGGCATACATATTTTTATTATTTATGTAAAGCTGACATGTATGTCAAGGAATTCAAGCGTCATGAGGTTTCTGATAACTGTTTACGCTACTGTGGGTTCTTACGCTACTGTGGTATCTTTAATCTCTTGGTATTCTAAATTATGCGTTAGGTCTGAGTCACGCAAAACATGTTACTTTGCCGTAAATTGAGTTAACTTCGATTCATATGACTAAGTACCTTCTAACGGTTAGTGCGACCTTATGCTCCCGCAAAAGTTTCGTGCACCATATAAAAATTTAGGTAGGTATAATTTGCATTATAGAGGCTAGAGATTAGGATTATGGAGAACCTTATGACCTTGCCACAAACTCGGCGGCTCATCGTTTTGGTCTAAGATCTTGTGATAGCCAAGCCTTCGTCATTTTATAACCACTGAAAGTTTGGTCTAGTTTAGAGCAGAAGCAGGTTTCAAAGATCAAAACCGACAATCATCAAGCGTAAAGCCTATTTTTTTATATTTTCTTCCATAGGTATAATATGAAAAATCATATCCCGAGTCCCCGAACATTTAGCCTTTGTAAAAACACCCTTACACTAATCCATTTCTATAAAAAGTTCTTGCGGTCTTTTACTATTGCCACAACTTGAACTAAATTGCAATGAAATTGAGCAGACAACTATAAAACCTACCGATTTAACAATGCCAAGTCTAGACTAGTTACATCTAGCGAACTATTTGGTATTTGTGATGATTTGTGCGATACAATACATTTGTAAAAATCCAAAGCACCTTTATTTAAGCGTATGTAAAGTACCTACCTCATTATTGAGATTCTTATGGTACTAAAGATTATTTTAGATAATAAATTTTACGACTATTTAATCTTGTACAAAAAGTTTAGCAAATACCTGTGTATAATTATAATCCCTAAGGTATATATGTATTTATACAATTGTACATACACATAATACGACACTGTGAAAGCTTTTTACACAATTGTAATGTTATATGAATATTATATTATCATCTATCTTAATATATTATTTATAACTTAATTTGGTATCGCTTCTTACACTTATTGTTTACATACTTGTACAAATATCATTCGACCCTGAACTCTAAAAAAATGTCCACATTCAAAAACACATATGCCACAATAACACCTGGAAAATGTCTGAATCACAGAGTCAAATCACATTTTATCGATATAAAATTACCATTTACATTTCAATCTTATTTTTAAAATTATATAGGCACACGCTATGAACACAAATCCTATGGCAAAAAGGGCTATTACGGACAATGAAAATATTTCCCCTGACATATCATTGTCCTTTATGAACTGGGAAGGCCGCGAGTAGTGACAGTATATGTCTGAACAGGTAAGCCTGGCCCGGTCGAGTCCAAAGATGGATATGACCAATCCAACCAGCCCATGCTTCATAAATGATATTTGAAAGAGCCATCTGAGGAAGAATGGCGCATCACTCAATCTGAGGAAGAAGCCTGAGAATACTGTAAATGGCATAATGAGGAGCGGACCGAAGACTACACCGTTCTGAAAACAAAATAAATATTTATTAAAAAATTATTAGAAATATTAACCAAGTACAATCAGAATATATACATTGACAAATTTATGTCAAAACCCAAATAAATTTTGACTTAATAAAGTTTGTGCTGTTAAGTAGTATAAATTAAATTACCAAGAGATTATTGTTAGTGTATTTTTGCAGCTTATTAGAAGAGGATATATAGAACTTAGACTTATCGCGGTTATGTTCCTTCAATTCAATTTAGCAGAATTAGTTATTTATTTATTTTGCAAAGCTCTCACTATCAGATAAACGAGCGAGTAAACACCAAATATTTCATCACATCGGTTTGAGAATTTTTACTTAAAATTTCTCAGAAGCAATAAAATCTCATGATTCAAAACGAAATAGCCATAGATAAGGCTTTATCTCTGGACAACAAGGCAGTTTCACTTAATATTAAACAATTGATAAACAAGAATATCTTCTATAACAAAAATTATAAATGGATTTCAAATAATGTCTCACCTTCACGGTAAACATGGAACCGTTACAAAGTCCTATACACAGCGACACGAAGGATACCAGCAACAGAGTGCAACAGAAGATGACAAATCTCAAGTACTCCCCCGGCTGCCCCGTCAACCAATATGTGATGCAGGCAAATAATATCGTACACACTCCTTGTCGCGGCAATGATGACACTAACGTGGAGGCGTAGTATGCCCCGGTGCTGTACCATCGGTTGAAATGTTCTCTTCTTGTAACTGGGATTTGCTCTGGAACTGTAAGAAAATATTAAACTTAGCAACGTTTACCGACTAGTATGCCTAAGATTAGTCAGCAGACATTTATCTAGTGCTGAGAATCAAAGAAGAGAGAAAGAGAGAAAAATTTAAAGTATTGCTCTCTTTCGTAAGATTTTTCAATTTCGCTACTATTGATTTACAACGGTTTTGTCACTTTCCCGATACGAGATAAATTATGTTATGTACATTCTAGGTGTGCTAAAATAAGATAAGGAAAATAAAAAATCAAGATTAAATATATCTCGATTTTTATGCTGAATATTATTTATGATAATTATAAATAACAACATTATCGTTTCCTGAATTTATTTTCAAATTAAATATTTCGGCGAAGTATTGCTTTTATGTTTATTTACGTAGCCCAGCGCCATTGCTGTCTTCCATTCTGAAGGATATGTTTACCGACGTAATTACAGACACATAATGCTTAACACCTAGTTTGATGGACACACGGCGGCACTATGTAATACGTGATCCTTGCACGCTCTGTAAAGTGTTGCTCAGGCTCTGATTATAGCAACATTTTTTTCAGGTGGGCCATCTAATTAGTCCGTCTCTTATATACTGTTTTATATATATTTTTATACAATATCCATAAGATTTTTCCCAAGAATACTTACAACTTATAGTAACAGCACTAAATGAGGTAAACATAAGAAACATGAGGCCGAAGTAGAGAAAATTGTAGTTGTCTCGTACATATTTTGCGTCTCCGCCGATGTTGTAGTATAGGAACCCAACAAACAGGGCCATACCGCAGTGAATACTGGTTATCATTATCGTAAACGATGGATTGCGCCAGATTGACTAAAACAAAACAATAAAATGTTAACCTAATTACCCAGTTACTCGACCACGTTTACGTGCCTACGTACGTTAAGCCTTGAGCCTTGACTGTGATAATAAGTAATTACATTGCGTTATTTGTTTAATTGCCAAAACTGAATTTAAAACAAGCGTATTATAATTTATTTTCTGCAGTTTTATATTATTTGTCATATAGATTAGTATTAATGTTATAAAGGGTTAGCGAGAAGGCAAAATTTTTATCAGTTAGGGTGATTTCAGACTTTGGATGTAACTAAGTTGACAGCACAAACGCCTTTGCGTGTGTAAACTTAAGGCGCAGAGAAATAAAAATATAGTGGCTTTGCAACTTCTATAATATTAACAGACATTATAAACATGTTACTTTGCTAACACTTTATATCCCGTGCGCGATAAGTTGAGACTCGCCTGGAATGCAACCTTTCGTCCGCTTCCCCTGTAACTTCCCGTCAAGCTTTCGTGCTGTACTGTAGACAACATTTTTGTGGCGCCACCGCCCCCAGTTCTCAACTTATTGCGCACGGGTTTTAGTGTCACACACAAACGCGCTTGTTAAATGTCTTTCTATTAATTTGTGAATTCTATAATATCCAAGCATCTTTAAGAACAGGACAATATCAACTGTAGTGCAGTATAATATTGGAAGTTGTGGTGCCAAAAAGTTGTACCGGCTAATAGCTTACCAATAACGCCCTCAACGTCAAAACAAGGAACTGCTTCCAAGGTGATGTAGGGTACGTGCTTTTTAGGGCTAGCAAAATTTTGCGAGTGGGATTTTCTTTTGGGGTGGGTAATGATGTCAGGCGTACTTCTTCAGATTTATTATTTTTATATTCTGAAAAAAAGAAAATAATAGCAATATTACTAACAAAGATTCTTGGCATTAATGCAGTTGTAAATTAATTATTGGTTAGAGGATTGACAATCTTTAACTTTAAGTTTACTTATTTTGGATAGACTCACATTATTTGCATTTTTGAAATCTCATGTGACGATAACGTCAATATCGTCCGTATCGTATCTGTCCGTATCAGGACTACCAATAATAATATTGGTAGTCCTGATACGGCCAGTCTTTTGTAATTTTAAAAAGCCCAAATACTAAATTAGCCTATCGTACTATAAATATATATAGTAGGAGCATGGACTGACAAATTTTCTGACTTCATAAAATGACGAAGCTCCTGCAAGCACAGGATCTCATACTATAATGAATATATTACGAAATAGTAATTGATGAGGTATTGATTTAATCATTACAATCACCACTTGAACCGATAAATGTATGCAGGATATGAAGGTTCCAAACAGTCGCGAGCCGCCTGCAACCAACAACTGTGATTCTCTTGAAATTGTGATTAATGCAATTGTACTACCCGTGCGCTATAAGTTGAGACTCGCCTGGAATGCAACCCTCCGCCCGCTTCCCCTGTAACTTCCCCTCAAGCTCCCGTGTTACTGTAGACAACGATATTTTTGACGCCACGTGTCTGTGGCGCCAAAAATGTCGTTGTCTACAGTATGGTGGACCAGGTCTCAACTTATTGCGCACGGGCTAAAATCATAAATTATTTTTCGTATTTACCTATTAATTTACTATCAGTCTCATTGGGTATACTTTGTGTCCATTGTTCGCTTTTTCCATTTTGCGAACATTGCACTAGTCTTTGCTCATTCTCCGCACATACTTCTAGAACTGAAATAAAAAAAATAGATTGTTCATTAATTATTGATTGTTCACAACTTCGCCCACATGCAAACCCTGAACCGTGACATTTTTTAATATATACTTTTGAGTCACTATCTATTGATGAAAGCCACATTAAAATCCGTTCTGTAGTTAAAAGATTTTTTTATTTTAATCACTTAATTGCATATAAAAAAAACGCAGTAGAGAAAAAAACAACAGAATTGCATTAATAGGCAAAAGGCGGCCTTATCACTAACCAAGCTAAGATGTACTTAATAAAAATGTACAGACGGCGAGAAGCGACTTTGTATTATAAGTATTTACTTTTTTATATTACACCTCTACCAATTAAATTTGGTTGAGGTACTTTTTTCGAACTATCATAAAACAGAATTTCAGAACAGAGTCGCAGTTATCTATATAATAGTACTTTTAGGTCACGGCAAAGACGAGATTGTGTTGATCTTATTAATTATAAACTGTGTTATGTAAATAATTACAATTTCAAAATTTGATTTTATTAATTTTTATTCTTTGTCAAATTGATAAAGAATTAAATTAGATCAGACTTATACAAGTGTATTTTCTTATAGGAAAATCTTACGATAGAGACAAAAATCTGATTCTTTGCCGTAATGGTTAACATTTTTTCTTGCTGTGGATTACATTTCCTGCCCTACAGTAATGATTAACAAAAGAAACCTTGATAAAAGGTACGTTCTCTTTACCTTGAGGTTTAGTGTCACAAGACACAACAATGTATAATATAAAGTCAGTGAATCTGATTCATTATTAAAATCAGTATGGTATTGATACTGATACTGATGTATTTGTAATGTAAACGAAACTTAGTATAGATCTCGGCAAACTTCGCTCTGAAGAAGAGGCTTAGACCTGCGCATTGTAGAGATTGATTTTAAATCAAGTATAGTTTTTAGCGCCACCTTGATACTTGCGCATTTTTGCGTATTTGGGGACTTCACGGGGGACACAAAGTTTGGCGCTTGGTTAAATTTTACGTCAACCACCTACACTTAGCCCGCCAACCTGCATTGGAGAAGCGTGGTGGTTCTACGCTCCGTTCCCCTCTCCTATACGGAAGGAGGGATTGTTTTGTAGTAGGCCGTTAATGGACTGATAATGAGGAATGATGACCTACACTTGGTCGTCTTAAAATTAGTGAGTAATAAGATATATCTACGAGTAATTAGTTTTAGATACTAAAAGACGACACTATCTCTTTCAATGATTCCTAACAAGCATATTTGTACGCCTGTAAGGTAGGAGTACATTCATAATTAAATATATAACAATATATACTAACAAAAATCTACAGCATTGTGGTAGGGCGGGCAGATGAGATGTAACTGCTCTAAGTAAGGCAGCAGTTGCGTCACGGAGCCCATATAGGCGCACCTTCCTCCTGCCACACAGAACAGCTTGTCCACCATATGTAGCACCAGGGCTGAGGGCTGGTGCATGCTGATCACCACCGTTCTGCCCTGCCGCGCCAAAAGATGCAGGAGGTAGATCAGTTGCTTCGATATTGATGAGTCAAGCCCACTGGAATGAGAAAGTTTTTAAATTATTTTCTGAAACGGAAGATAACGGACTTATTTACAGGGTTCTATCGGCTCATGATCAAAACATTTTTAGTGTCGCTCCTGCCCGGCCAATGTCTAACCATTGAAAAATCTTTACAATGCTATTTGGCAGCCGTTAGAGCCTCGTTGGTAATTTTGCAGAATGCGCAAGGGAAAGGTAAATCTGACAGTTTGCTGGTGTCTCCCTTATTAAGGTGCGAGTTCGTAGCCGACATGATGACTAATGTCATCATTTTCGATTTCTCAAAAATGTAATTTCACTGTCATTGTTTCATTCAACAACTCAATTGCGTCGTTGACAATCGTTTATAATTACGTTGTAATTCTTGTAAACAAACAAAGGGTTTCTTATTTTGTTGATTAATACGGATATCCACTGCAGAGTCTTTGGACTGGCATTAATTAGAATCATCGAGTGCTTTATATTTTTTTAAAGTAAACGTTCTAATTATTGCAATGAACTATTACAGTTACTTTATTAACGTTTCTAATGAACTGTGAAGCTGATTGTTATTTTATAAAAAACAAAAACATTTTACTATTTAGTTCAGAAGAATGGCGTTTAGTATAAAATAACTTGGTACACAGGCGTCAGATATTTATTTACTTTTCCAAAATTCTCCAAATTAATGATATAAGGGATGAAACGGGAATCTAAAGTTAGAGGGGGGAAAAAAGATTAGATAGACGTTTTTATTCTAAATTTCACAGTATTTTTGTAAGACAAGTATTTAGAGGTTTTTAAAAAATTCATCGAAAATTGGAAAAAAATACATGCCTTGCAGACGCCCGCACAAGACAAAAAGAAAAACAAGAGCAGGTAAGTGGATCTCCACATATACGCTCTTGTTTTCTCTTGTTCTATTTTAGTTTAGAGGCTTTAAGGAAACTTTAATAACAATTATGACGATAATAATATGATATCAAGGAAGCGAAATACCTCATTAACGATTTAAATTTGTTTTAGGAGGTAGGTCGGAGACGAAATATTAAGAAAAAAGAACTATTCAAGATCGCCAGATAGGTGCTAAACAATGATAAATTAAAGTATTTTCCGGTAAATCGTGGGAAAGCTTACACAAAATGTCTTATTATAAATTTAAAAAAAAAAGGTTGAGAATTAAGTAATTGTTTTAAATTAAAACTAAGTGGACCTTGAAGAATTCGCTGGTAATATTATATAATATGATATATTTAAAAGAGCTCGAGACAATTCCAGTGAAATAGGGCAATAAAGAACTGATAATTTTCATTGCTTTAGTCAATTCCAAGTCAATGTCTGATAAGATTTTATGTACTATAAGCCAGTTATGTGGTTAATTATAATACCTATCTTCCAGTGATTTGTGAATTTCAAAGAGGTCTGATAGCGATGACTAAGAGTCAAAGGTCGAAATCTTTGTTTAACTTTATATTTAGTAGTTGCTATCCATATTTTATTTGACGGCCGAATTATACCCTTTGTGACGTCCGTAGACGGATTAATGATTATATAAATAATAGTTTAAAAATACTAAAAACACGCTTTTTATAGAAACCCAAACTAAAAAATAGAAAATAAATTTAAATTAAGAATAGTGTTAAAAATTTCATTAACTATAAATTAATAATAGTGTAAATAAAAAAAATTATTTTATTTTAAAAAAAGCGTGGGGTGCATGGTGTCAATATAGTTATAAATATTTTATTGACAGATATGAGTAGAGTGATTATCATTTTGATAATATCTTAAAAAGCACCCATATGTTAGCTATATTATTGTGAGGATTCGTCAAAATCCATTCAGTAGTTTTTGCGTGAAAGAGTAACTTAACTAACATCTATTCATACATATAAACTTTCGACTTTATAATATTAGTAAGGATGTTAAGGGTTTAATCAGTAAACCTTCCTCTTTTTGTTCTTTCAATAAAACAATCTTAATAAACATACATACATAGCATCACGCCTCGTTCCCATAGGGGTACGCAGAGACTACATCCTTCCATTTGCCACGGTCCTTGCATACTTTTTTAGCTTCTTCCACTCTCATTAATCCTTTCATACAAGTTCGTCGGTTTAGTCAAGAGTACTTGACCTGGCCATTATTTAAAATGTCCTGAATTTGGTCCAGGAACATTCGTCTAGGCCTACCCTTTCCAACATGTCCATTCACCCTCGCCTTGTAAATCTCTTTTGCTAATCTTCTTTCATCCATTCTCTCTACATGTCCAAACCATCTAAGCATCCCTTTCTCAATTTTAGTCACTACATCTTTTACACTACACTTTTCTGTTATCATACTATTTTTAACTCTGTCACACAGTTTCAACCCGCACATACACCTCAATGCTCTCATCTCTACCGTATTCATTTTACTTTTGTGCTTCTTCTGCCATACCCAACTTTCACACATACAAACAACACACCGCTATGCACAGCCAGTCTTGCCTTTGTCTTAATAAACGTTAATTAATACAAAACAATGTTTTGCATTAGATAATATAAATCTGTTGTCACCTTTAGTTTAATATCGTAAAAGTGTGACAACAACAAAACATGTATTAAATACCTATCTAGCACAATGTTGCAGTTGACACCATATATAAAAGTCGACAACCGCAATGAATCACAGAGCTTTGTTTTGTGTCGGTGCTTTTTAAGTGCATTCAGCTGGAGTTCATGACGTAGCGACTCTAGGGCACTATGATAACTTCTTTGTTGTTGAACACCAGACAATGGATAATTTCTATTTTCATTTAATAATTTATAGCTAGAATCGCGACGGATGACTTGATGTCAGTGAGAACAAACAACAATCAGTTTTAAGTCTGTTATTATGGCTATAAGACAAGAGGGGGCGTCGTTGACTCAGAAGCGAGAAAGTTTTGAAGCTTTCGTAAGCTATTAGAATAATTTGGAAATATCATATCTAACGTACCTATTAAGCTAATTTTGTCAACGTGAATAGTTAACAGTTTATTTATTAAGCTATTTACACCTTTTATTGTGCTAACTTCACTCAATAATCAAATGCGAAATGTATAGGTATGAAGCGTTTACGAGTTTGCAATGTTATCTCGATACCGAGTCAGGTACCTAAGCGCTAATTCATTAAGAAGACGGGTTATTATTTACAATAAGGTGTTTATAGGTTTTGAATTATTTTTTTTGTAACAATCATTATGGTAAATTCAAAAATCTTTCCTTGAAGGTTGTTTATATCCGGCTATTAATAGGATGATTTGATGTAATAAACAATTACGACAATAATTATGCTCGATGCATTAACAACATACTGGCAAAAAAATAACACTTTTGTGGAGCTTAATGGTAAGTCTGCCAGCGGAGCGAAACCAGTCGTATCTGCGCACTTTTGTTACTACTAACTACTTGTAATCTTGACTTGAAAATACTTCGACTATCAATGTGAGTTTTAGAGTCTTATAGTTCCCTGCAAAATAAAGCAGTTGCTTGCGATTGGATTATACGAAGTATTTATATTTTTAGGAATGGATTTCATATATGGATTCCAAATGTGAAAGATTGTATACCTGGTAGGTTCGTCCAGAAACATGACAGGCGGGTCGCTGACCAGCTCCAGCCCAATGGCCAGCCGCTTCTTCTGACCGCCTGACAAGCTCCCCGCCCTGGTGCTTCGCGCTTGACACACTCCTAGCGAAGTTATTATTTCTTCTACCTGAAATAAATATGGGATCCCATCATAACCATCATAATCGTTGTCATTAGACTTTATTAACTTTTTATATACTAGTAATGTTTAGGCTACTGCGTCGCCGAACTGGTTTAAGTTTGTTCTTGTCTATTAAATGTTTATAACTTTACTTGTGCATGGAAAAATTATTACGAAAATACCTTTATAGCAGTGTTTACGAGTGCAAAGTCAATTAAAACGTTTTTTTACGTCGCATATCAGAATATGTGCCAAAAATAAAAATTGTAAAAAAACAATGATGGTTAAAAATCTTGTTTTCAGTAAGATAGAGTTTAATTTATGTGGTTTATAATAAAAACTGTAATGACTGCGATTTTGTCTGTGTGGAATCACTCACTCATTGTTTCGACGGATTTTGATGAAACTTTATATATCTTAGATACACATCAGAATAACACAGGCCACATTTTATTCCGAGATTTCCACGGGACCGACAACCACGCGGATGGAACCACGGGCGCCCTCTAGTACTTAATATTCCAAGAATACATACTCTTCTACGTTTCTGGCTGCTGCTGACATGGTTTCCTAGCTTCAGCTCAGCGGCAATGGAGAGGGACTCTTGGATGGTGAGCATGTCGTGGACCTGGTCGTCTTGGAAGATGTAACAGGAGCGCCGTCTGAACATCTTCTCGTTCCGTACCCGACCGTTCACGCACACCCTTCCACTGGTTGGCTTTCTGTAACCAAAGATACAGTTATTATTTTATTATATTTTAAATTCGGTTTGGCCTTGAATGACCTCTTTATGACACCACTGAAAAGGTCACAGAAAAGCAAACTTTTTTGCTAACTACTAAACTGACACTATTTTTCATTTTACCGTTACTAGCTACTAGTAGTCCTCCTTATAGTAGGATAATTTAAATTGGCTACCAAATAAATAACGAAGTTAAGAGCTAACAAAAATTAAAAATAATTATTAATTTATTTATTTTTCGTAATAAACCGACGCGACATATTCGACAGACTCTACAATGTGTAATTGCGAAGAAAGTTAAGTTTAAGTAAAGTTGTTTTTTTTACGCCGCACCCAGCTAAGATACTTTTTTTTATCAATATACAAACATCTTACAGGAAGTTGTTAGATTGGCGTTATCGGAGTGAGCCTGTCTGTAGATAATGTCACTAGAAAGCACTTAACAAGAAGAATACCAAAGTTATAAATAAGGTGCATTCTCCATAACTTTTTATTTTTCGGTTCGGTTCGGTTCGATACCTGAACCTCCCCTTGAACAGATCCTGTGTTAGAGTCGTACATGTGGAAAAATTGGGCTCAAAACCCGTCATAGATAAAGAGAAAACTGCTATATGAAAAACAGTAAACTGAAAAGGAACTAAAAATAAATTTTAAAGTGCATTCATAATCCGAGCTGATTGTTTTTACTAAAACACTCTTAGAAGAAAGAAAAGCTCCGTATTACATAGCTAGAACTAGGACTCGAATCCAGGATCTACTCGTAGCAATCTGAAGCCACACAGGCACTAATTTTACATGGCTTTGGATTGAAGTGTACTTGTTTATCTAGTTACAGAACTTACGTTAACTGTATTGATAGGTATTTTATCTTGTACATGCGATTGCCACCGCTCACAACACGGATAACTAAACATCGATTATTATTATCAGTGTACATTGTAATGATTTGAGTAAAACTAGCGTGCCCCTAAAATGTACAGTAAAATTATTATTATAAAAGCAAAAAATAAAAAATAAAACTTTAATTACTTTATGGTGCTGCAGGCGTGGACAAAATACTTTACTACCTGGAAAGAAAGATCTACCAAAACTACGTTTGTCTCCGCCTGCAACACCATAAAGTATATAGAATTTTATATAGATAAAGTGATCCTTGTTTATCTTTTTTCAGTTCTTAACTTCTAAGCAGTCGGGGTTTTTTGTTTTTATAATAATAATTTTATTTGAGACACTTGGTTGATATGATATTTATATTTTTGAAATGGTCTTTTTACGACCTTTCATATAATACCCATATTGCGAAGATAAAATAAAAAAATACACACATCCCCCCTTTTTTCCCCCATTTACAGCCACCATTTTGAAAATTTATGCACTTCCACAATTTTGCCAAAGTCAACGACACCTCACATGTCAAAATCCGTTCAGCCGCTTAGGCTGTAGCGCGTGCCGAATAAATGGGCATACATACATACGCTCGAAAAACATTACCCTCCTTCTGACGCAGTCGGGTAAAAATCAATTCTTAAATCAGGTAAATATCACCTATCTAATAAAAGCAACTAAATACTAATTTAACGGTCGTCGTGGCGCAGTGGTATGCGCAATGGATTTATAAGACAGGTCCCGGATTTGATTTCTGGCTGGACCGATTAAGATTTTTTGAAATTGGTCCAGGTTTGGCTGGTGTGAGGCTTCGGCCATGGCTAGTTACCAGCCTACTGACAAACACGTAACGCCAAGCGATTTAGCGTTCCGAAAGGAAAAGCAGATGTGTTAATTTCATGTTACTCGTTACAATTTAGCCCGCTTCCTTCTTAAATTGCATCATCACTTACCATCAGGTGTGATTGCAGTCAAGGGGTATAACTTATGGATTAAAGGAAAAATATATATACAACGAGGAACTATTTAATTGTTCGTTTGCATCGAATAGGCTTTAAAAGTACTGAACCGATTAGAAAAATGTTTTCACTGTGGGGACTATTCCCATTTCTACATTATTCCCAATGCACTATAATATTATAATTTCAAAGAAAATAAGGGGTATTCACGCGGACGAAGTCGCGGGTGACTGCTAGTTGTGATACATACAAAATGGCTGCTGAGTGATAGTTTAAATGTGATAGTAGTGGGAGCGAGAGGCGTACCAGTAAAATCACTCTTTAAACTGCCTTAAGACTTTGACCTGATTATTTATACAATTATAATTGCATGCTGCAATCAGCAAGTTCTATATTAGAACGGGTATCCAAAGCTGCTCTACGATTCTACCAAATTTGGCTGGGCAGGGAGAACAACACGAGCAATAAAGGTAAGTATTGATACGTCATAGGTTTAACTTAAACGCCGAACGTTATGTTCTACAAAATTGAGCAAAGAACCTCCCGTTAGCTCGCCCGCCACAAGACCAATGTAATCAATTGTTATAGGTACTTTTTAAATTTTCCACAGTTTTCATTGAATGTCACACTATGTTCACAAGATTTTCCAAGAAGGGTTTGGTTTCCAGGTCCAAAATGTTAATAGATTTTGTCTTCAACCGACTTCCAAACAGGAGGAGGTTCTCAATTCAAATGGTTTTAGTTTTTTTATTTATGTAACGCGGTTAGTCGAACACGGCTGGTGCAGCCGAGCAACCGCGTAAAGTGCACCAATGCGGGTTGGTGGGCTCAGGGTTAGGATAAGAAAGATTTGATTTTTAACTATCACTATCAGATGTTAATGATACTGATCGGGAACAGTTCTATCCGGTACACACATTATTTAAAGATATCATTAAAAGTATCAGTATTAAGTTTTGAAATAAATATTTGTTATTTCCTAAAGACTTTTTAGTGACTTCATCATCATCATTATCAGTCTATTAACGGCCCACTACAGGGCCAGGCCTCCCTCCTTATAGGAGAGGGGATAGTGACTTAACACATCGTAAATTTTAGTTTACTACATCAACGAATTATGTTTTTATGTATATTCAAAACATTATGTCTGCATAAAACAGGTAAGTATGTATAACAATTCTGTCATAACACTTACTTTATTTTTAAATGGAGTTATAAAATTGTGGTCTTTATTGTTCTGGTACAACAACTAGGTATTTAAGAATTTGTCGTACTTAATTAAATCATAATAATAAAATATTAAATGTGTTCAACTGTGAAACAAAAAAATAATATTTGAAAATGTTGTCCTAAGAAACCACAACTTTTTGCTGCAAAGCTGCAATTAAATATAATTTGACATTTAACATTTAACATTTGTGTCTTGTAATTGTTTTTATTAGCACTGCTTTTTCATTTTGTAGGTAAGAATATCATCGATTATAACCAGAGCTATACTTCGCAGGGCATGCAAAGAACCGCCTTACAAAGTGCCAACCTGTCTTCAACCTGAGACGCAGGTGTTTGGCCTCATATGTCTGTAAATTGTAATACGACCGGAAATCGCCCTTTATACATTTATTTGTACCCCACAACGAAGAAAAACATAGAACAGAAAGAAAAAAAATTCAAGTTTAAGGAACGTTTATTTAAAGTAGTAAGGTTCTAGGTAACGTTTTTAAAGTAGAAACCTTGGCTGGCACCGACTTCATAGATATGCTTAAGTAAATTAAAGCAACTAAATGACGCAGTAAAAAGTTACCGTCACTTACACAATAACCGAAATCGCTACAAGTGTGCCTATAAAGCTTGAAGAGTTCCTTCGATTTTCTCAGGACATCATCATGAGATCCTAACATGATGACTATGGGACCATTTTGGAAGTGTGCCATTCTAATCAAAAAAGGAATTATCAAAAACGGACGACTCTATAAAAGCTATGCGTGGTCGTACATAACAAATAAAATACAGGTCGAATTGAGAACCACCTCAGTTTTCTTCGTCGGTTAAAAATACAATAAGTAGAGCTGATACAAAATTTCAGGCAAACTTAGATTTAGGAACACATTACGACACGAGAATGCAGGTAATGTAGGCAGGCAGTGATAATACGTGAAAAAATACACTGTATTGGCGGCAGAAATATGTATGGCACTATTACTTCTTTACTAAAAATAATATCAACAATTTATTATAATAGAATCAATTAAAAATTAATTATAAAGTTTAGAGATAAAACTAATTCGCAGACAACATTAGCTTGTAATTAAATAATAATAAAGTGTTACCGGCTAACATGTTAATTTTATCACTTATTGTGATAATGTAATAGCTTATGATTTTATATATGGATACTTTATCTTGCAGGTGTTGAAACTATTTATGATCATTTTTTGCGAGCGGATTTTGAGGATGAATTAATTTAATTAATTTAAAATTATTTCATTATTTTACAATTCTAGAATTAAAATAAACATTTATTTTGATATAGACTTGTAGTATTGTAGAATCTGTCATGTAGTCTTTAAATAACGAATAATAAAATAATTGCAAAATATAATATTTTTTACTTTATTGTTAAGAGTAAAATTAAATATTTCATCATCATCATTATCAGCCTATTTACGGCTCATTATAGGGACAGGCCTCTCTCGTTATAGAAAAGGGGATATGGAGCGTAGACCCACCACGCTGCTCCAATGCGGGTTGGCGGGCTTAGGGCGATAATGTTTCCTTTATTAACTATCAATATCATGATGATTGTGATCGGGACCGACGGCGTTACGTGCTCCGTCCGTCGGTGTGACACAACCAACTTTCCCGACTCCGGACTTGGAATGAACTGAAAATTCCTTAGAAGAATGAAATTTCGGAAATATACTTTGACCTGACCCAGGATTCGAACCCAGGACCTCGTGATTAATGCCACATAGGCTAACCACAAGACCAACGCAGCAGGCAGGCAGTGGAGTTGTAGTGTTAACAAGTGGGATTGCATGTTTTAATGCGCACGCAGTCGGGGCTTCCACTAGTGTGGTACAAATTGTAAAGGGCGTCTCGGCGTCTTTATTCAGTAATTCCCAACATCCGAACGAACATAGGCGTAAGTATGGATTACCGTTAGTTCCTAATAACACAAACTAGGTGAATTGAACGGAAGTAGATGAACTCATCTATTGAACACTTCCTCCCGATTTAGATCCTTCAAGCAGCCGGCACACGATCAAACTATTTATAAAATACACACTTGCTTGGTAAATCATTCTAATCTATACCTATAAAGCAGTGTGGCTAGTGTGAGATTTTACCGCGTCGATACCGAAAACAGTAAACGCAAATTTTATATAGAATTGGAGTAGCGCCATCTAGTTAAAGTGAGAGTAAACTCTTTTTTTTTCTATATAATTTGACGGTTCGAGTGAGTACGTTTTTACGCAGTCGCTCGGTGAAAAACTCGCACTTGCCCCACTGAAAAGTTTAAACGGGTTCAATTATAACACAGCAGGCAGTTTGAAAAATTATTTTTATATAGCATGACCAGAGCCATGACGAGAGGCATAGGTTAATTCGTATCATGACCTTCCGACTGGGCGGGTTCTACGCGGGTAAAACTGCGGGGCACAGCTTTTGTGTCTATAAAATTATAAATAATAAAAATTTGGCAAACTTGTTCAGACGCTGATATAGACTAACATATGCGAAAACTAGGCATTTCTGAAAATATGACATACATAAGGGTCCAATTGAAAACCTCTTTTTTTGAAATCGGTTAAAAAAGAATTCACATTCTGTTCAATTCTTCTTGCTAAATCTCGAAAATGGCTTGACTATTTCAATACTTTTAAACTGTTTTATTGGTAATATTCATTTTTTTACAACATTCTTTTAAGAACAACTGAAAAAAATCGATACTTTATGATTTACATCTAAGGTTGAAATTGTTTAAAATATTTTATAGTGAAATAATTTAATTTGATTTCAATTGATAACGTATAAAGAATTTTGCAGGTTGACGAACCTGGTAATTAAATGAAATCTTAATTTATTTATCACACTGATACTGTAGACCAATAATCAAAGAATCAAAGCTAAAAATTCTTTATCTATGTAATTATTTATTGTAATACATTACGACAGTGATAGCGTAGCATCGTATCAAGATTCCAGGTTAAAGCCCTGAAGAATTTAACAAAATGCGGGAAAGTTAAATCTATGATTTGATCGTTTCCGATAATACTCCGTGTAAATGCAAACTACATACGATTAATTGTTTAATAATTTGGTCGTTAACAACCTGCTTAACCAGCTAGGTTTATATTCTTTAAATAATTTTAGCTAATCTCGACTAATTTTTAGTTGGCTCTGATATTCGTAGGGTAAGATTTACCTTTTTAAACGTATAATCGTTTATTTTCTAACAGTAATGATTCACGTTGGTACTTCACAAATGACCATCGTAGTAGGGCGTACATAGACGAGTATCACTTGCTCGTACAGATAGGGGAACACTATCTGCAAAAACCAATAACTGTAATCTTCAATAAGTGGTATAGCTCAACGAGTGCGCCATGTTTAGTCATCCTGAACGTTATAACAGGTGTTGCAGTGAATCATTACTCTTATGACCTTAAATCTATCTTGATTCACGATAGTTTTATCGCGATTCTGTCTGTATTTCGCTTGACAACTTTTTTATTAGAATTTTAACAATCGCAAGTATTGTAATATGGTGAGATTCAGCCGTTTCTATTTTAATAACTTTTTTGTTATTTAAAAAGGATGTACCTAATTTGTCGAAGTCCCAATGACTTTTTATAATAATATTTAGGCCTACCATTTGTATTTTACAGAACATACATTTAAATATTTACGCGAAACACAACCAATATTTATATTTTCGTTATTGACCGTTAGCCAGCAACAGATTTCGATGACCCATATCCGGTATGAGAATTTCAATAATTAGGAAATGACTTAAAATTAATAATTTTATTTTACATGTTTGAGAGGCTACTCCTGCTCAAACCACCATTAGAATCACAGCTGATTATTTTTAGGCTGCATAAAACCGCACTATCAAGCATTTTACAAGTCCTGGTACATAAAGATCAGGAGTGCCAGATACAGAATTTTTTGAATACTAAAAATAATTATGTACTGCGATATAGAAAGATACAGCGCCATCTAGAGAAGATGGATTGATCTTTATTGGTTGGTTAAGGCTCAGCTAACTACCATCGGAACAGTAACCGTCTATTTTTAGGGTGCATAAAACAACACTGAAATACATCAACACCATACAAGTTTTGGGCCGGGAGGAAATGAGTGACGAAATTAGTGGCTGGCTAACAGTCCATTAGTATAGCTTTGAATTAAAATAGAAAAGACATACATAAACTTTTTCAATTAAGAGAAAGCGCGGATAAGGATAGCTTAAAGTTTAGAACAGCATAAACTTATAAATCTCCTAGAATATTTTCAAATTATTATGTATATACATATAATATTTTTTATATTTATAATTTAAATAACATATTAATTAAAATAAAATATAAATTATCTGTCTATGTTTCCCTTAAGTATTAAAATGAAAAATGCTTGTATTAGAGTAATTCGACAAAAGGACTATGGAGCCATAATTTTTAAAAAGTGGAATTTAATTGTTTGAGCCATAATTTTTAAAAAGTGGAATTTACTTGTTTGTTTTTAATTTGACAAAATTGTGGTAGTGACAGGCATTTTTCGAAAGCTGATATTTAATTTATGGTATTGTTATTTCAACCTTTATATTTACGATGTGTAATTATTCCATTAATATTAATCATAACTTCTAAGCAGTCCGGTTTTTTGTTTTTATAATAATGATTTTATTTGTATTTTTGAAACGAATAAATTTATTGGTAGTAAACCTTTATATTTACGATGTGTAATATTCGTTTATAAAATATTTTTATTTTTAAATATTTTAATTATTATATCGATTTGTTTCATTAGAACTTTATATCAGGAATTCGTATCGCTGGACAATAACATTTTCGATAAAACTAATACGCTACTGCTAAATTGCAAAGCTTTATTTTTGTTATATTTTGTATAGCAAATCACTCAACGCAAATATGGTTTCTAAGTCGATAATTTATACGCACTCCAATTAGATTTTCATAAGATTTACAAGTGGCATGATAAGAACAATACCTAACAATATAATTATCACGACAATGTCTCAAGTCTCGACTGATAATAATTATCTGAATTGTTAAATTTATGTTTCCTCCTACCTGCTCGGAAATAGCTTAGTTATAAAAGACACCAAGGGACTATTTGATTTTTGCATAGAGGTAGTCAATTTTCAATACAACGAGAAGAAAAATTTGGTTCTGGATGGAAACAAACAGTTCTTTGAATCTTCTCTTTTCATATGCTAGTGACAATTTGATTAATAGGTACTTTAATATATTGTAGTAGATAGACAAAGATGGAGTTCAAGGGGTAAAACTGAACTTACACATTCGTTTCCTTGTTTTAATCCTGACCTTCATTCCACTAATCTATATCAGCTGACTATTTTTTCTTCAAGGTTAACTATAATCTGGAAATTTTGTTAATGGTTAACTAATGGCTAACTATAATAAAATGGGTTATTGGCTTATCGGTTAAAAAATTTGTTTGGAGCTCCTCCGTGTAGGAATTGAAAGGAGTCAAGGACAAGGAATGCTCAGAAAAATTATGATAAGAAGAGAAGAAAGAGACAAAGAAGAACAAAAGATAAGAGACTATATCTAAAGGAGGTCAGCACGATGAAATGCCAGGCAGTGCCGTGCTCTCTCAGGAGTCAAAAGTAGAGGGTTTTAAAACCCCTCAGAAAGAAAAGGACTGTAGTTACAGTCTTCATTTTTTTGGCCAGTGGTAAAGAAAATTGGTTACTTGCTCAGGGAACCAATCAAACTGTTGCATTTAAATTAAAAAAAGGTCATTACCCGGGCATAGTTTACTGTTAAATACGGGTAGGTGAGTAAGCAATATCAAAACTTAGCAACAACGGATATATTATTATCAACTTCTAAACAAAAGTTAACAACACAATAGTTCATTCAACGTAAGTTTCGGTATAATAGAGGCGTTGTTATTGATTTAGTAGTGAAAACACACGTCCGCAGTATAATAACAAATGCGGTCCTTGTATTGAAGCTTTTTGTTACACTATGACCAAATTAGTAGGTATTTCGTAATGTTTTCTAGTTAAAGCTGCTATAATACCTCTCCTATTACTTCAGCCGTCAGGGGCTCAAAAAAGAGGATAGCTGGAAAGTATTTCGGGAGTATTGAAAATTGGTAGTTTTCTCTCTGAATTTTAACTTAGCCATTTCGTGCGAGTATGTGTGCCACCTGTCCACCAAAACTATTCAATTAAAAAAATTAAATGACATACATTATTAGATTTTTTAGTTTTGTATGTCAAAGTAAAAAGCGTCGGAAAGAAGATATATAGAGTTGTCAAACGACCACTACTTTAGGTACGCCATTTAACCAATATGGCGGCTCAAGCGGCAAATATACGATACGAAACAATTAAATATCATCACGCTAAGCCCACCTGCATTTGAGCAGTGTGGTGGTTATATGCATTTGAGCTGCATATCCCCTCTTCTATCCCCGGTTTGGCCGTTAAAATTAAGGTCGATAATGATAAAACAAACTGGTTTTATAGGTCATACCAATGTACAAATTTCGCGCTGTATTCGAAGCGTAGGCCAGCAAACTATGTAAGTATATTATTGTTTTTGTACAAAATAATTCTCAGCGTTACCATGACTCGCGCAATTCGGCTGCAATTTCACAGGGGGCTTGAAGTTTGGCACCGGCACGATCTACACCTACCTACAAAATAACCCACCCTACCGACGAAGTCGATCGCCATACGATGTCGTGTAGAAACCGAAGGGGCATGGATATTAAGTATACTAACAAGATAGCCCGTTTCCATCTTAGATTGCATCATCACTTACCACTAGGTATGAGTGCAGTCGAGGGCTAGCTTGTAATGAAAAAAAAAACATCGGTAAACTCACGTGTATCCTGCTAAGATGTCCATGAGAGAGCTCTTGCCCGCTCCCGACTGGCCCACGATGACGCTCAGCTCCCCCGCATTGAACTGCCCGTTGATTCCGTCTAGAATGGTCTTCTGCCCTAGTAGAAATTTAGATTTTTAAAACATATAAATACAAGTTGTTTGTCAGGAGGGCCGAGTCCAAAAATATCCTAGGCCTAGTTCGGACTTTGAAACATTGAATTTTAATAAAACTTTGACGGCCTTTGTGACGAGGCACGCGATGAATTTATAAGACGTAGGTCCTGGTTTCAATTCCCGGATAGGTCGATTGAGACTTTCCTAATTGGTTTAGATCTGGCTGGTGGGAGACTTCGGCCGTGGGTAGTTAACACTCTGGCGGCGAAGATATACCGCCAAGCGATTGAGCTTTTTGTGTAAAAACCGAAAAGGGTGTGGACTTTATCCTACTCCTAAGAAGTTAGCTCGCTTCAATTTTAGATTGAATCTTTGCTTTTCACCAGGTGTGATTGCAGTCAGGGTTAACTTAGTAAAAGAAAAAAAATAATGAGTTTTCTTTCCTCGAAGAAAGAAATATAAATTGTAAAGCCGGTGGTGTTTTACACCCATATATCGAGAGCATGTTAGGGCGTTATCATCTGAGACTCAAACAGCCTATAGGGGTCATTAATAAGTTTTAGGTATATAATTATACCCACTCAAAATAACACCTTTCTAGTATTTAATAAAATCTTAAAATTTTAAGGGTTCATTGTTGAGGAGAGGACTGCTAAAAATTTTCATTTTGTTTATTACCAACTTAATGTTATTTATTTATGTAAATAAAGAAACATTTTGACGTGACAACGTCTTATAATTCGATAGAGCCGGCTGCACGCACGAAAAAACATGACTCATGCGGCGTTAACTCGCTTTGAGGCGTTCCATGTAAGGCTTGAAGTGCAAGCGAGAGCGCGGAACGAGCGACAAAGAAGCACAATCGGCCTTTGCGTTCGGCTGCGTTCGACATCCGTCTATTAAATATAATTATTAAATATATTAATTTTTAATTAAAAATAATATATTTATTATAAATTTAACATATAAATTTATAAAATCAAAATCAATTATTTTATTAATTTAAATTAATATTTATAAAAATATACTTAAATTAAAAATTTTAATAACCAATTAAATGCTACCATTCCATCAGTATTTTCTTAAGTTGTCACGTTCAACTATCGTCAGTAAACCGACTTTACAGACAACCAATTTTTTTAGCTAAATTAATTGAGCGTTGCTAATTCTGCAGTATATATTCAGTGCATAATTTCAACAACTTATAATTCGTAGTAAATGAGCCTTGACATAATTTTGAAATAATTACCTACTCTTAGTTTTAAGAGTTAAAAAATAAACCAGCTTTAACAATTGTTGACCTTCAGTTATTATTGCTACTTGTAATAATTATATCTACACAAATTACCATTTTTGTAAATTTAGGCTCAACTCACAGTACCACAGAGTCAAAGCGTCTTTACCCGTCATGTTTCTGTCTACAGCACATTTATATATCTTTTAACTATCATTTATTTATTTACTTTGCTCCTCCACTTGCGGGGCCTTTGCCGGCCCAAGCAACCGGTGGTCAGGGCTCCAGGGTGAGGAACCTCTTCACAATACGCGCCATATCAAGAATCACCGCCTTCTGTATCCGACCCTTCATCCAACAGTCAAACGAAAGCTTCTTAAGATGTTGGTCGAAGCTTTTAGCGATAAGACCATTGACTGAAATGACTATAGGAACAATAATCGTCGACTCAACATTCATATTATTGCACATTTTTTTATCATTGTTTTCAATATTCTAGGAAGATTTAATGTCTTAATTGAACTTTAAACTCAGTAAGTTTAAACATTGTTTTTTTTATCGTCTAGTTTAAATATTTTTTTACTCAAGACGTATTAAATTTAATTACAATGTTTTTATTAAACGACTTCAAAAAAAAGGCGTTTCTCAATTCGACCGTATATATTTTTTTTTTTTTTATGTGTGTTCGCGCATAACTTCATCGTTTATGAACCGATTTTGATAATTTTTTTTTTGTTGGAAAGTAGATAGTCCGGTGGTGGTACCATGACAAGGAAACTAGGATCTGATGATGGGATCCTGGAGAAAACGAGGGGAACTTTCAAAAATTGTAGGGACAACAAGTACGTTTGTTAACTTTTTCGGTAAGTATTTAAAAGCACTACAATTTGATGAAGGTCTGGAGTCGATCTGATGATGGAACCGATCTATATATAAGAGAACACCTTGACGATTTACTACAGTTACCTTGTGTTTGGGCTCGATTAATTTGTCTTGATGAGAACTTTACATTTAAATGGGCTGTGACTGTCATTGAGGGTCTGGTGATGAAGACGAAGTACAGTTAAGGGAGCTCCGTAACGGTTTACAGTAGCTACCTTGTGTTTGGGCTCGATTAATTTGTCTCAATGAGAACTTTACATTTAAATGGGCTGTGACTGTCATTGAGGGTCTGGTGATGAAGACGAAGTACAGTTAAGGGAGCTCCGTAATGGTTTACAGTAGCTACCTTGTGATTGGGCTCGATTAATTTGTCTTGATGAGAACTTTACATTTAAAGGAGCTGTGACTGTCATTGAGGGTCTGGTGATGAAGACGAAGTACAGTTAAGGGAGCTCCGTAACGGTTTAGAGTAGCTACCTTGTGTTTGGGCTCGATTAATTTGTCTCAATGAGAAATTTACATTTAAATGGGCTGTGACTGTCATTGATGGTCTGGTGATGAAGACGAAGTACAGTTAAGGGAGCTCCGTAACGGTTTACAGTAGCTACCTTGTGTTTGGGCTCGATTAATTTGTCTCAATGAGAACTTTACATTTAAATGGGCTGTGACTGTCATTGATGGTCTAGTGATGAAGACGAAGTACAGTTAAGGGAGCTCCGTAACGGTTTACAGTAGCTACCTTGTGTTTGGGCTCGATTAATTTGTCTCAATGAGAACTTAACATTTAAATGGGCTGTGACTGTCATTGATGGTCTAGTGATGAAGACGAAGTACAGTTAAGGGAGCTCCGTAACGGTTTACAGTAGCTACCTTGTGTTTGGGCTCGATTAATTTGTCTTGATGAGAACTTTACATTTAAAGGAGCTGTGACTGTCATTGAGGGTCTGGTGATGAAGACGAAGTACAGTTAAGGGAGCTCCGTAACGGTTTACAGTAGCTACCTTGTGTTTGGGCTCGATTAATTTGTCTCAATGAGAAATTTACATTTAAATGGGCTGTGACTGTCATTGATGGTCTGGTGATGAAGACGAAGTACAGTTAAGGGAGCTCCGTAACGGTTTACAGTAGCTACCTTGTGTTTGGGCTCGATTAATTTGTCTCAATGAGAACTTTACATTTAAATGGGCTGTGACTGTCATTGATGGTCTAGTGATGAAGACGAAGTACAGTTAAGGGAGCTCCGTAACGGTTTACAGTAGCTACCTTGTGTTTGGGCTCGATTAATTTGTCTCAATGAGAACTTAACATTTAAATGGGCTGTGACTGTCATTGATGGTCTAGTGATGAAGACGAAGTACAGTAAAGGGAGCTCCGTAACGGTTTACAGTAGCTACCTTGTGTTTGGGCTCGATTAATTTGTCTCAATGAGAACTTTACATTTAAATGGGCTGTGACTGTTATTGAGGGTCTGGTGATGAAGACGAAGTACAGTTAAGGGAACTCCGTTACGGTTTACAGTAGCTACCTTGTGTTTGGGCTCGATTAATTTGTCTTGATGAGAACTTTACATTTAAATGGGCTGTGACTGTCATTGAGGGTCTGGTGATGAAGACGAAGTACAGTTAAGGGAGCTCTTTAACGGTTTACAGTAGCTACTTTGTGATTGGGCTCGATTAATATGTCTCAATGAGAAGTTTGACAGGTTATAGTTTCCAGTTAGTTTAATGTTTACTAAGTCATGATCCAATGATGAGATCTACGAAAACTCGAGGAAACTCTTCAAACTTCATAGGCACTTTTGCAGGGACGTCGGAATGTTATAAGTAGCTAGTGAATATTGGTACTCATGGTTTAGTTCGAGTAGGTTTATGAGTATGTTCGTTGTTGATAAATCACTAAAAAGTATGAAATAAAAATTTTTTAACAAAAAATAAAAACGCCTTCAAAACCCACTAAAAAGTAAATAATAACTACGTCATTTACTTACTTTAATTTACTTAATCACATCTATGAAGTCGGTGCCACCCGAGCTTTCTACTTTAAAGTCTTTACCTAAACTTGGATGGCACCGACTTCATAGATGTGATTAAGTAAATTAAAGTAAGTAAATGACGTAGTTATTATTTACTTTTTAGTGGGTTTTGAAGGCGTTTTTATTTTTTGTTAAAAATTTTTTATCTAACGGCAAGTTACCGCTTGGCTGCCGTTTCAGCTGGTGTTAAGTGAAACCAAAGATGGTAGGATTATTTTGGAAGTCAAAATACTTTCGCTGATTTATGTGATTATTACATTATAACCTTTAGTCTTGGTGAGAAAACATTAATTTGATTAAAATAAAGCCAAAGAGAGAAGTTTAAATTATATGTTACTAGAGGACGCCCGCGGTTTCACCCGCGTAGTCGTCGTTCGTGGGTATTTCGGGATAAAATGTGGCCTATGTGTTATTCTGATATGTAAGCTATATTATAGTGAAGTTTCATCAAAATCCATTCAGTAGTTTTTGCGTGAAAGAGTTACAAACGTCCATGCATACATCCAAATTTCGCCTTTATAGTATTAGTGAGGTAGTTTCCTATTACCTAGTACCAAGAAGTCTAGGTTTCATACAATTTTGAAATACAAATTTCTACGTATACCTTGTACTCTAGTTGTTCTAGTAGTGATTAGCTTCTGTGGCTTTGATCACGAGATCCTGGGTTCGAATCCTGTGTTGTTGTAGAATAATCCTAAGTTTTATTTTTTGCTAAGAAATTTTTAATAAAATTCTGAAGTTGCTGGTTACACACTCCGTGCCTCAGAAAGCACGTAAATCGTCGTATTAAATAAAAAAATCCCAGCACTTAAGAAATCAATGTGTAAATTATCCTAGTGTCAATAGTGTACTCAATATTAGTTCATATACCTACCTACAAACATATATGTATATACATTATACCTTACATAGTTACATACATTAGTTAGATGCCACTTCGTTAGTAGGGTGGAAAATAAGAATTAGGCTAGTAGTTATCTATGAAATATTGGTCAGGAATGAACAATTAGCCTTTTGTAGTTAACAAAAAGTGTAAAATACGTCTATCTTTTGTTTATGTTTTACGTACTTGCTCTAGATCGCGTACATTGTTAGGGTTGTCGATAATTGTTTAAATTAAATGAGTCACTTTTATCTCAACGTAAAGTGAAATCAATTTTAGGTAAGATTAGTTAATTGTGACGTCACGGTTACATGAAACTACTTATAGCAGTCTCTATAAACAAAGTTGCTCCATGTATCAATAAGCACGGAGTGCAATGGAACTATTTAGAATAGTTAGGAAATCGTACCGAAATCGGTCATAAATAGAGTCGGCGACTAGAATATAAGCAGCAATTTAAAACAATATTGCCGAATAAATTGTCACATTCTATTAAAATTGCTTAAGAGTGCTCCGCAATTGATGCAAATAGTTGCTGGGGGATTTCTTTCAAAATTCCATGTGTTGCCATAACGGAGATACACTATGTGGGACAAGTTATTTAAAAAAAACTATTATTACCAAATTGACCGTTTGAACATGTATAAATATATTATAATACATTATGAGAATAAAGTTTATTCCGATATTAACATATAATTGTGATATATACTTATTTATTAATTTTTAAGACACATAAAACAGTTATATTATGTAAAGTGTTAGAAAATAAATATTGTGGCACATCTTATAACATTCGAAATTTATTAACGAGGGTTTGCAATTACGTGTTACTGATTTTTAAATAAACATTAAAACGTTACAAGAATAGTGATCTGGTTTACGTATCTCTTAAAATCGATGAAAATACCAAATTTAACTTTTTTGGGACACGAAACTTTTCGGAGTAGATGATAAATTAATTATTTACAAGATACTGTTATAACAAATCGTTAAATATTATCGAGTTAGATGTAAATATATTCTTTAATATTTCAAAAACAGTGAAAACTAATTTGTATAAATTTTATGCACCAAATATTTGTCTATGGCTCGATTTTCGCATAAGGAGTAAAAAAAGTATTAAAGTCACTCGATGAAATATGTGTAACATATGTACATAATGTAACATGTATAATATTACATATATTTCATGTAGTTCTAAACTCTAAGGCTAAAAATGAAGACTGTAAAATACTCGTGTAGTTGCCCTTAATCAAATGATTTATGTCTCACTATATGTTAACAAACCGTTGTAAAACATGCTAGTTATGTGAGCCATTAAATATTTATGAGTCATATATATATAAGAAGTAATAAAAAAATATTAAAAATAGTTAACAAACACTAATAATGAATCATACTTTTTATGAGTAACTCGAAACTAATCATTTATGTTCGTAGTTATATTATGATCCTATATGATAGGATATAACTCGTGTAATAAAGATATGAGTTAGTAGATGAGTGCGTAAGTAAAACGGAAAATCGTGTAATAGTTTACACCTAAAAAAAATTGTCAATTTGTATTTAAGTTTTTACATATTTTTTTCATTTTTATCCTATTTTTATATATTTTACAATCAAATCAGAAAACGCTCGCAACTTCATCCGGGGAAAAATTAATGTGTGGCAACCTTCCATCATCACCAATTAGATAATCTATTCCACTTTACTTTTTTAAAATGTAGAATTGGCTATCCTTAATATACACATAAATTCCATTGCATTAATTTTTAAAGACCTGATAAAGAAGAGCAACTCTAATATACATTATTTTGTTATATCGCAAAGGGACAGCGTTTCAGGAACATCTCCTAGGCCGCTTGAATTTTTTCTGATAGTTAAAAGAATTATCGTCGTTAAGGCAAGTTACACAAATTCTTACCAAATTATACACTAAAACTTTTCTCAGGATTCATTATATCTATTGTTGAAAACCAAATTAAAATGCGTTCAGTAATCTTTGAGCTTATCTCAAGTAGACATAGACTTCGTTTTATAATAAATAGTGGTAAAGTTAGGTACTATATTTATATAAGGTCTTGTCTCTACATATAACGTTTATGAAATTTAAAAAAACGCAAATGAATAGATGAATTACTGAATCAATAAATATCAATCTTTAACTTAGTATTAATCAATCCAAATGCCTTACAGAAAAGTAATGTAACAAGTAAAAAAATATTTTACTTAAAGTTGCCAGCCCTAGCTCAGTACAAATGTACTGAACGCACTTAAGTTCTTTAATAACTACCTATAATGGTCGTTCACACGACTGTTACGAGTATTGTATACTTTTTCATTGAACAATAAATTGAATTTTTTACAGCAAAAATTATGATTAATTGCTTATTTTAAGATCAAGTTTATATGTTGTAAGTATTATGACAGTTTACGACTACCGTATACGTCAATAAGTACCTATAGATAAATTTTTTTACAGTTCGACTCCAGACTCAGTAAATTGTAGTACATTAAAATACTTAACGGAAAAATAACAAACGCTTTAGTTGTCCCTATAATTTTTGAAAGTTCCTCTCTTCTTATATTATAATTTTCAAGTTACAAATCGAGATCGGGTATCAGACACTAACATGATGACTATGGTACCATTTTGGAAGTATATCCTTTCTAAAAAATAATTATCAAATCGGTTTTCTCTGTAAAAAGAATTGATAACTTCCTCCGTTTTTTCAGGTCAGCTATGTAAAGAATAATTACGTACTACAATGTTGTAGTTGATTGCAAAACAAAGATTTTTTTAAAAGGAAAAGTAACTTGAACTGGAACCCAGCAAGTCATAAAAGTAAACATGTTGGTATATTTGCCCATATCCTGTTTTAGCGCTTTTAATTAGGCTTTATCTATAACACATTTACTATATTATATTATATTTCTTATTAAAATATTGTTTAATATTTTCCTATTAAATAGGGATGGTGATAAAATTTTATCAAACTTCAATAAATATTATTATAATAAGTATGAGTACGTACATTATAACTTTTGAGTATTTTCTCTGTGATTACATCAAAATTCAAATCATCTCTGTAAATAACGTAATATTTGTATCAGTAAAAATTAAAAAAAAAAACAAACTTGACAGTGTGAAAAGCTATGTTATCGATTCTAGTTTTCATAACTTATCCTTAGTATAATTACAGAATGCATTATAGTGCAATGTCATTGGTAACTACGAAAAACTAGACTGTAAAGTTTTCCAGTTTATGTAATTTCCACCTGCATGATGCGCCGATTACGGGTTTAGATTTAGATTGATCTAAGTGTTCTGTTATTATCTGAGATAAGAGTGAGTTGTGTGCTAAACATCTTATAATTTTCTTAAGTATCTAGGTATCTAACATCTCGTAGGTATTGATTGTTACAGTCTGACTAGGAAAATAACATACCTGGGTTGTAGGCGCCACTAGTCCTTTTAGCAATCTGGGCATAATAAGTCTTTAAATAAAATTAGTTACCTTTTTTCAAATGGCGAGGTATTTATTTTTCTAGAACATGTGTGTCGTGCATATATGTCAGGTTGTTCTTTTATTTTTTAAACAGTTTGTCAGGTGAAGGATTGCTATAAAGCTAAATCTGGCGACTGGTGATATCTCAAGCCACTATGGTCCGTAGATATTCTGAGCAGGTTAGGAGCTTTCAAGGCTATCACACGCTTTTAAGCTACTAGATTTAAATCTGTCTTAATTGTCCACGTCGTTTTTAATCTCAATTTTAAATTTAAAAATAAGTTGAAGGTAAGTAGTGACTCTGTATTGCATTTACTGCAGATTTATTTATATATGTCTTCGTATTTATTTTATTTGCTTTTTAAAAACCTGATGAATATCCTTCGTGATTCTTAAATGTAATATTAATCCGGGTGTAGAACAATAGATTGTAGATACTAGTAGGTAAGATGTTTACCTAGCATGTTCTATGAAGTATAGCTCTAATAGAAGGGACGGTATTCCACATACCATCAGCTAGGTTAGTTTAGTCAAGTACCTACTCTTATTATTAAATACGTTTTTTTATATTGTGTACTGTAGACTTTTGAGAGAGACCGTGTCTGCGTTTTTGAAGACTGATTGCGAGCGCAAGATCACCAGAGAGAAGACTTACAGCTAAATGAAGACGTGAGGGGGAATTCTCTATGGTCGTCTTCCGTAAAACTCAGACCTTGACCTAGAGAGCTGTTTTATTGGGGATTGTTAGCTGATGCCTGCATACTGAATTAAAACATTAAATTAAATTTTTATTTAAAATTAAATTAAATTTTTTTAAAATTCAATATAAGTTAGTGACTGCAATCACACCTGGTGGTTAGTGATGACACAATCTAAGATTGAAGCGGGCTAACTTGTTAGTAGTAGAATGAAATACACACTGTAGCGAAGGTTTGGACTATCGTTTCGTTTCGTACCGAAACGCTATATCGCTTGGCAGTACGTACGTCGCTTGTCGGCAGGGTGGAAACGAGTCACAGCCGGAGCCTCCCACCACCAAGCCCTAACAAATTAAGAAAATTAAAAAATCACAGCATATATCGCTGCTCGCCTCATAGTATAAGGGATATTTAATATTTCACTGACGTTTTAGACTTACCTATCCGTTCTCGAGTGAATTATGTATCCACGTCTGAATGACGTTAGAAAATGGGGATTCCGTCTATAAAAACAGTCTCAGTTTTTTTAAAGATGTTTTAGTATAGTAAAGACTAGTCAGTTTACTTGCTATAATTTACTGATTTATTGCGAGTTAACTAGTCATTCAAGTTGTGTAACTCGCGAAGACTTATAAATGAATAAAAGGAAAGGAAAACAGACCTGATTTTACACGGAAGTTTGAATGTATGGTGACTTGAGGATATTCAACTTATTTATGTTATGGTATTGCCCTGTTTATCAATCGGTTGCTACGAGTAAGTTATATACCTATATAATGTCTCATCATCATTATAATCTTATTTTGAATGGCCCACTATGGTTTCCTCCTTATACCTACGTAAGGGGATATGGAGCATAGACCCATCACGCTTTTTCAATGCGGATTGGCGGGCTTAGAATGATAATCTTTGATCCTGTAAAGATCAAAAGATCATCATAAAATATTATAATTACCAGCTTTGTTTTTGAGGCACGGGTAACATCACCCACATAGCTTGAAGCGGAAATTTTTAGTGCGAATTTCTTGCAAGAAAGAAAAGCTCACTTTATCAGCTTCGATCTAGGACTCGAATCCAGGTCCTCACGAACTGAATCCATATTTGCTAACCACCACCAGGCCGCTAACATTGCATTATATTTATAGTGTTACGTTAAGGATACTTGTACGAAGTAATTCTTTAATAGTAGAAAACTGCTTATGTTTTTACCTTTTAGAATAACAGTTATCTTTCTACATGTACCCATATAAACGTCTGTTTATGGGATTATCGTATATCGATTCGATATAAATACATCGGTATTTATATCGGGTTCTAGATATCTGTTACTTCCTTGAATAAGATACAAATATGTGTGATTAAGAGAGAAACAAAATATGAATCAAAACTTATTTTATTGTTGTGATGTAAGACTTTTGTTTTAAGGCCATCACAATAATTTCGCAAGTTCTACTGCAGAAGTTATATAAATCGAGCATAGTGACTAATTAAAATTTTAAATTATTGCATAATTTTAAATGTAATTTAAAATCTAGCGAACGTTATGCTTCGTCGACTAGATACCTACTTAAATAACTCTCATTAAGGAACTCCCAACTTAGGTTTTACCGTAATATTATATGTATTTTTTTATCGATATAAAAGCGGGCAAACGAGCATGCGGGTCGCCTGATGTTGAGCGATTGCCGCCGCCCATAAACATTTGCAACACCAGAGGCATTGGTAGTGCGTTGCCGGCCTTTGAGGAAAGTCTTAATATGCCCCTTATTGAAATTTCCAGGAAATACTCGAGCGGGAAGTTGATTCCACAATTTGCATGTTCCTGTTACTAGTTTAGTAACAGATGTAACATTGTTGTAATTTTTTTATCGACTGCAAGTTGGCCCCTGACTGCTATCACACTTGCTGTTAAGTGATGATGCAATCTAACAAAAAAAAAAAAAAATTACTCCATGACATGACATAAGACTACATCCTTTCATTTGCCACGAACCTTTCATACTTCCTTAGCTTCTTCTACTCTCATTTATCCTTTCATACAAGTTCGTCGGCTTAGAGTACTCTTGATCTGGCCACATTTTAAAATGTTTTGAATTTGGTCCAGGAACATTCGCCTAGGCCTTCCCCTTCCAACATTTCCATTCACCCTCGCCTCATAAATCGCTTTTGTTAATCTTCTTTCAAGAGAGAATGGAAATTAAAATTAATCTAAATAAATATTTTTACTTTACAGCACACATGAGATTACAACATGAGAATATCTCATGTTATATTCTAAAGTAATGTTTAGCAAAAAGATACGAGGGGATAAATCGCCCTTTGTATCATATTTTTCTTCATTATTGTTTGTTTCCCTGTCTATACACATAAATATATACACATAAATATATATAACAAAAAATAGGACCGACTCAAAACGCACCAAAAAGTAAAAAATAACTGTGACATTTAGTTGCTTTTACATTTATTTAACATAGTAAAGCAGTTTGTGGGTTCTAGGTAATGTCCTTAAAGTAGAAACCTTGGCCGGCACCAACTCTTAGATATGCGTAAGTTAAAGCAACTAAATGTCACAGTTATTTTTTACTTTTTAGTGCGTTTTGATTCGGTTCTATTTATTAATAAAAATTTTATTTCTTACTTTTTAGTGATTTATCGCCACGTAACGTATTCGTACTATACTGTCATAGTATATTATACGGCACTTGTAGCCGTAAAACTCAAATCGAAAAAAAAAACTATCGATACTTACACAAAAACCGAAATTGCTGCAAGTGTGCCTATACAAGTTCCTTCAATTTTCCCAGGATATCATCATCAGATCCTAACATGATGACAATGGAACCATCTTGGAAGTGTGACCTTTCTAATAAAAAAAGAATTATCAAAATCGGGCAACTCTGTAAAAAGTTATGCGTGGTCATACATAAAAAAAATACGTGTCGAATTGAGGACCTCCTCCGTTTCTTTTCGTCGGTTAAAAATAAATACAATTTGCTCCTGTCAGAAGTTCCCATTACTCAAATTAACAACTAGACAGACCACTGAAGAAGTCTGATAATTAATAACATAATACATTTATTAAAACAAGTTAATTAACATAATTTAACACATGTAATTCCTAATTCGTGTAAGTGTTATACAATATTATTACAGTTAGTTGACCGTTAAGTGTACACATTAGTTAGTGAATGTGTTGATTGTGTGATAAACAAGTTAACACTAAAGCAGGGTATCGTGTATGACTCACGTGCTCTATAAATGAATAGTTTATACATAGCCTTTACTATAGAAATATTTGGTTCAATAAACTAATAAGTTAGCGTCTTTCGATCGGTCAACAATACAATTGTTTAACAAATCTTTGTATCAAGTAACTTGCATGAAAGGATCAATGAGAGTGGATGAAGCTAAGGAACTAGGCAAGGACGATGGATGTAGTCTCAGCCTACCCCTATGGGAATGAGGCATGATGTTATGTATTTATGTATGTGAACAAATTGGGCTTATGTGATGTTACGTCCTTTCCTCCGAAGGTAAGGATCGATGCTCCTAATGAATTCTAACACATGAAAGGAAGCCTTGCCTAAAACATGATGAAGACTATAAAGGTGTAAACAAACTGGGTTTATGTGATGATACGTCCGTAAGACGGCAACGGTTTCATTGTAAATATAAGAAAATTCATTATTTAGAACGAAGGCAGGCGAAGCTTAATATCGTCTCGTTTCCGATCTAAATCGATTCTTCGATTTTGTTTGAGCTCTCTTAACTTAGCTCTTGACTGGCGTGGCGAGTTTTCGCGTCAGCTCAATTTAGTTTTGAGAACTTCCTAATCAACTCTTTAATAGATGATTAGGAACTTCGACCCATCACGCTACTTATGTATCTACGCTAAATTATGTATGGTACGTGTGGTTTGCGCGGTGGATTTATAAGACGGAGGTTCAGGATTCGATTCCCGGCGGGGCAGATTGAGATTTTTCTTAATTTGTCTTGGTCTGGCCTTCGCCGTGGCTAGTTACCACCCTACCGACAAAGACGTATCGTCAAGCGATTCAGCGTTCCGGCGCGATGTCGTGTAGAAACCGAAACGGGTGTGGATTTTTGTCCCACTCTTAACAAGTTAGCCCGCTTCCATCTTAGACTACATCATCACTTAACATCAGGTGTGGCAAGGGCCAACTTGTAGTCAATAACAAAAAATGTTTACATTAAAAGGCTCACACCGCTTAACTTGCTTTTCGAGGCAAAAGAGTTATCAGTAATAAATTATAAACTTCCCTACACCGAGAAGGCAGAAGAAATAAAAGGTCAATATTTTATTATTTGCAGTGACTGCCTACATTTAAGGCCAAAATCAAATAGTATTATAATGTGAAGCTGGACTTTATATATGGCATCATAACGACTGAATCAACGTGCCAACCTGTGATGCTCAGATAGCGTATATCTAACTTTAACCTACATACTTTTCAATTTAAAATCGAATATTTAACTATTATAGACTTTTTACAATTTTTTCGTTTCAACATCCTTCGTTGTGTCGTAAAAAAATTAGCCGAACCGGTCTCGGGTTTTACTCTTAGCAACACAATTTGGCGATTAATTGTTATTTATAATAGATTAAGATATAAGATAAACAGTTTATAAAAACTGCTAAAGTATATATTTAGGTACCTACATTGTAAATTTGATACAGTTTTGGATTAATTCTGGTTTTATGGAATTTTTCGCTATTTTATTAGGTACATTAAACGAGTCGAGAAAGTTGAATATCTAGTTTACGTAGACTAACAAATTTCTAGACTCCGGTGATTTTCGCTTAAGCGATAAGAAATAATTAAGTGCCTATCGTGATTAGGAGGTTTATTTTAATATTAATTAAATGATTAATGTTATAATTGGCATTGCAAAAGAAAAAGTTTCTTACAGCCTGGGGAAACTGCCCTAGCCACGGCATGTCTGATTGAGTACAGATATATAAAAACAATATCATATATGTATTTCCTAAATATTATTTTTAAATAATTTTAATATTCGACCAGTGGTCGAGTCGCCAAATAGTGCGCAATACTCGTAAAAAATATCGTTCGCTCTTTTGTTGCTTTGGAGCGAAAGGTAGAGTTTACATGTATTTCGGAATTTGCCGTTATAAGGCGATGTTTCTCGTTTTCTCTACTTTACATATCTCTTGCCATCGCATCTTATGCCTACTGGAGAAGGCAACGGATCTTTAAATATAGAAGAGGTTTTTGGTATATGATACTTTTGCCAGTCCTTGACCTATTAACAACATAACATTGACTATTGGGTATTTTTATGCTTTGTTTTGTCAATGTTTTTTTTACATGAGGTCGTTTAAAACAGTTACTAGCAGATGATAACAAAACAAGAAGCTAAAAACTAGAACACGAGAACATAAAGTGTATATTTTTCTAAGATATCTGGACGACAAGCTGAAATTAAAATTTTTCAAAATCCTCCGTGAATTTAGTTACAATTTAATTTCCTGAAACGAAATTTTTTTGGAATGGCTTATCAAATTTTAATCGTAGATAGCGAACATTATAAATCGTATTAGTTTTCAAACAAAAAAACTGTATTGTAATCTATCCATTTGTTTACAAGCTTACACTGCCTCAAGCAATTATTGTGTTCTAATAACACCATCGATGTACGTGTACACAGATATAAATAGATATACATAACTCTGATAAGATCACTTTTAATTACGATTGGGGGTAAAAAGTTCCAAGTCCTGCAGCGGATGTCCATCGGTTAAACCAATGTTGATGTTATACAACCACACAAAGAAGAACATTGAACAAGCCTTGAACGCGTTATTGAGAATTGAGATCATTGCAATATGAATGTATTTTTTATACAATAATTCTACAATGCACCGATAATATTCGTAGCTTAAATAGGTCATAATATTTATTTCATTATTATATTTCTATAATAAGTAATTGCTTTGAAATTCAAATACATTCATTTTATGCTTTTTTACGCACAAATGACTCTACCATAGATTCGGGCAGCTAATTTTGCCGAGAAGCCCTTCTCGAAAAACTCGGCTATAAACATAATAAAAAAATAAATTTTATAATTCATAATTTTAAATGCAGATATTCCTTGCGTGTATACGGAATGGGAGCCATCAAACAATAGATTAAATGGCTTTTTGTCATTAGGAACTCAACAATTACATGGTTTCATTTACCAAACTTGTAATGACGATTCATTTTCAGTTGATGAAGGGGCTTCTTTCGGAACTTTACAATAGAAGTCCTGTTAAAATTTTTAGTTTTTCTGTTTCTAGTTTATGAAACTTAATTTTCGTAAATCGTGAATTATAATTTTTAAACGTATCTCCATCACACAAAAATGTTCCCTTTTCCGAAGATTTTAAGATCCAATATTAATTATTCATATGAATTTCCAGTTTGATTACTATTTTTGTCTTGTAAAGCAATAAGGCATTTTGAATTAAATAACAATGTGTGCTTACTTGTCTTTTTAAAATAACAATATTTTAAAATAATTTTGAACAGCATAGCATTAACCTTTTTCTTCATATCTGAATATACGAGTATAATTATGTATGTTTAACATCAGCTTGTAAATCGTGATACTTTACAAACTTGAAACGCTAAAAAACTCTAGATAATAATCTATTTCTTGCACAAAGTTGTAAAACATAAATCAAGTTTTTCAAAAGAATAAGTTTAAGATTTTACAAAATAAAGTACCTAGTCGTTCATTAAAACGAATGCGATGTTTTTAAGGCTGTCGTGGCGCAATGTACGAATTATGACGGAGATCCTGGATTCGATTCCCGGCTGGACAAATTTAGATTTTGTAATTGGTCCAGGCCTGGCTCGCTGGTAGGTGGCATGAGAGACATTCGTTACCACTTTGCCAGCCGATGTTGTGTAGATATAAAATTACCATCAGGTGTGATTGTAGACAAGAGCTTGTGTGTAATAGAGGAAAATAATACCGTATATACATAGGTTTTTATGTCCTTGCAACCTCAAGTGATTGATTTGAAATTCTCTTGTTGAGATTTCCTTGTTGTCCCTCAGTTTTCGGTTTACAGACACTTCGGTTCATCACTTTTTGACCTCGATGTCCAACAGACTTCTTCCTCTTCTACTTATCGATTATTTAGTTAGCCTCAAATAACTTTACGGTTATGACGTAAATCTGAGAGGTTTAAAGTACGATCGATCCCCCGTTGTTGGACTGTTAACATATTTTCTTTTAAATAAAGTGTAATATAGTATCGTATTCAAAAACTTCTTTTTTTGAAGTCGATTAAAAATGATGCTGGCTAAAAAAATATTTATGAATAGTATTTAATTCTTTTTAAACTAAATTCTAAGTTTTTCATTCGTTGTTGTTGTAGGCACTTCCAAACACTACGCTCAATCGCCTGCATGACCTGCATCTAGCGAATCTTAGCGATATTGGCTTTTATTAACTTTAAAATAAATCCTGATATACAATTATTATAAAATAAGAAATACCATTCAGTAATCCGCACGTGTAATCAGATGATAACAACAAATTAAATGTAGGTACCTAAATACAACAATGTATTTTGTTTAATGTAAGGAGTTTGAGAACTTACTTATAACGATAAATATTTCATTAGATGCTTGTCAGCTGTCCAAAACGTTTCCTATCTAAATATTTTCTATCAAATTCAACTAATCTTTTTTGTCTTTTTTTTAAATATTATAAGCGCGCGTTTATTATATTGTAGGCGCTTGACTGCAGCCTCCGGTGGAACGCACTTGAATAAAATATACAACTATACACTCTCGGGTTAAAAAAATCTTCAAATAAAAAAAATATTCTAAATTCCAAATAACCTATATATTCAAAGAAGGCTTGGTAAGCGATTTTGAAACGTTAAGTTCTACTATTTGTAGTGACAGTAAAAATTAGCTTAGCTTATTTTGTACCGCCCAAATATATTTTTTTCTAATATTTACTAAATGAAACTAGGTCACTAAGTTCCTGTAGATAACTCTTAAAAAACAGTCAAAGCTGAAGGTTAGACGTATTATCAACAAGATAATATAAGTGATTAAAAACCAGTAAGGTTACTAACGGTGATAGTAATGCAATTTTGTACTTAATATTACATAAATAAAAGGCCATTGACACCGCCGAGGTGGTAAACATTGTGTGAATATCATTCAAAATTTAACTACATGTATAGCTTAAAGTAAAAGTATGTACTTCTTAACTAACATAAACTAAAACTACATTTGAACTTTATGTCGATTTACATGCAGTATTCCTTGGCGCACACTCAGTAAGTAGGTACTCTTTTTATCATTGAGCGAACGATAATAAACTTAAAGATAACTATTGTAATGATCTACCATTTGTTAATGAGCCAAACAGTATTTATCATTGAATATTATGTAAGGCTGCCCACCTCCAGCTAAGAAACCACTGCGAACTTTGTAGCAGACGTCTTCGAAGGTGATGTTGATGGAGTCCTCGACCAGGGAGGTGGAGTTTGTCTCCTGGGAGTCCGATTGGTTGTCCAAAGCCATTGCCACTGACACTGTTGAGTTACACTAGAACAAAGACTTCGTATTCCATCGCGAGACACAAAGACGCGGAGAGACAAAGAGAAATAAGGGCGAGCTCTATCGCCTGAGCGCGTCGGCGATTAGCGGCACACTACTGCGTCGAGCAGCGCAAGCGTTTCTACACTATGCTACGTAATTATCGGTCGTTCTCCCCACCCGAGGCTTGTCAGCTGTCGAACTCGAAGCAGCTGATTTGTTATCGTGACCAGACAAATAGACTGCAGTCGAATCCTCAGTAAAACACGACACTTTACGCAACTTGAATCTAGGTTTGTCGGTGGATGGTACAGTGGTGGTCAAGGTTAAGTCTCTTTGGACGAAATCAACGGTATCGTGACCAGACTTAGATTGCATTCGAACTCCGAGTAGATAATCGTTTACGAAACTAAAATCTAGGTTTGTACTCGCAAATCCAGATTTTAACTGGGTACCGTACCGTACTACGGTGGTCTATCGGGAAAGTCTTAACTGGACATTGGTGGAAATCGATGTAGCAAAGTTAAAAGACAAAAATACTGCAGTTGAATCCTCAGTTAAACATGATACTTTACGTAATTGATATCTAGGTTTGTAGGTGGATATCGTGAAGTATCAGTCAAGGTTGACTCTGAACCGGAAATTGCTTGTATACAACCGTTATACATTTAAGATTAACATTCGGGCCCTTTCTCTCAAACCGGACGACTCAGTGAGATTTTGTTACTTACATGATGTTAGCTTGTAACATCTTCAACCCCAAGTATTATGATTAAAGTTCCGAAGAAGTTCTTGTTTTTGAATCACGAGGTTTTGAGGTCTAAGGCATAAATTTATTTATTTATTTAATTGTGTGCTGATGGCTTTAGGGTTTGACTGTAAACAAGAACAAAACCAAGCTTATGATAGTCGACAGGGCAGGCAAATTGCAGAACACCAACAGCATACCATCAATTGCTATCGTGGAGGAATATGTTTATCTTGGATCTCAGATTTGTAATGATGGCAGTAGTGCACCGGAGATAAAGAGACGTATTGCAATGGCCAAGAATGCTATGACACGCCTGATCAAGATCTGGAAGAATCGAGGTATATCAATTAAGACCAAAAGCCGCCTTGTCCGTGCCTTGATCTTCTCTACTTTTATGTACGGAGTGGAAACTTGGCCCATAAAATGAGATGTGGTGCTGGAACGATGTTACGATTTCATTCAGTCGCAGCTTGGAGTTAAGGTTAGGCTCTCATCCTTATGTTACAACTGGCTATTTCCGCCCACTTTCATAATTACTGGTAACCAGAATTTAATGATAACGTCTGGATCACCAGGTGTGATTACAGGGTTGTGAATAAAAATCAATCGGTAAGTTAGAGGTGTACCACCCTCTTCTCAGAGAGCACGTTACTTTTAATATCTATCAAAATTACTGACCTAAGTAAAATTTGATGACAGTCATAATGAAAGCTGCAACACAGTTTATACGAGTGCAGTTTCCATCATAGAATATGTCAAGAATGAACGCACACAACAAAGTTACTTATTTGTGATAAAATTTAAATAATACAAGTTGGATTTGGTAACTTAGTTATAAGTAGTTCTAATGTCATTATGTGCCCTTTTTTTTGATAATAAAGATAATATTCTAATTTTATTATTATACTAATAAGCTTCTGAAGTATATTTAATATCCGGAGCCGGTGATATATACAAGTTTCATCCATGTTGCCTAACCAGCAGTAATTTAACAACTTTATGATAACCGACCAACTCTTCCGCGTGCCTCATTAGAATAGTAATTATTATAGGTACGTATCCCTTGCCCGAAATCAAGTTTGGCAACGTTATGTTACTAAAGAGGTTTTATCTACAGTAAAACAGTGTAGAAAATAATGTTTAACAAAATATTACTATCATTATACGATTTGTTTTTTAACCTATTTTCAAAAGGGGGATGTTTTCAATTCGATAGGTTTTTTTTCAACCTATGTGTCTCAATAAGTTCAAAGTTTTTGTCAAACGTAAGCTTCTCCGAAATTATACTAGTGTAAAAGAAATTAATAAGCAATAAAGAATTTTTAACAAAAAATAGAACCGACTCAAAACGTATAAAAAGTAAAAAATAACTGTGTCATTTAGTTGCTTTAATTCACTTAAGCATATCTATGAAGTCGGTGCCAGCAAGTTTAAGGAACATTTATTTAACGTAGTAAAGCAGTTTGTAGGTTCTAGGTAATGTTCTTAGAGTAGAAACCTTGGCTGGCACCGACTCCTAGATATGCTGATATGACAATGGGACCACCTTGGAAGTATGCCCTTTCTAATAAAAAAAGAATGATCAAAATTGGACAACTCTCAACTCGTAAAAAGTTAGGCGTGGTCATACATAAAAAAAAAGAAAAACAACAATACGTGTTGAATTGAGAACCTCCTCCGTTTTTTTCGTCGGTTTAAAAGGCGTTTGAATGAATTGCTGTAAGGAGCCGGGTGCCTAGTTCTATAGTTTTTAGATAATAATGTAAGGTGGTGATATTAAAAAAAAATTACCTGACTGAGTTTGTTGTGAGCTCTTCTCGGACCAAGGCGCGTTTGGAAACCTCGTAGTTATTATATTTCCGACCTTAATTATCACCATTACTTTTACGTAGTCTAAGGTTCACGATTCAAAATAATCGTAAAGATTTCATTTAATAAAGATATTCTGACTTTGACTTTCAACCCTATAGTTTACACAGCGTTCGGATATACCATCCTATATAGACAAGACAGAATAGAAGCAAAATAAGAAGAATAACTTTACGAAAGTGCGTTCATTTTTAACCGACGAAAAAAAATCGGAGGAGGTCATTGAATTAAAATTATTAATTCAATGGAGGAGGTTCTCAATTCGATACGTATATATTTTTGTTATGTATGACCACGCTTAATTTTTTACAGAGTTGTCCGATTTTGATAATTCTTTTTTTAATAAAACGGGCACACTTTCAATACGGTCATCATGTTAGGATTTGATGATGATATCCTGGGAAAATTGAAGGAACTCTTTAAATTTTATAGGCACAGTTGCAGCGGTTTCGGTTTTTGTGTAAGTATCGGTAGCTTTTTGGCTACTAGTGCCGTATATACTATGAGAGTATAGTACGAGTAGGTTACGTGTCGATAAATCAATAAAAAGTAAGAAACAAAATTTTTTAACAAAAAATAGAACCGACTCATAACGTACTAAAAAGTAAAAAGATATCTATGAGTCGGTGCCAGCCAAGGTTTCTACTTTAAGGACGTTACCTAGAACCCACATAATGCTTTACTACGTTAAATAAATGTTCCTTAAACTTGGCTAGCACCGACTTCATAGATATGCTCAAGTAAATTAAAGCAACTAAATGACGTAGTTATTTTTTACTTTTTAGTGCGTTTTGAGTCGGTTCTATTTTTTGTTAAAATTTTAATCGCCTACTCGTATAACACTGTGTCACATTAAGTTTGCGTACAACTCGTCTAGGTATACCTTTTTTTTCGGATAGTGACCGTTTTCAAGTAAAACTAACATAGCTACGAGATTCCAAATACATTATTGTTAGTGCAACGTACCAAGAATGGACCGGAAATCCTTTTATCACCATCTCTCATATGTCACGCCTAAACGATAAAACTTGAGTACAACTCAAAAAATGACTTAAAAGTATTTAGGGCGATAGACAAGAGATCCTACGGCTGATGAAAGACAAGTTTGTCCTCTTTATATGGTAACGCAACAAACCAGTTCGTAGGCACGCATGTTTATAATATGCTCCGTGTCAATGACATATTTAGCGGACTATTCGTTAGCGACTGTTGGTTTCAGGTACATTTATGAAATAAGCTAAAGGAGATGGTCCAAAATTGTATGAAGCACAGACTCACTTTCTGTACATAAGTTGAAAAAAACTACATGTATTAATAATCTAGTTTTAATTAGCCAAATCTCTGAATTCACTTTCATTTGGGCGAAATATTATTTATTCTCTCCAAAACAATGCAACATTTTACGTATAATCATGGCGGATCTTAGATAAGTTATATTATCTATGGTAGACATTCTCCTGATGGCGGATGGATGTTGTTTTGACATTTGCTGTTAGTGTTTATTGATGTATGGTCCATTTGATTTGATGGTTACTGGTTAGTAACCTATACCTACCTAACGGATTACTGAATAATCAGATTAATATATTGAGTTTTGTTCTTATTATAGCTAAGATGTCTATATCTAAAATGTATTATAGCTAAAAACAAAGCCCGGAACACGGAAGAAAAGACTTGTCAAAAATGACATATTTTGAGTTTGACAAATCAATGTCCCCGTATCTTTATCATCTACAGACTAATATTAGAAAGACGCCATCTTTTAATACCTCAAAAACTAGGAATTTCATTTTTAACCAACGTTTTATTTAGTTCGTTTCGTTCACTTATTTTATTCTTGATAAAATCCTTGTATTTTGTCCATTTTTATGGTATGTGGTACATGAGTGAAGCTGAAATGGACCATCTCCTTTGAAAACATAATATTTGTGTTTTGTCACAAAAAAACTCAAATATTGTCCACTAGCAAACTCAAGCGACTTCGCCCCCGAGGAAAAGAGTCTATTGCAGCCTTCCAATAGCATGATTGTATTGCTATCTAAGAACATAAAAAAGTATGTATTTTTTTTAGAAACAATGGGTATGGCAAGCTATCCTTAAAATATAGATAAATGAATGCCCGCATTTTTTTGTCCTAATCCGTCCGTACTTTGTTTTGTAATTTCTCAAAGGGATTAAAGGGTATTTTATTGACAGCTCCCAGACAGCGCGATACTTTTAAAAATTATTTTTATTCTCATTGTCACTACTTCCTTTCATTTCCAATAATTAGACCGAAAAATAGAGTCACTTCTAATAAATTTGTCGTTTCAAAAGTTAAATAAAAATCCTAAATATAAATTGTCCGTCGGTTTTGCCTAAATTTCTGGCTGGAGAGTCCAGTAACCTGATTTAAAAGCTGATGTTTTTTACAGTTTTAATTAAAATACAAACAATATTAAGGTGTCATAAAATTTAAATGGACTCGAGGTTACTTGAAATATTTTAATTTTGAACTATAATAAAATTGTAGAGTTAATAAAATAAACGTTAAGTAAGTATTAGGTAATCTAATTATCTGTGAATCGTTAATGATATTTTTCAGAGCGTTACTAAGTGGGTAGGTACATAAAAATTGCTGCCCCGTAATGGATTTTTAAAATAGCTCGTTACTCAAAAGTACCTTAATGAGCAAACAATTTAAAAACGTTTTCAATAACAAATGGACATTATAGTGTAAAAAAGGAATACAAGTTTGTTTGTTTTTATATTGTTATAATTTAATTATTTCAATAATTAAGGAACTTACTTACAAGGATTGAATGAGTTTATTATAAAAGGGATATTTATATATCTTAGATAAGTTATATTATCTATGGTAGACATTCTCCAGGTGGCGGATTGATGTTGTTTTTACTTTTGCTGTCAGTGTTTATTGACGTATGGTCCATTTAATTAAGATTTGATTTGATGGTTACTGGTTAGGTATAGATACCTAACGGATTACTAAATAATCAGATTAATATATTGAGTTTTGTCCTTATTATAGCTAAGATGTCTATGGCTAAAATGTATTATAGCTAAAAACGAAGCCCGGAACACGGAAGAAAAAACTTGTCAAAAATGATGTATTTTGAGTTTGACAAATCAATGTCACCGCATCTTTATCACCTACAGACTAATATTAGAAAGACCCCATTTTTTAATATCTCAAAAACTAGGAATTTCATTTTTTAACCAACGTTTTATTTAGTTCGTTTCATTCACTTATTTTATTTTTGATAAAATCCTCGTATTTTTTCTATTTTAATGGTATGAGTGAAGCTGAAATGGACCATCTCCTTTTGCTGAAGTTTTGAGGGTAACCATACAACGCGCTAGCGTTGCGTTGCCGTACCGCCCCGTTGCTGTGCGGCGAAACCATTAGCTATTGCTATTATCTTTATTATCAAAACTATATTTAAATTATTTATATATGTTACAATCACAGGAATATTTGTCTTATCTAAGTATATTTTTTTTTTTTTTATAAAAATAGCGAGCAAACGAGCAAGCGGATCACCTGATGTTAAGTGACTACCGCCGCCCATGAACAACTGCGACACCAGAGGCGCCACTGATGCGTTGCCGGCCTTTGAGATGTTTATTAACTCTCCCCTTGAAACTCCCCAAATTGTAAGAATGTGGGAACACGAGGATGGAAGCTGTTCCATATCTTAGAAGTGCGTGGCAGAAAAGACCTAGTATAGCGGATGGTAGTACTGTACCAGGCATCCAGATGGTGAGGATGAAATTTGTTTCTGCGGCGTGAGGTACGGGCAGAGAATCCTGACGGTGGTATTAGGTTAAACAGCTCTTCAGAACACTCTCCATAATATAGTCTATAAAACACACAAAGGGAACTGACGTCCCTTCGGTGTTCTAAAGACTCCAGACTATTAGTTAACCTGGGATTGTCAACAAGACGAACAGCCCGCTTTTGGATCCGGTCAAATGGAAGGAGTTGGTACTGTGGTGCACCGGCCCACAAGTGGGAACAGTATTCCATATGAGGCCGAACTTGAGCCTTGTATAGCAAAAGTCTATGCTTGGGCGTAAAGTATCTTTTTGCCCTACTAAGCACACCAAGTTTTTTTGAGGCTAACTTAGCCTTCCCTTCCAGATGATCACGGAACTGGACTTCGTTCGAAATATTGACGCCAAGAATCCCAATGCTGTTTGAGGTGGTGAGGAGAGTGTTCTGAAATGTAGGAGCGATGTTGAAGGGGGTCTTTTTCGCGGTAAGTGCGCAAACTTGTGTCTTTGAGGCATTAAACTGCATATTGTTTAGTGCTCCCCAATCGGAAACTCGTTTCAGGGTTTCCTCAATATCGGACACAAGTTTGCATCTGTTCTCCATAAGCTGTGCTCCGGATAGCTGCGCATGCCCTTTATAAAGAGCGTCTCCCGTACTGTCATCCGCATAGCAATGTATGTTGTTATTATTTTCCAACATGTCATTGATATGCAGTATGAACAAGGTGGGAGACAGCACAGAGCCCTGCGGTACGCCAGCATTAATGGACTTAGGATCAGAGCAAGAACCATCAACCACTACTCTGATGTTGCGACCATCAAGAAAGCTGGCGACCCATTTGCACAGATTCTCCGGTAGTCCGAAAGATGGTAACTTTGCTAGAAGAGCCGCATGCCATACCCTATCAAAGGCTTTTGCAATATCCAAGCCAACTGCCAGAGCTTCCCCCTTACTATCAATAGCTTCAGCCCATCTATGAGTTAAATACACTAGAAGGTCACCAGCTGAACGACCTTGACGAAAGCCATACTGTCTATCGCTAATGAGCTGGTGCTCTTCTAGGTATTTAAGCAACTGGGAGTTAATAACATGCTCCATCACTTTTGATAGAAGAGAGGTAATTGCAATTGGTCTGTAGTTAGCAGGGATCGATTTATCGCCCTTTTTAGGCACGGGATGAACTAGGGCAGACTTCCAACAAGACGGGACAGTGCTAGTGGAGTACGATAGCTGAAACAGACGCGCCAAAATAGGCGTTAACTCAGGAGCGCATAATTTTAGCACAACTGCGGGGATACCATCTGGCCCACTTGCTTTGTTGATGTCAAGAGAGATAAGCACTTTGCGTATAGAGTTCTGAGTGAAGCGAATTTTACTCAAAGAACTTGTACACCGCGGGATGTTGGGTGGTGTTCTCTCATCAACCACAAGCGTTGAGTTAGTGGCAAAGAGAGCGCTAAGGATTTCAGCTTTCTCTTTCGCAGTATGGGCCAGAGTATCGTCCGGTCGGCGCAAAGGTGGAAATGTAGACTGACAGAAATTGCCCTGGATTGCTTTAGAGAGAGACCAAAAAGCCCGACTTCCAGAAGGCATTGTAACTAGCCTCTGGCCAATTCTGTCAATATGCTTCAACCTTGCTCTGGCAATAGCTTTTTTGTAAGACCTAGTAGCAGCATTAAAGCTTTTCTTCAAGTTTGGGGTGTTAGAATCAGACTTGCATTGAGCTGAGGCCCAAGACTGGAAGGCATTTTGTTTTAGTCCTAAGGCTTTAAAGCAGTCTGCATTGAACCAACGCTGGGAACGTCCCCCAATAGGAATGGTTGAGTTGGGAATAAAACAAGCCATTCCTTGAAGTATAACGTCAGTAACAGCCTCAGCGCAGATGTTAGTGTCATTTGAAGAAAAACAAAGCTGGTTCCACGGATACGCAGCATAGAACTCACGCAAACCATCCCAATCAGCAGATTTATAGTGCCACACACGGCGGGTACCAGATACACATTTTTTAACTACCATCTCCACCAAACAATGGTAGATGAATTGCATTTTTTAACCAACGTTTTATTTAATCGTTTCATTCACTTATTTTATATCTGATAAAATCCTTGTATTTTATCCATTCCACATGGTACGTTGAAGTCACCAAGAATTACCACCTCCGAAGGTACTGCTGAGCAGTCTACAGCCCTTTAATATGCTGAAGTAGTTTCAGCATTGCCGCTATGGGACCGTATACAACGGGCTAACTCTGTCGCAGCCAAAGAAGGGACAGGTCCCCGACCTCGAAATTATGAAGGCGATGACCACACAAGTCCCCTCTAACATAAACACACACGCCAGCACGCGAAATTTCCAGGTTGTAGCCGGGGTAATTTAAATAAGAGACATCATGGAAGGATTTGGGTCTCTGTTAAGAACAAAAGAGCCGGCTTTGCTGTTTCGAGATGATGATGAACAGCATTGAGGTTTGTATGCAAGCCCCTGATGTTGCAGAAGTTCACACGAAGTGTGGAATGGGGTGCCGCTGTAAAACGTTTATTCTTCTTTGTTTTACTTTTTAATATATTTACATTATGTATAATATGGACTGGTTTGTCAATTTGGTGTTTTATGATTATGTCTGTCACTGGAGGTTAGTCGCCCCAGAACTTTTATTATGTAGAGCGAGCGAGTTTATTAATTAGGTAATTACGAATATGTAAAGTAATACATATATCATTTCAACTAGTTTTTGCTCGACGTTATGTTTCTCGTAGCTTTAGTCTGAATACTGAAACATTACTTAAAGTATATTTATAATATTACTGAGCACCTACTAACATACAGTATATAAAATCATACTTATACCGGGGTACATAATTTTTGAAACAAAAAAAAATCGCAGTAGGATGAAACCCATTGCAAAAGGAGGAGAATATTATAAAAATGAAAGCAAAAATAATTTACGGGCGATCTGAGATCGGGACCGATTTAATTTTTTAGTCCATAGGACTTTTAGTTTGGCCGGAAATCGAGAAAAACTCTTTTTTACCCCTAAAACCTCACCCCCTGCCCCCTTCTCGATTTCAGATCTCCCGTAAATTATTTTTCTTTTCATTTTTGTAATATTGTCCTCCTTTTCCAACGAGTTTCATCCTACTGCGGTTTTTGTCACTTTTATTATTTTTGAAGGCTCTCTGGTCTTTACTCTGGTCAATGCCACGAGTTGTTACCATAGTGTTGAGTTACAAAAATAAAAACATACAATGTTATTATCAGATCATTATCAGTCATCTTTGATTAGAGTAAGTACTGTTTACAGGATGTAACCAAGGTCTATGTATTATTTTTATCAATTATATTATCACTTGATTACGATTGGAGTTGGGAAGCCGGTGGTGTTACACCCTCATACCTCACGCATTTTTATCCATTGGACTCGATTACTAACATTAACATCTGATGGTGAACCTTACAGAATCATTCATTATCATTTTGTGGCGGTTTCCGAACGCATTATTTATGTTGGCAATATTGCCGCGCCATAACTATAAGCTGGCGCGGGAATCAGTTGGCATTACTCTCCCGCCGTTGGGCGCCTTGAACACGCAACGTTCCAATACGTGAACGGTAACTTTGTAGAAACGCCTTATAGCCTAGTTAGTAGTGTACCAAGTGTATCCAAAAGTGTAACTTATGATTATATTCTATGTAATACACCATTGTTACATAGTAGGGAGTTTCATTTAGGACCAATCCATCCGCAACCTAAATTGGTGACCCAAGTTGGTGACGTTCTACAATCTGGTCACCTAAACTGGTGACCCTGTTACATTCTAAATTTTGTAACTTAGTGACCCTTCGAGGTTTAAAATCTGACCATCCTAAAAGTTCATTCATCTATACTAATATTATAAAGAGGTAAAGTTTGTAAGTTTGTAAATAAAGTTCCGTCGGGGCTAATCATCGGAACTACTGATCTGATTTTTAAAATTCTTTCACCGGTAGAATACTACGTTATCGGTGAGTGTTATAGGCTATATTTTATATTTGTATTGTATATAACACAGTTATGTCACGCGAGTAGGACCGTGAAATTTATTAAATTTAGCTTTATGCGCGTACGCTGCCTTAGATATTGGATATAGTTGAAAACATTGTATGAAAACTTTATGCATTTTAAAAAGTTCTACAAAAAAGTCCGCGATAGCACATATCTATCTTTTATAGTTTGGCAGATATATAACTTTTTGTGTTTTAAAAAATCATTTAATTCATAAGCTTACATTTACGTCATTAATTATAGAACTAAACTTAAATCCTTATCAAAATAAATTATTTAATAATCACAAGGATATTATAGAGATAAGATTTGCCTTTTACAGTATGTTAATTAGTCATATACTTTCGGAGATATTACAAAATTTCTAAAAAGTGCGACTCTGTAATAAATCGTTTAATTCATATGCTTAAGTTAACGTCATTATTTATATAACTAAACTTAAACAATTATCAAAATAAACTATTTAATAATCACAAGGATATTATAGAGATAAGATTTGCCTTTTACAGTATGTTAATTAGTTATATAGTTTCGGAGATATTACAAAATTTCTAAAAAACAACTCTGCCGCTATATCGTCCAAATTAAGTTGACCTCCTCCGTCTTATGTTATACGTGCTGAAACGGGGTCAACATTTTGGTACTGATATTCTTTGAGAATTCGATCTTTGATCTTTTATTTCAATTTATTTGGCATGGCAGGCCATATTTATATAATATACGAAAAAGTTTGTTTGTTTGTTTAAACGGGCTAATCTCGAGATTTGCATGTCAGATTGTAAATTATTTTGTTTATTATGAAAGCTAGACTTAAAAGTGAAATAGACTATTTAATACAAGCTATACACATCAGCTGGGCATAAATATATATTGTTATTGTTAATGTACTGTAATATCGTACAATGTTTAACAAAAATGTAGATCTTTAGTACACGGGACGGGACGGAGGATATTGCAAACTATAAAAAAAATAAATTGAGAGGGGTAGCGGGGAAAGAGCACACTTTATATGAAAGTCTGTCTTTAAAATTAAAAGGGTACCTAAGAGGTTTTCACGCGGCCGAAGTCGCGAGCGACTGCTATATAGCTATAATGACGTAGGCGAGCGCTAAGAAACGTTTTTTCTAATGCTCACCTACTCAAGGGGTCAAACGGGAGTTCAAGTCTACACCGAGTTTCACACGGACGAAGTCGCGGGCGACTGCTATATAGCTGTAATGGCGTAGGCGAGCGCTAAGAAACGTTTTGTCTAATGTTCACCTCCTTAAGGGGTCAAACGGGAGTTCAAGTCTATCACACGGACGAAGTCGCGGGCAACTGCTATATTGCTGTAATGGCGTAGGCGAGCGTTAAGAAACGTTTTGTCTAATGTTCACCTCCTTAAGAGGTCAAACGGGAGTTCAAGTCTATACCATGTTTCACGCGGACGAAGTCGCGGGCGTCCGCTAGTTAATAATATAGTTTAACATAACGTACTAAGTGCTAGTAAACTTTTTGAAATAAATAATTTTGTCTTTGACTTTCAGCATTATAGCCGCGTGACGGGTCTATGCGTCAAACTCCCTCTCCTATGAGGAAGAAGGCATATTTTCTATTTGTTTCGTATGTAACTCTTTCTGTTATATTTATTACATACCTTTGATTGCAGCGACACCTCTTAGAAATTGAAGATGCAATTTAAGATGGAAGCGCGCTTACTTGTTAGGTGTAGGATGAAATCGGAACATTAAATCGTTTAGCGGTACACCATTGTCACCAGAATGGTAACTAGCCACGGCCGAAGCGTCATACCAGCTAGACCAGGACCCATTAAGAAAAACTCAATCACCCCAGCCGGGAAGAGATTTCAGGAACTCCGGTTCCGTCTTATAAATAGATCGCGTATATATATGCCACGGAGGCCGTCAAACCCTTTTGTTCTCTGTCTATGGCACATACGACTACAAATTACTTGTGGCGTTAAACCAAGAGTTCTTATATTGCTGGTTTATCTATAACTATCGCAACAAATATAGACAATTTGTTAGATAAATTGTAATTCCGTTTTTTATAAGCGACTATTGGTTCCTCGCGGGTTGGTGCATTAGAGCAGCGTGGTGGGTCCAAGCTCCTAGAGGTGGACCTTCAATAGGTTTATAATGATGATAAATAGTTATTTGTAAATAACGAATATAAATCCTTGGTCTGCCAATTGCTAAAAGAGCATTGCTCATGTTTAGGATTATTGCTATAATAGAAAAATAAATTTATTTGTTGGACGAAATTATATTATTTAATCGTTTTTCACAGGTATAAAGGAATACTATGTTTTTGATGCATATAGTACAAGAGCTAGTGATGGACAGAACTTCTTTATTTTCTAATAATTAGTCAGCCCATGCTTTTACATTTTAGCCTAGTCACGAAGATTCGGTTTTAAACGATCAAAAGCGGCTACGTCTCAGAATATTGGAAATATCCATACTACTGATTCCCCATCTGCATAAGTAAGTAAAACTCACTATCACTAAAATTGTCATTTTTTGAAGTACTGACTAACAAAATTGACGGTTAGATAAAATAATATATTCTTCTTATACAATTACTGCACTTAACTGTGTATTAACAATATCCTAACTCTAGAGTTGACGAAAGCTGATAACTGCAAAGCCTTGCATGTAAAAGGTCTTCATAATTGCGTATCTTATTTTGACAGGCGTATTGGCGCCGCCGTTTGCGGTACATTAAAATCATTATAAAATTTTAAAGCTTGGTTTTGGTTTCAATTATTTTGGCTTGTTTTTAGTACATAGCTGTCTTTTTAGTCCAATATGAGTTTGAACACAGAACTGAATATTCGGATCATGAGGTTGTGGGTTCAACACTAAAAATGGACTTTTTAGTGTTATTTCAGTCTTTATATTTTTACATTTCGGGATGGTGTTACACTACCGTGTCTTGATGAGTACGTTAAGTTGTCAATTCCGGTCATCGTCATTAACTTCTGATATTGATCGTTATTAAATTCAAACAATATCATCCTAAGTCCGCTAGTTTGCATTAGAGCAGCGTTGTGGGAGGGCTAACGCTAAAACTCGCGCGGGCGCACGCTCGCGTGTGTATAATGAAAAATAGTATGGTCAACGCAGGCGCGTGCGACGGAGCGCGGGCGCGGGTGGTGGATCGTCACCCGCGCGGCGGGTGGCGGGCACACGGCGCGGGCGCCTGCGTTCGTCGAGCGCCGCCAAATGCCACGGTCACACGCGTGACGCGTCGGAGGCTAGGTACAATCATGAACATCGATACAGAGCGCGTAATAATTGAGGTGCAATTTCGACCAGTATTATGGGATATGGCGAATGTATTATCGAATATTCCTCTAGAGCACCCTGCCTGTCAAGAACGGGTTATGCAGTCGACTTTGTTTCCGTTGACGTCTTTTTGCCAAATAATAATTAGTAAATAATCCATGGTAATCTTCTCGACACCACTGTACACGCTCGAGATCAAAATGATACTAGCAACGCTAACTGAGACGGGCGCACGCGACGGGTGCACGCTCGCGGATTTGTGGCCCGCGGCGGTCGTCTGTCGCGTGCGACCGCGCCCGCACCCGCCCGCGTTTTAGCGTTAGCCCTTAGCTCCATATACTCTCTCTTATAAAGAGGAATAGCAAGTAATAAGATGACATTGATGGGTAAGTTTTGGATATATCTGCAAACGTTATTGTAGTAATAAATAAAACATAATGAAAGAAGTGTTAAACGACTTTATTATCTTCATTATAAATAAATATAAAGCTGAGTTTTCATTATTACGCTTATATACGCAAAGCTTTTTATAAGTATAAAACTATTAATTATTTTTAATAACATTAGATAATTAAAGGGCAGGAGTCGGTGATAACGAAATCTTTGTCATTTTATAAGTGCAAAAAGTTTGTCAGCCATGCTTCTAGCATGGGTACGAGTATGAATAACGACATGATTTCTACAGGACATAACTTCTGATATCTTTAAGATAATATGAAAAAATACTTTAATTAGACTATTTTAGATTACTACTAACTTGTGAGGAAACACACATACACCATAAAGCAAAAAGCAGCGTTGGCATATCGGGGCGTTGTCCCGTTTGACTTTAGTTCACACCCTGAGTGCTCTACGGTGTTAATGTAATGTGTTTTTGTATTTAGACATACTTGTATCTTTGTGTAATAAATTCGGTTACATATAAAGTCAGTGTATTTTGAATAGTAGACCATAAATAATAATCAAATTAAATTACACCAAATACTTAACCGATTGAGAATTTATCTGCTAACTTCTTAAGCAACTAATAACACGGCTGACAATTTTTCAGCTATTATAAAATGACAAAGGTTTAGCCATCACAAGCTCTTCGACTATAATTATGAATATCAACTGGAGTTACACTGGATACTGTTAGTGTAATTTATTTAGATGTTTCATGTTCTGTACAGCCCTTACAGTCCTCGTTAAACTACTAGTCCTCTCTGAAGTACAAACACACCTAATTGCGCAGTTATAATGACCTTGCTGAGAACTGACTTTGTGCTACAAAATCAACTTTACGGAGTCATAGATACGCCTTGTGTTCAGAGCGGACTAGAAGAGAGTTCGTGGGTGTCTTACTCAAGCGACAAACGCAACGTGATTTGAGATTTAGACTGCTATATAGGACGCAAGTAGGAAATACCGTTGTTTTGATCGCGTTCGTTGCTTTGGCAGCTTGGCTTTTTGTCGCTTACGTAGGACACCGAATTATACATATACGTAAATTATTTTTTACCCAGAGCAACTCGTCACAAGACATGAAACAAACACATCCTACATAGTGCCACTGCCGCCCTATGTCTACGAAGTGAAATACATGACTTTGCTGTGAAAAGCGATTGAAGATGACATATGACTTTCATTAATAGAGTGCAATTATGCAACAATGCATGCTATGTTGTACTACAGGTACGAGATTGCAGGCAGGTGACCACCGCAGAAGACGTGTTGCAGCGATACTACGTTTCCATAAAATACATAGAAATGTACGTGATGTCGTCTATGGTCGGCTACAAACAAACAAATTAATACCAGAGCATGCTGAATAAATATGTTAAATCATCTGGTAAAAAAACTTCACATATATCCCTCACTTGGAATGCAATACTTAGATAACTATAATATCCCTACATAAATTAATAATTACATAAATTATAATTACTACTTAAATCAATGTTTTTAACATTTGAGTAGTTTGTCTTATAGCAATAATATGTAATTAATACAATATCTTTTACAAAGTTCTCTAGTAACTAATGAACCTTATACCACAAACTTATAACTAAGGCAATCTTTGAGGTAAAATAATTAAAGTATAGATGTTCTATTTTAGGAAGATGTGTTGTTTTTGGATATATATATATATGTAGTAAGGTGTCAGGTAGTAAACACACTTGTGTGAAAATGAAGGAGAGCCAGCAAAGCAGAAACCTGAGTGCCTAATGTGAGTTTGTTACCGAGACGCTGCGTTGGAACGTAACGCAAATTATTATATATTTGAAGCAGCGACACCTAGTTACAGCGAGAGTTAACTTTTTTTTCTATATAATTTGACGTTACGAGTGGCTGGTTACGTTTTTACACAGTCGATGAAAAAGTTACACTTGTCACAATGATTGTAAATTATCATCTGTCGGTGAGTGATGCTAAGCAACGTATTTTTAACAATACGGGTTTTATACGACTCCCTGTAAATAATATAATTACAATGCGTTTCAGCTGTGATGATTTGCCTTTAGTCTAGACACAAAATGCTTGTCCTCTCTCCCTACTACTACATCCAATGAAAACAATCCTCCAAAACTAAAATATCTATACCTATGTATAAATAAGGTGCGTTAACACGTGAGATATAAAGCAAAAACGCTATTCGCAGACTTCAGACTTACATGAAAACAGTGCAATTCATAACAAAGTTCTTTTATTTTATGACATGTATTTAGAGGAGACATTGGTAAACAGAATTAAAAAAACTTTCTAATGTTATAAAGACGAAAGATTATATAACCATGACCATAAAGATTACAACAGAATTATCAAATTCACAATGGCGGGTCTAGTTGTTAGAAAATAAATTTGAAGTAGGTAATTCAACAGCAGCATTATTTCTTGCAATTACGGTATTTATTTCCTTTTAATGTGCTGCCCGGGGCAGACAGTGTCTTTTATGCGCGCGCCCCAACCGGGGCTGTATACAGTTTTTCACTTTATTGTTTTTAAACCACCTGTCTGATGTCTCTGATAAATACATCTCTAAGTATATCACATAATGTATTACATATCTAAGAAAATAAATAAATCAGTCACACTATTTCTGCACGCTTACACGTATTCATCTCTTGTTTAACCGATACCAGAGTGAGCTGCAAGTGAGAATGTGCATCAGTACCGTGGTGCTAAGGACTATCGCCATGTTGGCACCAACGTCTACGTTTGTAATGTCCATTTCTGAGAGGAACTTGCTTGGTGTTATGTAGTGGCAGTATTCTGGAACGCAAAAGATAATAACATTATTAAAATAATCCAAGAGTTTCTAGCGCCGAACTTGTACTTCGCTTTGTAAGTTGCAAGGCGCTTGTTTTCATTGAGAACTTTAGATATATTTGTATGACACTGCGCATCTCCGACAAGTATAACGATTGTCTCGTTGCTCCAGCGATTAGCCTATGTGACTTCGGATCACCAGGTTACCTCAGTCCGAGTCCTGAATTTGGTTCTTGATGACATTGAATTTTTATTTTGTCCCCGTCAATATGTAAAAATGTATATGAAAATGTAGTAGTAATTGTTACAAAGCCAAACATTGTTAGTATCTTGTCCTTACCACATTCATACCGACAAAGACGTAAAGCTCAGCAATTTAGCGTTCCCATATGGTGACGTGTAGAAACCGTAAACGGTGTAGATTTCATCCTACTCCTAACAAGTTAGCTCGCTTCCATCTTGGATTATATAATAATGGAATAAACCTACCGGTTAGCCTATGTGGGTTAAGATTACAAGGCCCTAAGTTCGGACTTTAAATCCCGAATCGGATTTCTATAGGTAGGTGTATTATAAGAAAGTATGTTACCTTTAGCGCAATGCATTTTCGTCCTATTGAACCCGTATACAGAATGTACGGCGACGTGGAAGCCGGCTCTGAAGTATGACACGTGGTGGAGCCACTTGAACGCGTATGGAGTATCTCTCAGGGCAAGACAGAACCCAAACACGGAGAACAGACAGGCCAGCACTGGACCTATGAATACTGCGATCTGGAACAATTCGTTGATGTTTCAGACTTAAGTCTAGTTTTTGTACAGATTTGATGGTTACGTTTTTTATTGCTTAGCAATTTCTTAAACTCTTTGTTCATTCAATAACCATAATATTTATATTTTTTAACATTTTCATAAAGTAAGGTACTTAATGGTGTTTTCTGTACCTGACTGCCATTTGAAGAAGGCACTCGACAATAATGAAAAAACTGACAAGTACCTAATTATAAAATACTAGCTGACCCGGCAAACGTTGTTTTGCATTAAAAATTAAAAAAAAAAATTAGATGAAAATTAGAAAGTAGCCGATTCTCAGACCTGCTGAATACGCATACAAAATTAGGTAAAAATCAGTAAAGCCGTTTCGGTGGAGTACGGTAACTAACATTGTGACAGGGAAATTTTATATATTAGATTACATTCTGTATAAAAGTTTATTTGCTATCAGGATATCAAAGTATTGTTCATGTGGAATTGCAGTTATTTTGAAGCAGGCGGTATCGAATCATGTTACTAGTGGTCGGGAGACGGGGAGGGGGGGGGGGGGTTCCACCCGCGTAGTTCCTGTTCGCGTGGGAAAATCTGCATATAAATTACTCTATGTCACTCCTCATTAGTCTTTTTTTTACAATCCAACTGGTAATTTCAGAGATTAACAGACAAAAATTGTAAAAAATGTTATTCAGGTTTATGTACCATATATATATACTCATATGTATAAAAAACGGTTATTTAAATATTACAAACAGACACTCAAATATTATTTATACGTATAGAGTTTGGATGTAGTATGTTTATTTGTCCAATATCTCATATTAAAAAAACGCTGAACAAGACGACGTTTTTGTTTATACCATGCCGCGATTGATAAAACTTTGTTACCTTAGTAGGCGTATTGGATCCAATGAAGTATCCCCAAGCTTGCGCGCACAGGGAGGTAGCCACCACCGTCGCAAGGAACAGAGTGGCGCGCGTCGGTTCCAAGGGGTTGTCGGTTAACCAATACGATAGCACCACGTAAGACACGCACGATATCATCTGTAACAAATTATTAGTTTAATTAAGTAACCACTTAATTTTCAAACTATCTAGCTTAATTTTTAAGGGGTTAAATAATGTCGCGACGGGCTGGCGCTAGCGGGACATAGGATTATCGCATCAATACTTACATTTGGTTGATTTGCCAGGAAAGTTATTTCCGAGGTTTGACAATTAGTGATATATATATATCATGTCAACTCCATTTTGAGCACCAAATGACTTTACTCACCAAGCAGTTAATCTTGCAAAAAAGTGTACTTTGAAGTTAATTTTCACATTCGAAATAACTAAGACTTTTTAATAGTTTTGGGAATAACTTGTGACTGTTAGGAAAGTGAATTCGAAATGTATTTAGAATGTGAATATGAATCTTTTTCGTGGGACTGATAATAATGCAAGTTACAAAGATGGTGATGACTTACTTGAAATGGTAGTTCCACTGCTAAGATTGAAAATATGTAAGGCCCCAATGAATACCATCGGTTAAAGTATTCGCCTTTCAGTATAGCCATTTCCAAGGGAACTGCAAATAAAAAAAAATGTTCTTTATCTATTGTAGCTTATTGTAGTTCGTAGCCATTGATTTTGTATTGTAAGAGGCGTCCATAAATTAGGTACCTTTTGTTTACGCTGGGAAATGCATTTACGCATTCCTACGGAAAAGGTGACGTTCTTTCCGAAGGGTATGTGGGACTCACCAGTTAAACCAGAATACCTACTAAATCGCAGCGGCACCCGACCGCGTCCTTAGGGTGAAGCTACTGTGACGTCTCGACGTTCGCCCGCAAGTTAAATTAGGTATATACGTAAGGTAATTTTGGCGTTTTTTCGACCCCACTTCTCCCTCTGGTTTATGTCCTAAGATTTTGCTGGACTCCTTCTCAAAATGCATACTTTTACTTCTCATTTACTTTTAAAACAAGGCACTGATTTATTTCAAGAAAGAATAATTTGATAATATGTTATTTAATTATTATTTTAGTGAAAAAACATTTTTCATTTACCTATTTTCCAATTTTTCTTGTGGAAAATTTAATTACTTGTCATATTTACTGAGCGGCGAGTCCCCCTTTTCTCTATGTGAGATTGGGTGAGATTCAACTCGAGCACTTCACCCTAAACGGCTCATGTAATGAATGAATTGTTTACATGTTTACAATTTTAGCTCGTATTTAGCATACTTTCGTAATGTTGAAATTTTATTAACTCTGAAATACTCAAATTTTCAAGAAGAAATTAAAATTTTATTTACTTAATAACACGTCACCGTAAGTAGTATCAAGTTTGAATTGATCTTTGTTTTGTTGAAATTACTTGTGTGTTCCACGTAACAGGTACCTTTAAAATTACCCATATTTTGAACTATTCAATTATTTATTGTAAGTATTATATAAGCCTAATTTGTTTTGTACACTCGTAGATAGTTTACTTAGATTAATTAATAGTTTTTCTCAAATCAGCGAATTTATTGTAATTCTTTTGAGAAATTAAGATCTTAAACCACATACTACGCAAACTACGAAATGTTTATAAAGGCTCAGATTATTTTGCATGCAAGCATGTCCTTGATGTATTAAAAAATAGCAAAAAATGATTGTATACAGGTACATGAAACTGTGGAGGGGTTATGCTTTTTATCTATTAAACAATAGCTAATAAATGATAATAATGACGAAGCCACACTTTTATCGGCGCTAACCGCAAGTTTCTGCTGGCACATAATAGTTAATAATAAATTTGATTTTGTATTTAAAATAAACATTCATATAGCTAGTTATAATACAATATATAATTATAGAAGACATGTTGCTTTAATTATATATTAACAGGGAACTTAAATAATATATTTAATTGCTTTTTCTAACATATACCGGTTTATATAAACTGTATAATATTCAAATGAAAATGCATAATTTCCTGCCTAAAGAAAGAAAACTACATGAAATATCCGCAATAAAGTTTTATATTTAAATGTTTGTCTGAACTAAAATATTTAGTAGCCTTTTTCTAATACCGGCAGATACTTAATTACCTACATTAAAATGACACAATATTATTTAGTTTTAAATGCACGATAGCGAACCTAAAGACTTAAGTCTGCAATTTGTATATATAATCTTTAAAACTCAACTCAGATTGGAAGCGAAGCGACGCGTCAATTGTGTCAGCAACAAATTATAATGTGCATGTCTATTTTCGAATGATTCAAGTATAAAGTTGTAAGGTACAAAATTACGAAATACGCGCGACGACGCTTGATTTTATTTTTGAATGTTGTGTGTGTGTGTTCTCTTTGTACTTAAGTGACAGGAAAATGCTCCTAGAGATGAATTTGCTCTATGTAAAAACAAAACGCGACGTGACGCTTCACCTCTGCGCGAGTCAGAAAAGTTTAACATTAAAAATAACTTACAGGACAACGTGACAGACATTTTGCCGGTGTACACGACGAGAAGCATGGAACCGTACAGATACACGTAGTTTCCGAGGACAGTACTCGCTTCGCTTCCTACCCCGAGGTAGAGGTAGCCGAAGATGAGAGCTATCACCACGTGGGCCGCTACCCGGTACATGAACAGAGACTGGAAAAAATAAATTATTCTCATTTAAAAAGAGCTGAATCATAATCATCATCACGTTTAGCTACATAATATATTTCAAATTAAATAAACATAATATAATTAAATTCATTAGATAGGTACCTAATAATAATTCCTACACTTACCTAAATTAACTCTATCCATACAAAAAAAAGAAAAATAAGCTAACATATTTATTATCATCACTTGGAGCTATCTTCCGAACAAAGTTTGATGGTCAATATCCAAAAAGTTTTCCTATTATCCTTTCTTAAATTGTGGATTACTGTATCCTATCCACACTCATATCACATATGTCGTCGAGCCCTTTCCTCCTTTAACGACTAAGCCCTCTCTTGCCCAATATTTATTCTTCACAGATTTCTCTTGAAAAGGCAATCTAAGGCAACTTACTATCCTAGTAAGGTTAATCCTAAACTAAGATGGTCGCGTTCATATGTTAAGTAATGTTATGTAACTTTAAATTATACAGAATGAAGTGCTGAAAAAATACGAGTATTTTTACTATTTAAGTTTTATAAAAACTCCGTAATATATCTTATTTAAGAAGATCGTTAACATATCTATATTTATAATTTCGTGACGGGGTATGGTAGACTTGATCGAAACCTTAGATGAATAACAAAACATAAAAAAATATTAATTTTGAGTTGACAACATATATCCGTAACATTCGGATCAAGAAGAATTTCGTTAAATTCTAATGCCACTGACAAAGAAATCGTCGTTGCTACCCAAACAAACTGCTATCGCCATCTTAGATACGCCAAACAACACATCAAACATCATGTGTCAAACGAAACGTTTTGCCGGAAACATTGAGTGAATCTAGTGTTGTGTGAAGCATAGAGAGAGCAATAGGTAAGAAAAGTATGAAAGTCCGTCATTGAAAAATAGAAGGGCGAGTGGTTTTTACGCGGACGAACTCGCGACTGCTAGTTTCTTTATAATAACAGTTCTAAAACTATTATAATGCTTACAAAAAGTTTTGATGTGACTCTGAAACTGAGTATATTTATAGGACTTTTGGTAAGAATATATACAAAATAGCCTTTATACATGGAAGATTGAGGGTCTGGATCTTTGTTAACTGCTATCTCCTAAACCCACCACGATCTCAAATGCCGTTTTTAATGTCAATTCAAAACTGAAAGGTTACTCACATAATTTCTCGTGGTCATCAAATAATTTCTGTACAAGAGTATCCAAATCTGCTTCCAGTAGCCGGACGGTCTGTAGATGTCCTTGGAGAATTTCTGCTGGTGCTTCACATTACTTCTGAATTGCTTTTCTTTTAACTCTGTGTCTATACCTAGATAAACAATCACATCCTTTACTAACAAGTACAATATCAATTATTTAGAGATGGACGGAATTTTAAATTCGGAATGATAGCTACTTGACGAAATAAGCATAGCTAAAATTATCTAACTAGAGATATACTCGTAAATGTTAATAACCCGTGTAGACAGAAATTCCGCGTACCGAGTTTTGAGTTATGTGTTCCGCGTTCTCTGCAATATTGTATGTAACTGCTATCTAGTACCGCGCAGCGGCGTAGACAGGAGTAAAGCGGGCTGACCGTTCTATGCCAAAAATATACAAACAGTTTGCAGAACTCAGAACGCTTAAACGCTTTCTGTCTGAGCAGATCCAAATATTCTAAGTTCTTAAATTTTGTAATTTCATTACTGTAATTTACAGACTGGAATACAGCAATGATCAAAAGCAAAAAAGAAAAATACGATGCAAACGAAGTACAAATTGTCGTACGTTACTTCTGTTAAAAAATCTTTCAAAGCTTCAAATTGAAAAATGCTAAACTTACTTAGAGATCTAGAAAAAGACGGTATCACAGGCACGCTTTGTACGCTTTGCTCCCAATCTCTGGAGGTAGATTCAGGGTTGTACTGCTGTATGCTGTTAGCAATACTGTCTATTGCTGTTCCGTATTCACCTGACGCTACTTCCATCACTGAAAATAAAATAAAATAATAATTAAAAATGCATAATTGCGTTTTTACAAAAATACCTAATTATTTTTTCGTTTTCATTATTTTTTTTTATTTTAATTCCAGTCGTGCTATGTTGAGTTACTCGTTAGTCTGATATTCGTTTCAGTCGGTGGTCCCATGTCGAAAAGCTTCTATCAACACCTTATGAATGCTGTTCGATCATAGATTCAGATAAAGCTTTTTGTAGGGACATATTTTTAACGGCGATATTGTGCGGACATTTATCACTCTGCAATCTTGACCAGCAGTTGTTAGGGCACTCATAAGCCCTGTAAATGCAATCTTAATTACCTCAGGCAATTATGGAAAACATAAAGGAGGCCTCGGAGTGGGAGAGAGAGCAGGCGGCTGATGCTCATCCGCTTCGCAGAAGAACAACGGGAGGTAGAGGACACCGTTATACGCATCTCCTGCCACTCCTGTAGACACCATTGAGTGCACCGACGGATACGCCGGGTCATCAAAGTGAATGATTCCCTGATCCTTTGACGTCCCAAGTAGGCAGTTCCGCTGGGTTTTATTAGGTATCATGGCTGCTCCACAGTCTGCCAGTGCCATATGCGACCGATTTTATTCACTTAATTTGGTGATTAAGCACTAACGCGACACAGATACATTGTGTGTCCTTTGTAAAGATTAAGTAAGTACACAAACCTGCGTACGCAACTAAATCAACTGATGACTCTACTGTTTACACACGCGACCTACTTGGAAGAACTAGCATTTTTTATAACTCCAATTCTTACCTAACAACAATAGAATGACAGCAAGAGAAGAAAGACCTTTGGCGTTAGTTGTCTTCTTATATATTTAAGTATTTATTGACATTTATTATTTACCATGGATCTAAGTCCCATATTCCCTCTTATGTAAGGGAGGATGCTGAACCCTGTAGTGGTCTAAAATAGGCTGATAATGATGACAGTTGTAACATACAAGTAGAACTCATATAAAACAAAGTTTCTTGCTACCGTTCTTCTGCATGGAGGCTTAGATATTTTAAACTACTCAACCGATTTCAATACGGTTTTATAGATTGAATGATTAATGAGGAAGGTTTATATGTATAAATTAAAAGTACTCCACCATAACCAGTAACTGATAAGTTGTATTTTGGACAAAAAAAATTAAATCAGGGATTTTTCTTTAATCTTGTTCCTTGGCCATTTCAGTGCACCAACAAGTTGGCCCCTTACATAATAATTTCCGTAAAATCTGAAATAGGTAGTTCTTCCGAATCCTAGACCTCACATATTTACCGTTGACCTTAAGTAGGTATATGTAAGGATATCTGTATTCTTGTTCTAATATTTAAGTCAACGCACGGACTTGACCTTGCCCTTGTACTCTTATAGTAGTAAATACATGAATTATGGATAAACCGGTAAACATATATGGATTTGTATCACGTTTGTAGAGGGAAGTTAGAGGAGGAAATGTGTACGAAACAATTCACTTTGAGATACCTACACGGCTATACCTATACGAGTACCAGCAGACGCCTGCGACTTCGCCTGCGATAGAAATACTGTATGGCAGCCGTTACCAACGTAAAAAAATAGTACAACTAGCTATTCTTATGCATCGCTTTTTTCTGTAATTCTAATAAAGCGGAACAATCCTTCCATACAGGTAACTTTTCCAATGAAAGTTTCGAAGCAACGCTTTCAAATATCGTCTCATTTGTGCCAATGTATACAAACTTTAACAAATTATATATGATCGGTCTGCTAAAGGTACTTCAATTTAACTGGACCCACACAAAATGACCTATTATTGTTTTTTTCGAGTTTTTGGCTGTTTCTTGTTGAGATTTGTTATCCTAGTTTCATTTATTTTTCAACCTGTTCTGTATAAAAGTAATATACAGCGCAGAGAGAATTGTTAAGGTTCATTTAGTTTCTTTAATTTTAGTCCTAAAAATTATTCATTTACGTAAACCGACGAACTTGTATGAAAGGATTAATGAGAGTTGAAGAATCTAAGGAAATATGGAGTGACCGTGGCAAATGGAAGCATTTAGTCTCTCTATGTATGTAAAAATTCATTTTTATTCATAACTAAATAACTATTAATAATTATATTGATGTACTTGTACTCATATATTTGTCCTCGTCACTGTAATTGATCTATAAATATTAACAGTTACGTAAATCATATCAATAAATATTTATTTACGATGCAAATAGAATAATCTGTAGCACCTTCTGCAAACTGCTATCTCGTTGGTCCCTTGTTTAACTTGTGCAGCATCGAATCAAAAGTATCTGGGATCAATTCTAAGGTAATATTAGATTAGAAATTCACAGTTAGCAAGTTGGTGGTCTTACTAACCAGTTGTCTGAAAAAGCTGTCAGTCATTATCTCGTATGATAGTTACAAAATCAAACAGTGGGTATCACCCAAAGTCCGTCAACCGACATCGGAGCAGCGCGGTGGGTATAAGCTTCATTTATCCTCTCTTTAAGAAGGAATGCCTTTGTAGTGGGCCTAAAATGGTGCCAATTTTTAAAAATTCCAAAGGTTTTTCTTGGGTTGCCTACTACTAGTACTACTCGTACAAGTAGACAAATATACTACTTTCTTACTTTTCAAATTGAAGTTCACATTAAAAATGTAATTTACCTACAAAACCAGCATGCTAATCAGCATGCCATAATTAGGTCAGCAGTCTTAGAAACATTGCAAATTATAAATAATGCCAATGCCACATTGTCGTGACGATAATCGAAGGTTAATAGCCTCAGTGCAAACACTTCATGGCGGATTTGTTTTATGGGCTTTTCAACACAATTAATATCGCTTGGGACATTTCATTCATTAATGAAATATACTGAACATGGCGGCAACTGTTCACTTGAGTTCACTTATATAGAAAGAAAATTGTATTTCTTCATTTATAACGGACCCAATTTCACAAGCTTAAGATGTTTAAGGATTTTTGGAACGAAGTTCCTTATCGCGCGTTGTGAAAGGGGGCTAGACGGAAAAAATTCGTACGAAAAGTTGTCACGACACTTTTTGATCAAAGGATCTTGCCGCCGCCTTTGATGTGTGTGCGCCCGCGCTGTATGCTGTCTCGCGCTCTCGTGGCGCCCTTTGGTGTTTCGGTGTACAACAACAAATATTATTATTACTTAAAAAAAATTAAATTTTATTACAATTCCTTCACTAATTAATCGAAAGGAACTTCGTTCCATCCAGGTGTCCCTTTATGAATTTCGCTAGAATAACGACTTATTCCATCGAAATACAATACGCCCAATCTTTAGCTAGGATTAAAATAATAAATCATCATAATTAAAATAAAAAATTTAAATAAATAAATTATAGAATAATTGATTATCACTGTGTTCATATTCAGAATTATCTCAATCACGTCAGCTTTTAAATAAAAAAGCCGCAATAAAAAATCCACTGGTTTAAAAGCTACAATACCTCACGTATAACGTCCTTCTTTTACAAAAACAACAAAAAGGTGTACTCACAGAAATCAGCTGGGTTATGGTATGGTGGGCATCGTAACCCTGCACTGTTCAGCGCAGGTAGTAGGGTTTCCCTCGGTCCAGAATACAGCGCGTTCCCGGCCGCCAGACAGAAGATACTGTCGATTTTCTCAAACATCAGGGCTGAAGGTTGGTGGATAGTTGCGACTAAAGTTCTTCCTCCACGGGCCAAGCCATTCAGGAGTGCGATCAGAGACGTTGATGCTGACGAATCCAAGCCGCTGGGAAATAAATAATAATAAATAAATAATAAATTTTTCGTTTTTTCACTCTTACGATATACTTAAAGGAAATGTTTAATATAGAATTAGGATAAGAGATAAATTATTATCACCTGGATAAATACAAATTTTACTTTTTATTCCTTTTTCTATTGAAATAATCAAAAAATTCCCGCGGGATAGCAATAATTTAAGGGCCTTTTCACATCAAACGAAGAAACGTCAAACCTATCAACAACGGTCACTTCAATTTGCTCGTTCGGCAATCGATGCGTTTCGACCCACTAGCGGTTGAGTGTAAATTTTTTGTTATTTGTCTCTTCTGACGTTACACGACCGTTAATACGCGACGCATTTTCCGTTAGATATGCAAAGACCCACAAATTCAGGCAGACGTAGTGGTGAGAATCGGCTCATAGGATAATAAAATATACTTACGTGGTTGGTTCGTCAAGGAACAACAGCGATGGGTCTGACAGCAGCTCCAGAGCAACAGCCAGCCTCCTCTTCTGACCGCCTGAGAGATCTCTACATAGAGTGCGTGACGTCCCACTGAGGCCCAGGAGAGCAAGTAATTCATATACCTGTGATGACAACGTCCACACATTAAAGCTAGTTTGTTTTGGTAAACAGGTTAACTTGACTCTTATAATTAATTCAATTCAAGCTCAATAGTCATGGGTGCGATAGACGTCTGATTCCATACCTAGCAAACGATTTTTTACGATACGAGACAAGGCAGAGAATAATCGATGAGTTTTGGACTAGGATATCGATTGGTTACATTTTATTAACAAAAAGAAATATTCAGCCACATCGAAATCGTGAAGTTCCTCAAAAATGTGATCAATTGCATACGATTGTTTATGCGATCGCATTCAAGTGTTTATACAGTAATAATAAGTTTTGTATTTTTACTTTACAGTGGATCGTGGTAATCTCCCGACAACCGTTTTGCAAGATGTTACATTGTCGAATTCGTCGGAGTACAGAATACTACAACTCTTCTATAGTCCGGAAGTTTTTATGTACTTCTGGCGAATAGCGCGTTAAACGAAACAAATTTTATATTATTGGTATCGATATAGTTTCACTTCATACGAGTATATACTTATATACAGTTAACCTCATTTTTTTACTTTACTAATATTATAGAGGCTAAAGTTTGTATGTATGGATGTTTTTTTACTATTTCACGCAAAAACTGCTGAATGGATTTTGACGAAACTGTACAATAATATAGCTTGCATATCGGAATAAGAAATAGGCCACATTTTCGAACGAGAATGAGTACTAAGCGGATGAAATCGTCCTGTATTTCTACATAAAACAGTTGACCTGTTTCGATTTTTTTATTTATCTAGGCAATGTAAGGCGGACTAATCCGCTGGTCAAAAGACCAGTGTTATAACAACGGCGTGTATAGACCCCATTACACCATTCCATAACAACCATAACAAACGTGTTAATCGAGTTATTAGTCAAAACCGTACGTTACACGAATTGCGTAATCCTAGTAACCAATGGAATAACTTAATACCAAAAAACTTTCACTATAGCTACAACAAATGTCATACTTTCTCTTTGCGTTCCTGGAACTTGAAGTCGGCCAGTTTAAGAGCGGCGGCAAGAGCCATGGACTCGTACACGGTGAGATGGACACGGAGGTCATCGTTCTGGCGGATGTATCTTGCGCCGCCACGTCCGGTTGCCTGAGATGCGCATGTACAGACACCGTTGACGATAATCTCGCCTTTTGCACCCTTGGTTCTGTTGATAAATATAATCGCTTGATTAATTAAGAGGTTAACATTTTAGGTATTTATTTGTAGTTAATTATTTATTATGTATCGTATATTAATTATATAACATTCTTCTCTCTTATCTATAATTATGTGATGTACCTAAGGACAAAGATGTACCGCCAAGCGATTTAGCGTTCCGGTACGATGTCGTATAGAAACCGAATGGGGTGTGAATTTCATCCTACTCCTAACAAGTTAGTCCGTTTCCATCTTAGATTTCATCATCACTTAACATCAGGTTTGATAGCAGTCAAGGGCCCACTTGAAGTCAATAAAAAAAACCCTCTAAATCGATAAGGGTAAAGATACTTACGAGGGTAGGCCGGTGTTATGATTTGATCGATTTAAATATTTTTGTGTGGTAGTTTAAAAAAAGGAAATTAGGAAAATCGAAAAATCTCATTTTCTGAGTTACTAAGTTCATAGTTTTAACCATTATTATATTAGGTACACGGTTTAAAAATATATGAACTATTTTTCGCTGAAGACAAGACGAGGACCTGAGCTCGAATACTGGGTCATGTCACGGAATAATTCTTTCTTCTATGAATTTTTTAATATATTCCAAGCCGATTTGCTGGAGTAACAAAGCCTGTCTTGGAGAGCACGTTAAACCATCAGTCATCTAAGCCCGCCAACCCGAATTGAAGCAGCGTGTAAGGTCTACACTCCATATTCACTTTTCTATAAGGAGGGAGACCTGGTGCTTTAGTTCATCGTAGATAGCTGATAATGATGATGTTGATATCTAAAGATATAGTCCGCATACATGGTCTACATATTTACTTTTCTATAAGGAGGGAGACCTGGTCCTTTAGTTCGTCGTAAATAGCTGATAATGATGATGTTGACATCTAAAGATACAGTCCGCATACATGGTCTACTCTAATCTTAGGAAGCAGAATGAAGTACTGCTTAAGCAGAAGTTTTGTACTGCTTACTTTAGAAAGATATGGTTGTTACGTAGATCAGGATATCAAGCCCTTTATTCTCAGTTTTTAAATTTGGTTTTATATATAGTATATTGCTATGTTTATTGTTAACATTGGGTCAGTGAGATCTGAGTCATAGAGGCGACAAAGTTAAAGAGTTTGGGATTGGTTGAGAACGTGATCAGATCATCAACAAAAACAATAGTTTTTATGATATCTATTTATTCACTTTTAAATACCTAGATAAATAAGTAAATGTCAAAAACCTCGTATCTTGTTATTAAAACGTGATTTTAGATTAATTGAAAGTATAAAGTTTCCTTAGGCTTAGATACAACCATAATCAGTGTAATATGCGATTAATTAAAGCGATATTATCTGTTTTTGATAACTTGTTGAAGAATTCAAAAATAATAAAAGTAATAAAAAAAAATTAAAAATCAGCAGCACTGAGCACTGTGAACGTTCCAAACTTCATATATCATTGGGCTAAACCCATATGGAGAGGTCCTATAATAAGAGAGGTTTTTGGTCTACGTATAGTGAATCATTCCCATGAGCATTACAAAATCATTCAGAAAGATAATGATAATGGTGTTTGAATACTCACGAGTAACCAGCCAGGATGTTCAGCAGCGTAGTTTTGCCGGCCCCTGACGGACCCATGATGGCCGTCAGTTGGCCCGGCTTGAAACTTCCGCTTACGCCTTTTAATATTGTTTTCTTATCTGAAACAAACGAAATATTCATATAACTAAAAACATGGGAATCTTTTAAAGTATGACTCATATTAATTTTCTAAGTCAGACTATTCTAAAAGAGTCAATAAAGTTAACACGGATTTGCCGACGTGTCAACTTCTACTTAGTTCTTGCCGACGTGGCCGGCGTATCTAATAAAGGTCACTGCAAGCGTGTTCTTCCCATGCTGTACTTACATAACATAACATCAAGCCTTATACCCATAGGGGTAGGCAGAGACTACATCCTTCAACTTGCACACTTCCTGCAGATAACAAAAAGCTTTTCGTAAAATGGAAATACGAGTTCCTCAGGAAAAAAATCATTTATCAAGTTCCAATGCGAGTTGGTGGCTATCACACCTGAGTTACGTGAGGCAATATAATGTAACTAATACAGAACTATAATTTTTGGGTTTCCAATAAAAAACTAAATGCGGTGTCTATGGTTCCCCAGTTAGAACAAACTTTATGCACATAATGCACGAGTATAAGGGATTATTACGCATTGGGAGAAAAACTTTGAAATTTAAATTGCGGTTATGTAAAATCCTGTTTTGGGTAAAAATAGGATCACTTTCGTGGTACATTTCTCTGTTTGATAGAATAAATTTAAGATAATGGGTCCGTAATAATCGCGGTTCCAATGCCAGTTGGTGGCTTATTACGGAGGTGTAACTAATACGGAACAATAATTTTTGGGTTTCCAATAAAAAACTAAATGCGGTGTCTATGGTTCCCGAGTCACTACAAACGGATGATGTCGATGTTTCAAAATTACTTGTAAAGTTAGCCTTTTTAAACGAATAAAAGAATTTTAAATTATGATATTTCAGTTCAGTTTAAGTGGTTTTTAGAGTTGGTTAAGCTAATCTTGCTGCAAGATTTAGGGTGTGTGTAATTCTCTATGGTCGTAAGATCATTGAGATCAATCGTTATCCAAATAAATACGAAGTTCTCGGGCTTTCGCTTGTTGTAAAATAAAAAAATCTGTTAAAAACAATACTTAATGCGTTTCGTTACTGCTTTATCAGAAAAGAATCATCATTATCAGCCGGTGGACGTCCACTGCTGGACATAGGCCTTTTTTTGGGACTTCCAAACACAACCATTCTGAGCCGCATGTGCCCAACAGCTCCCTGCGACCCGTTTGATGTCATCAGTCCACCTGGTGGGGGGTCGACCAACACTGCGCTTTCCGGTGCGCGGTCGCCCTTCTAGCACCTTCGGCCCCCAACGTCCATCAGCTGTTCGAACCACGTGCCCCGCCCATTGCCACTTCAGTTCTGCGACTTGCTGAGCTATTTCGGTTATTTTGGTTCTTCTGCGGATCTCCTCATTTCTGGTTCGATCACGCGGAGATACTCCAAGCATTGCTCTTTCCATCGCCCGCTGAGTAACTCTGAGCCTTCTTATGAAGCCCGCAGTTAGCGACCAAGTCTCGGATCCATAGGTCATCGAAGACTCTCGTCAGAAACGAATTCGAAGTGCTAAAATATTTTCACTACGCATTACATAATGTTTACAAAAAAAATGTCAGTTGAATCATGAATGTTACGATCGCTCAGGTACTTCCTGTATCAAACGACCTAATAGATAAAAATTACATAGCCGGCACTTATGCAATTAATCAGTGTGATATATTATTATGTTTTTGCCGCTAGGCGCTTCTAGGATTTTCTAATAGACTATTATATTAGATTAGGTGTATTTCTCATAATAAGATTATAAGAAATAATTATGTACTGAAAATTAAATTTATCAATAATAGGTATATTAATAATTACATAGTATAGGTCTATTTAGCTAACTTCTACAAGAGAACTTTGTAGTTTTCTTAAAAAAATAACACAGGTTGAAGCATGGGACATAATTGTTTAATTCAGTTTTCTAGTATGACAGGAAAGCAAATTGTATAAATTATTGAAAAACTTGCCGATACCCCAGTAAATCAAAATGTTGCAACACTAAAAAAATACAAAGTTTCACGGAGATAAAAAAAATCACTAAGTATTTGCTATTCGATGATGAGAAATAAGTTTTATTTGTAGCCGATACCCTAGAGTTTTCCGGACCATACGGCCGAATGCCCACATTTTGCCCTTTAGTGTTTCACTTATGTGACTTGACCTTTACTGTTTCAAGCGATTTGCTTTCAGCATTGCTTGTCAGAGGCCTAGATGTATACTTACCTAGGTTACCTAACTTTCTCTAATATGAAAGGAAGCTTTCTCTCTACAGTCACTTCACACTGTAGTGCGATTTCTATGCCTCGTAATGATAAAGCATAAAATACATGTTTATAATACGTAGTTTTGATTAAAATCGGATTTTCAAAGTAGGTAATGCTAATTTTGATATGAAAATCTAGGTTTTATTAAGCTATTATATAGCTTTTATCGCGGGCCTTGAGCGTGGAGACCGAATACAGAAGTTCCGTAACGAAAAACCTAACACCCCTAAACAAAACATAATATCAAAAGCACAATTTCGAATTTTTTTTTTCCAAGCGTGATATTTCAAAAAGTCATCAGAAATATCACGCTTGAAAAAAAAAATTTCGGAATCTTCTCTGGCAATCCGGACATTTACAGCGCCTTACCGTTCGGCTACGGCCCCGGTGACATCGGAAGGTAAAGATAAGTTGATAAAAAATGCTATGCAATAGCTTTACTGCGGCAGTCTCCGAGTGCCACACGTCTTTTTTTTGATTACACTAAATATTAGCGTTTGAGTGTAGTGTTTATTATAAGGTTAATAATCCTAGTTTTACGGTACTAGATTTTTTTGGATTCCACAACAAATTAGCGCTTGACATAGAGCTAACTTGTCATCAGTTTATTCAATCAATTTAGCTAAAACGGTTTTATCGCCTTGAAACTCTAAAATCTAAATCGTGGTTTAAAAGATGATAGTGCGTCATTATTGGTATTAGGTATTATTTTCGGTTTTCGTTTTCTTATTTTCGTATTTAGAAACCGAATGTGTAACTTAGCCTATTTTATATTGCATCTTTACTTACCATCAGGTTTGGTTGTAGTTAAGGGTTAACTTGCAATCAATTAAATAAATATAACCTACTAGCTTTTGCCCGCAACTTCGTCCGCGTGAAATTAGTTATTACGGCAGCCTAATTTTTCTAAGCTTTGAATGTATATACATATTTATTAATATCTAATCAACTGCCTAAGAAATAGGTCTTAAGCTTTCAAAATGACGATACTTTCATACAACATTTCATTCCCCCTTTAACCACTTACAACCCTTTTTTCGCAATTAAAAGTAGCCTATGTCCTTTTTCAGGCTCTATACTTACTGTGTACCAAATTTAATTTAAATAGGTTCAGTAGTTGTAGAGTAAAAGCAAGACAGACAGACAGACAGAGTTACTTTCGCATTTATAATATTAGTTAGGATGTCATGGATAGTGTAGCTTCCCAAAAGTGAATGAATTTTTTAATTCGGTTCAACAGTTTTGGAGCCTATTCAATGCAAACAAACAATCAAATCTTTTCTCTTTACGATATTAGTACACATAAAGACGTTTATGCTGTTATCTTATTACTGCATTCAAAGCCATTTGTGAAAGTAGAACAACTATACTACAGAACACATAAGAAGTAGAACTTAAGTCTTAAGTAGAAGTAGAAGAAAGTCGCCTTTATAATATGAGTAATGACAGTTCTAAGAACTATCATTACTGTGCAATTGTTTGTATGTCTGGATGGATGGATGGTTGTTACTCTTTCACGTAAAAACTACTGAATGTATTTTGAGGAATTAACTTTTTTTTTTTATTTTTTATCGACTACAAGTTGGCCCTTTACTGCTATCACACCTGATGTTAAGTGATGATGCAATCTAAGATGGAAGCGGGTTAACTTGTTAGGAGCAGGATGAAATCCACACTCCTATCGGTTTCTACACGACATCGTACCGGAACGTTAAGTCGCTTGGCGGTACGTCTTTGTCTGTAGCCAGCCAGACCAAGACAAATTAAGAAAAATCTCAATCTGCCCCACCGGGAATCGAACCCAGGACCTCTGTCTTATAAATCCACCGCGCATACCACTGCGCTACGGAGGTCGTCAAACTTTATTATAGCTCACATTATCAGGATATCAAATATGCCACATTTTATTCCTAAATTCCCACAGGCCAACTACGCGGGTGAAACCACGGGCGTCCTCAAGTATCAAATAAATTACTTATTAAGTTTACGTACAAAGAAGAAGTATTTCAAAGAATATTCTGATTCCTGATTTTATTTAACACTCGATATCACTGTGTTTGAAATATTTGGTTGATAAGACGAATTGTTATTTTTTCATTAATTATACCTACTTAGTTGAACATCAATGTTAAACTCGTAGTATTTATTAAATTAATAATTATGTTATATTTTTTAATTAAATTATAATAAGTATTTTCCGCGTACATATAAAAATAACAATACAAAACGGCAATTCCCACGTAATTATTGTCGGCGAAATCAACACGGCGAAAATCGTATTTTTTCTTAAAATATACTATTATAATATTTTACTTTTTTCTCGATGAATAATATAAAACATATTTTTTTTATAGTTCTTAAAAATGTTGATTAATACAAAATATATATTAAACACTATTATTACAAAATTAATAAAATCTGTTCCTCCGCTTCCGGGAATTTTTAAGGGCTACAAGAGCAATTAATATTTTACTAATATTTTACTATTATTAAATGTCAATGTATTATTATTTTTTTTTGATATTTTTCCACAGGACATTGTACCGGGACGCTTAGTTTAATCGCTTGTTGATACCTCTTTGTCAGCAGTTTGGTAACTATCGAGGCCTTCCACCAATCAGACTTTATAGATATTTTTATTTTGTTGCTGGGAAATGGTTATTCCCGGTATTTATCAATAACAAACATAACACTCCGTGTACGTGTTGTGTGTCCTTGGAGCAACTTATTATGTTTAAGCTCCATAATCCTTCTTCTTTATGTGTTCGAATCAAAAATAAGGAGATCCACAGAAGAACCAAAGATATTGACATAGCACACTGAAGTCGCTAACTTAAGATGGGGCAATCGAGCGGGTTGCGGGGAGCCGCTGGATGCAGTTGGCTCAAGACTACGGTGTTTGTAAGCAGAGTCGTAACTGGGAATTTCTGCGCCCTGTGCCAGCGTGCGTAACTGCGCCCTACAGACTTCTAACTGACTCTAAATAAGGTACTGTTTGTATATGGTCTGGTCCTTTCTGCGCTTCTCCAGGGTCTGCGCCTTATGCCTGCTGGCACTGTTTGTAAGTTGGCTAGGAAGACGTCTATGTGCTGATAATAATAACATGTAAAATATAAATAAATAAATATAATGATAAATCCGTCTTCTATGAGGGAACCCATTAATAATGTGATGATTATAAAACGCATGTTATAAACATCTGTTCTATCGAAGAGAAAAATATTATAAACATCAATACCTAGTAAATTCGGTTTGTTATGGAAATGGTTTATTCATGAGTGGACAACATTAGCTACAAAGTGTGACTTATTATTCACAATATTGTACGTCATTGTTTATTAAACAGGACACGTTGCGAATCAACGCACTGACTTATATTTTATGTACGCAAAATACATTCAGGGTCTATATCTAAAACTATGTAGGATTGTGAAGAGATATCTTAATATTTCATTTATACGACGGGCTCGTACATAGCGCGCCGTGGCTTGCCACCACTGAGTGCACCGAAGGGCGCGTTCGGTCGTCAAAGTGATTCTTTCGTTAATCATTATTTTAACAATTGAATAGTGTTATCTCGCCGTCGCATGTAATGCATGTCGCTCCATGATCAGTGGGTAGTATACAAAATGTAACTGTAACTCGTCAGTGTGCCACACTTCAGTCACGGTCGCGAATTCGCACACAAAGCACTAGAGTAATTGGGTCAGTACATTCTAGCGCTTGCCAAATTTTTATTATTAATATTCTATATGTACTTATAATTGAAACGATTCGTATGTAAGCCACCTTCCTTCTCTATGTGATTTAATATTGTACCACAGAGTACATAATGGTACAAGTAATTGTACTTAGTTTCAAAGTACTAAAAATCTTCTAGGTATTTTCGTTCCGAAGGTTTTTGATACTTTGAAATTAGTATCGCTGAACGCTTGGGTAACCATTCATATATAATAATTGTACTTAGTAACAAAAGTGTAATTATATTACACTATTACACACATTCGTATAAATTTTTTGATAAAAGAAAGTGTGTTTACGATAAATAATTAACCAATATTACAAACTTCAAAACAGGTACAAAATATTATATTTATTTAAATTTAAATTTAAAACAAACAGCGTTGCAACTTGCAAGAACAAATTAATGACTGAGGGCCTTAGTGGTTTTAAGACTCTGGTCCTATTGAATTGCTTGTTTTATGTATGTATGTTAGTTTGTTACTTTAATAAACATTCCTCATAAACCGGTGGCATAATTTTTATGCAGTTTAAGGCTATATTTCATTAATATTAAGTATACATAAAGAAAAAAGATTAAGTACACACAAAATTCGGTTCCCAAAGAGACTGAGTCGCGGTTATAAGTTAGTCTTTAATTAATCGATGAATGACATTGACAGTGACACTAGATGAGATAGACTGAACTGCGGATGTCATAAAAATAAGCAATTATGTGAAACTGGAGCCGTAATTTTAACACTAAGGTGCCTATTAGTATCCATTCGTAATCTTCAATTAAATGCTAAGCAACTCACGTGTAATAAATGTTTATAATTATTGATAAACATCAATTTATTATACAATGTGTTAGTTATGTTTGTAAGTTAAACTAAGCTATCATCATGAATCATGAAGATAATTATAACGGTTTCAATTTTATATTATGAAATTAATTAAGTATTTCGTATGGAAATTGAAATGTTCTGTATGATATAAAAGCATTTAATTTTTTTATCAATGAGAAACTTACGCTAACTTATCGTAGTAATTACTCAAATATTTTTTTTTACTATCTAGGTATACGGCGAACTTCTCAGTTATAAAATTATTTAAACTAAACAGAACAAGAGATCAGAATGCATTCCAAATGCTTGGAATTCCAGTTTCATAAGCTACCCCAGGATAAACAACATTCGATGATAACATTCCATAGATTACGGCACAGTTCCTTTCATGGTCGGATTTTTAAATTACGAAAACTGATCTCGGAAAGGGCTAGCTAGGTTGATTCCTCACTAGGTAATCAATATTAAATTTAATAATAATAATTCTTTATTTTCAGATAAAAATCCACATTCATAAAATAAAAGTATAAATTCTTATGTAATAAAAATTACATTTTTTAAATTTAAGTACTGCTGGGAGTCTCAGGCGGCTCTAGGTGGTTAAGCTACTGGGGATAAAAAAGTAGTAAATCAAAAAAAGTATTCACCTATAAATAATACGGAATTCTCATCGATTGAGAATGAAAACTTTTTTATGTACTCGTGTTTTGTTGATTCCAAATACCTGGTCTACCTTGAAACCGTATTACTAAGCTATAATATGGTAAATAATATATATAAATATGCGACTGTGAATGAACTCAAAATCAGAGTATTGGCCATCCTTGAACCCCGTATAGTTAATACTATATTTGTGAATGAAACAGGGTCAAGTGCATTCGTGGACTTTATGCAGTGGGTTTTGCAAGCGAATTAAGATTTTTGGATGTTTATTTTTGTCAGAATATTGTTTTAGAGTCAGCATGATTCTTTTAAAAGTCGGCATATTGGTTTTGTGGTCCTATTTGATTGTGAATTGCTATGTCCCCATTAGCTACCATAATCGGGGTTATTTCAAAGTCAAAGTTCGAAGACAAGGTCACAAGTTGCCTAAAAATGATTATACTTTTCATTGTTAGCATTTCCTGAGGTCAATTTTTTGTTAGTGTCAATAGTTAAATATTCAGTATTTTCTAAAATTTTAATTCTTAGTAATTAGTCATAGGATTTTCTTGTTATATTGTAATTAATATCATCTTGCCAAAAGTAATTATATTCGCGCGTGTAACTACGTGTGTCTATTGACCTTTTCTTTTTAAAAGTTATTGTAATAGTGGTATTGTTTTTTAGAAAATATTACTAAAAGAGAACGATGTGATGTAAAAGAAGATGTGGTGACTAAAATTGAGAAAGGGAGGTTTAGATTGCTTGGGCATGTAGTGAGAATGGATGAAAGAAGAATAACGAAAGTTGGAGGGGGAAATCATTGGCGATTGTTCCTGGACCAAATTCAGGTCATTTTAAAGAATGGTCAGGTTAGGTTAGGTTATTGACCATGGACCATGGCATATGGAAGGATGAAGTCTCTGCCTACCCCTATGGGAATGAGGCGTAATATTATATATGTATGAATTATTAAAAGTACTTTATCTAATATATAAAAATTCCCTGTCACATTGTTAGTCACCGTATTCATCCGAAATGGCTTTACCGATTTTTACCAAATTTTGTTTGCGTATTCAGCAGGTCTGAGAATCGGCTTCTATCTAATTTTCATCTATTTTTTTTAATTTTTAATGCAAAACAACGTTTGCCGGGTCAGTTAGTAGTACTATAATATGATCTTTCTCTCAACAATAATAATGTGATTGCGCATAGTGTGACGATCATAATCGTACATACTAACATATATAATAACACTAAAAATAATTAAAATATATATATACATGTAAAATATATAAATGTGTTTTATTAAAGAATAGTAAAACGATAAACAACAGTGGTTTATATTAAACGAGTAATTAGAAGTATTTTCTAATTGAACGCAAAATCGTGAAGCGTCCATATTGAATGTCAAATACGCCCCGAGGGCTGCCGGAGACGAAAAGTGACTCAGTGTTTGAGCGATGTGCGATGCGCGATGCGCGATGCGCGGGGCGCCGCTCCGTCTGTTTCTATGTGCTCCGCGTCTGTGTCGTCCTCTGTATTTTCATCGAGCGATGTATATAATACATAGAGGTCGGTTATAAATAGTGTGCGAAGGCATATATGGAAAAAGAGATTTATAAGCAATAATCCATCAAGTAAGGTTATGCACCCTTACTAAGAAATATAGAATTTAATAAAATAAATTATTGAATTATGTGATAGCAAGACACATTATAATATAAATATATTAACATCTTCATATAAATATGCCTTGACAGCTTGGGCATTTACACAATAAAATACGACTGTTGTATTTATCTCTATGTTAAAGCTTTTTGAACGCATAACACCTCGTAACGAGGTATACTCATCTGATTGGTTGAGGAGTGAGATACTAGCCACTTACATTTGGTTCAGCTCTGAATCTGCATCTGACGAGATGTTTGAAACGGATGTCTGAGCTCTATGTTGACTTACTGAGTGCCTTATTCTCTTCTAACTTCTCACAATTAGAATCCAATATAAAGAGGAACACACCTCTATAAAATGTGCTGTTTTCGAACGCCTTACACCTCGGTATCGAGGTATGAAATTAAAGAGGAACACACCTCTATAACTTGTGCCGTATACATTTCTCTCACAAAGAAATAATTTGAGGGGGGGGCTCCGGTTTCTCTAATAAGAGATTCGATTATTAGATTCTTTCCACAGAATCGTGCCGGTTCTTTGAACGGTTCGTTGAGCTGTGCGATGTGGTCGGCGCAGAATGTTCTGGCAACTAGCGAAGTTCATAGAGACATTAACGGAGGCTGCATTCACGAAGTGTGGCTATCATATTATAATTATTAAGTTAGACGTTTTGCGGTAACCCTCACTCGGCCCGGGCATCATAGAACTAGCATTTCTGGTAGCGGGGCACCGTCATATTGCGGGATGGAGCATATGACCATCTTTCAATAGAAAGATGCCATTGAACAGAATTGACCATCTTTCAATAGAAAGATGCCATCGATCTAAAGTTTGTCTGAGGACTTACTCGGATTGCTCCGCGTACGTATCTGTGTCACCACAATGTGGAGCAATAGTATGTACATCTTTCAATAGAAAGATGCCATCGATCTAAAGTTTGTCTGAGGACTTACTCGGATTGCTCCGCGTACGTATCTGTGTCACCACAATGTGGAGCAATAGTCTGTCCATCTTTCAATAGAAAGATGCCAACGATCAAAGGTTTGTCTGAGGACTTACTCGGATCGTTCTGTGTGCGTATCAGTGATATCACTCTGATATTGATTGGAATTTTAAGTTCTTAAGAGAATTTGATTCTAATCACATTTTTGGAACTATATAATACACGAAAAGGTCCCATAAATGGGAAACACTTCGTGTATTGAAAAATATAAAGCAATTAATTTATAAAACATGAAAGGGGCCACATATATGAGAATCAGTTCATGTAATAAATACAGTGAGAAAGTGTGAGTTTGGGGATAGTCAAGATTTGTTTATGGTTGCATGAATTTTATCTTCCGAAACTCTAAAAGTACTTGAGTTATTTATGGACATAACATTGATAATAGGGTCCTAATCGAAAGACAATCACGTGCCAATCTAATACTTTTAAATTAAAAGTATAATAACCTTTAGAAAGATCTAAAACATGATGTAAATTGTGTTTGTATTTATATGTGACGAATGTTTACCTTTGTATGGGACTTCGAAACAGTTACAATAGTCTTTGCTACTCGCTTTAATTCGGGTCTTAAAATGACGTCATGTGTTGGTGAAAGCTTAAGTTTTTTTGTGTCTTCATCTCTTTTAACCAAATACGTAAGTAGATATTATTTTTTTTGGTGTATGCGTACATTTTATTAGTTGAACTAGATACGTTAGCAGTGTTGGAAGAAAAAGATTATGCTTTTTATAACAATTTTGACGTCCTTCATGGCGCAGTGGTACTCGCAATGAATGTATAAAACAGAGGTCCTACCTTCGATTTACCGTTGGGCTGTAAAAATGAAGATTTTCTAAATTAGTTTAGGTCTGGATGGTAGGAGGCTTCAGCCGTGTTTGTTACCACCCTACCGACACAAAGACTGAAAAGCGATTAAGCGTTCTGGTACAATAAATTCAAAGACTACTGAACGGACTGTTATGCGGTTTTGACCAATAGATAGAGTGGTTTTTTGAGAAAAGTTTCATTTTAAAAATTGTTGATATTCTAAATTTCTGTAAACTGGATGCTATATCGATGCGAAGAATAATAAATACTGACACATTTTTTTATATTCAACATAATAAAAATAGTTTTACCAAAAGCAGCAATCTACGTCATTAATCTAATCAGTATTGGCATCGTATATTTTACCATTGTTCACGCTTTTCGAAGAATGATTCCATGCGGAGTTTTTGCATAAAACCGCCACAATGCCTCTTGAATGCAAGAGTCACAGCTGCCCGATGTGGTAGTGATAAGATTTTATCGAATCAGTCTGTATTTGGCGTACACTTCTATGCATTCTACTAGGCCGGAAATATACAAGCAATATTGGCGTATGTACTCGAACACATGTGATAAAACTTTTTTTATCGCTATTAAAGCGGCTCATGTACATTTGCAACACCAGAGGAACTGTTAATGCTTTACCGGCCTTTGAGGAATTTATTTATTCGTCCCTTAAATACCGCAGCAGGAAAAACTTTTAATATAACGTACCGTTTTATGAACTACTAGCAGTCGCCCGCGACTTCGTCCGCGTGAAAACGTGTGGTACCCTTTTAATTTTAAAGACAGACTTTCATATAAAGTGTGCTCTTTGCCCGCTAGCCAATTGTAATTTGTTAATCATGATTTTTTAAAACTATTGAACAATTAAAGATTTGTAATTTTTCAATAGTTTTAAAAAATCATAATTAACAAATTAATTAACTTTTATAAAAATTTACTACAGGATCTTATAAAGTACATATATCAAAAGGGCTCCACGAAGTTTAAAATTTTTAGGCCAATTATTTATACCTTTCAATTTTTTTTGAAAAATTTGTTAGTTAACTTTTTTTTCTTCAGGGCTCGATTCTTTCAAGTGTTAAAAAGATGCTAGAATTTATTCAAATTTTTAAAATCACATTTTATGTTACAAAAAAATTATTTTTATTGCTGAAATCTATTTAGCGGCGGCGCGCGAATGCCGTAACAGCCGAGCGGAGCGCTATTTTCAACGTCTAATTAAAAGTATAAATAATGGAGATGAGTTCCGGGAGTCAGGCTTTTTTTATTGGAAATTTCCTCATATTTAACGAGTTTTTTTCAAAATTGCTTAAATGTTAATATTTTTAAAGTTATTAACAAAAAACGAAATATGATTTTTTTTCATCTTATTTTGTTAATAACAATGCTATTGTTGATAAATGCAATTTTTAACCTGCACCAAAATCCTTCAAAAACATTTTTCTAGAGGTGATTCCGAATCGAATGAGCCATCGCTCATATTTTTAGGACCTTTATCGCTATTTTTCACGTTTTTGAACTGATTGACTAGAGTAAATTAATTTGCTTTCAAATTAAAGGATTCTGTTTAAAAGAGTGTGAACAGGGCAAGTTCGCTAGTATTAAGTCTAGGGTTTTTTATCATATTTAAGTATAGGGTATTTTATCATATTATTCAGGGTATTTTAAGAGTAGGGTAAGTTGGGCACTGCAAAAAAGCAATATATCATGCAATTGCAAAATACAAGCAAGCAATATTGCAAGTAATTAATCATCTTTAATTTTCTAATTAAAACTGACGGTAATTATTGTTGTTTCTTTTATATCTACCTAATCTTAATACTTTTTATTTGTCCGGTGTTTGAAGGGGAGCTGAGATTACCGAAATATATTCGGCAATAAGTAAAGGCTACACAACTTTTAGTAAAGAAGTCCGTTGCATTAATGACGTATCTTCACCATTCTTACCGTTTTAACCATCCCATTTACACAATCACAATAATTTAGGCAATTACACAAGCAGAAAAAAAAATCTTTTTAACCTGAATCTAAAACTAAACGATTTCTCGATTTGGCTTGTTTTGACAGCTTTCGTGACGCAGGGGTAGGTGCCGTGGATTTATAAGATTGAGATCCTGGGTTCGACACTCGGCTGAGCCGATTAAGCAATATTAAAATTATGAGACTATGTTAAACATAGTTTTAACATTGTAATTTTGCGCTTCTCGGCCCTTTATAAGCTGAGTTAGACTCTTGTAAAAGATTTTAAAAATTCGTTAACATTAAGGCCTGTGTGCACCAAGATTTCGGTTATCATAACCAACGGTTAACATAAGCTAAACATAAAATTTACTGTTTACGTCAACCCGTACACCGGTTAAGGACGTAAGCTCGGTTAAGATAACCGCCGGCTTACGTCCTTAACCGGCGTACGGGTTTATTGTAAATAGTAAATTTATAGTAAACTTATGTTAACCGTTGGTTATGATAACCGAATTCTTGGTGCACACAGGCCTAAGAACTGAATCCGAACTCAATAAAAAAGAATAAAAAGCAACAAAAAAGCATGAGACCATCGAAAAATTCAACAGCGAGTTAAAGCAAACAATTCATAGTAAGTAAACAACTTCAAAGGAATTCTAACTACAGACGTAACCGGCGACTTTCACAAGATAAAGTTGAATGACTACCGGAATCAAGTACGTTAATGTACGGTGGCAGTAGGTTTGTAGGGCAGAGTGAGTTGCCGAGAATGTTCCAGATCTATGTGCGTCTGGGCCCTACCTTGCCCTACACGTTTTTGTGAGTAACTTGGCTGTTTCCGCATATAGAGAAAAAGTACTAGATATATATCGTTCCTAGAACTGCCTCATTGTAGTGGTTAGCTTGTGTGGCTTTAGATTTACGAGGTCCAGAGGGTGAGTTCTTGGTAGGGCTGAGAAGTATTGACTTTTTATTTCTTCCGAGAAATTTCTTCTTCGGAGTTTAAAGTGATAACGTACCTTGGACAAAACTTTAAGCGCGGTCCCGGTCGTTGTATAATTAGGAATTCCGAGCGCTGAACGATGAGTGCCGGTGTACGGACAAACTCAGATGAGTTTTTGTTACACCGTTTTAACAATTTTTGTAGTGTTGTATTAAAGTGTATATTTTTGTTTAAATAAAAAAAAATCATTAACAGCTGATTGGTAAGAAATCAAACATCATCACATTAAGCGAGTTAATAAGGTGATAATTAGGATGATGATATAGATTTTTACTTTAGTTAGCGTTTGGATAAATACGAATACTAAGCCGTGTTGCAGCTGGAATGCGCTTGTCTAGATGACGCTCATTTATATAGGTAGATAAGACTGTTATTGACTTGAAGGAAAGGAAGTGTACTAGAAGACGGGAAATAATTTAAAACATGCAATTATAGAAAAATAGTTGTGACAAAATCGAAACAGTTTATCGTTCTTCCGCTACCGTTCTTAGTACCTTAAAAATTTTATAACTCTATGTTAAGAGATCAAAAAGTTGCATAAATTGCTTTTACGATTGCCTCGTTGGTCTAGTGGTTAGCTTATGTGTCTTCGATCACGAGGTCCTGGGTTCGATTCCTGGGTCGGGTCACGGAATAATTCTGAGCTTTTTCATTCTTCTACGAAATGTTTAGTACATTCCAAGCCCGGAGTCTGGAAGTTGGCGGTGTTACACCCCCGTGCCTCGGAGAGCACGTTAAGCCGTCATTCCCGTTCGCTATCATCGAGATCTGATAGTGATTGTTAATAAATGAATAAAGCCCGCCAACCCGCATTGGAGCAGCGTGGTGGGTCTACGCTCCATATCCCCTCTCTTATAAGGAGGGAGGCCTGGCCCTGTAGTGGGTCTTTAATAGGCCGATAATGATGATGATGAGTGCTAATTTCATGCTAATTTATTCTCTACTAGAGGACGCTCGTGGTTTCATCCGCGCAGTTCTCGTTCACGAGGCAAATTCGGGATATAATGAAGCCTAAGTGTTATTCTGATATGTATGCTAGGTATATTATGGAGTTTCATCGAAATCAATTCAACAGTTTTTACGTCAAATAGGCAACCATCATACATTATATTAGAAATGGTTTTTCTAGAACATGAAATAATAGGTCCGGGTAAATTAAATAGCCACGTCCCGATATTTGAAAGTACCTAATTATCAATTATTATCTATTAACAAAATATCAAAATTAAAGTTACAATAACAAAATATCAATCACAAATCATGTTATATGAATATTTTATAATTTTTTAATTTTATAATAAACAGCGAAATTCAAAAAATTGATTGCCTATTGTTCAGTGCAATGCAAGAAATTAATTGCTCTGTAATATAACAGATCATACGATACTATAAATTATAATTATTCAGGTATCGGGTTAATTTCCTTTAAATATTTGTATCGCGTGTTTGGTGAATCTACTTGCACCGACATACAGTACGTATGTGCATTATGTAGGTAATAGTTAATAGGCAATACCGTGCAATACTACGCAATATAGAAACGGATTCAGTTGTTTTAATTACAGACCTTGAATATCTACCAAATGTGTGCAATGTTGTTGATACGTATGTACTGCAACTCATATAGCAACATGAGGAAATGATTGAGTTATCAGTACTTGATAACACACATTTAGCGGTATGGTGGCGTCACATCAATGAGTAACGACCTTCATAGATTAAAAATTTATCCTTGCAACAGTAATTGTTTTTAACAAAAAATAGAACCGACTCAAAACGCACTAAAAAGTAAAAAATAACTGTGTCATTTAGTTGCTTTAATTTACTCAAGCATATCTATGAAGTCGATTAGCCTGAGTTTCTTGCCAGAAAGTTACCGATACCGAGATAAAAACCGAAATCGCTGTAAGTAATCGCTCCAAAATTTGAAGAGTTCCTTCAATTTCCTCAGGATATCATGATCAGATCCTAACATGATAACAATGGGACCACCTTGGAAGTATGCCCTTTCTAATAAAAAAAGAATTATCAAAATCGGACAACTCTGTAAAAAGTTATGCGTGGTCATACATAAAAAAAAATATACTTGGCGAATTGAGAACCTCCTTCGTTTTTTTTCGTCGGTTAAAAAATTATGTGTACACAAACATCCAGACTGCTGCGAGGTCCTGGTTTCAAATCTTATTGTGCTGTGGAAATATTCTGAGTTTTTCAATCTTCCTAAGATTTTTTAAGTAAATTCCAAGCCCGAAGTTTGAAGTTGGTGGTGTTATATCCCTGTGCCTCGGAGAGCATGTTAAGCCGACTGTCCCGGTCAATATCATCAAAATCTGATAGTGATTGTTAATGTATGAAACATAATTACCCTGAACCCGCCAAACCGCATTGAAGCAGTGTGGTGGTGGGTCTACGCTCTAGATCCTCTCTCCTGTATTGAGGGAGGCTTGGCCCTATGGTGGACCGTCAATATGTTGATAATGGTTATGGTGATGACAGGAAAAGTAAGACATAAAAACATAAAACTGAGACGAAGGTGGAGAGGCATGTTCTTAGGTATAAAAGATGTAAGGACTGGAACTGGAAGATGTAAGGATTGCTCTAAAAGTTCAGTTTTTGAGAAAATTAGTTAATATTTTATTTTAAGTTTAAAGTTATGAACGTTGATAGATAAGATTTTTCAGCGTTCCGGTACGATGTCGTGTAGAAACCGAAAGGGGTGAGGATTTTCATCCTACTCCTAACAAGTTAGCCCGCTTGCATCTTAGAATGCATCATCACTTAACATCAGGTGTGATAGCAGTCAAGGGCCAACTTGTAGTCGATAAAAAAAAATTGGCAATTTTGTTACCAAGGAACAATAGAGTCTACTATGGAAGTTTAACTAGGTTTGGTGATGATGATAATGAATTAATAGCAAACAAGTTATATGAACTGTGAATTTTCACATTATTAACATAATTTATCAATTTCATAATTTTTATAGGGAGTCCACGCTATAACGGTCATACGACTTTGATAAGAAGATATTCGTAAATAAAATTATTACAAGCAGTTATACAAATAGGTCAACATACATATTTTCTAAGATCAGGTTATCAAATGCTTTAGTAACTACATTCAATTTTTATTCTATCCATGAAAAGAAGCTCATTTGACAATCAATTAACTCTGTCAGGCTTGAAATGCAGGTTTAAATTGGTCCAGGATTGGCTAGTGGGGGAATCCTGTTTGTTACCATCCTACCGAAAAAGAATAGCCAAACGATTTAGCTTTCCGATACGGTATCGTGCAGATACCAAAAAGGTGTGGAGTTCATCTTTTGCCAAGTTCATTTTTTACCAACCAAAAAATTAATAATTCGTAACAAAAAATGTAAAAATGAGGCCAGGTTCAAGTTATCAGTGTCATCGATAAGAGACTCCAGATTTAGTGTTAGTTAAGTTCTATATGCTTTATACTAACCGTGTCCAACGGTTTCACTTTTTTATAATTATTAGTCTCACTTACAAAGTATATTGATGTCACTTCTCTGGAGTCTGGCTATGGTAATATATAAAAAATATTTTTTACAATCCATCTGGTGTTTCAGAGATTAGCGCGATAAAACAAATGAGGAAACTCTTCCGCTTTATAATATTAGTAGGTACAGATTATAATTCATACATATGGCAAAGGGCAACGTATTTCATAAATTCAAGCAGAATGATCTGGCAATCGCCTGAATTTTTGAACGTTTAAAGGGGTGGCGAAATCAAAACAATCAATATAAACACCTGTAGGAATAAATTTTTACGAAAAGTGATATTGGATTTAATGACACTCCTTATTCTTTTAACCCCTGTGGGCCTGACATTCAAACCTTCTTTGAGGCCCGCGGCTACCCGGGTAGCGACGGAGCTATAATGACAGCTGTCATTATTTGCCTGACGGTTGCCAGGGGACCCCTCGGGGCTGTGAAACTTTAATATATACTACAAGATCAGTGAAGACAGCAACTGCACATACAAATTCAAAATGAACTTAATTAAACAATAATTAAATTAATTAGTATTTAGGACTCGTAGTTTTTAATTTCGATGAGGTCGAGAGCATCTTGAAATGGTTCTCTTAACACAATACAGGTCGTTCCTCGCTCTGTTTTATTTTGAACGTGGCTGACTCACCATCCTGTATTTACACTCTTTCCTGTATATGTACATTATTGCATCATGGGAAATAAGCAATGCTCGTGACTAATCTGGATCGTGGAACAAAATAACTTGAATATATTGCATGTACCTAATCAAATATGACGCCAGTCACAATGATCAGCGTTTTAGTAAAATAATGACGAGTATCATTGTCAGCTTGAATCATTTGAATGTGTGAAAATCATGAAACATACTTTCTTTAACAATTGATAATTAATTTAATAATTTTTAATGTAATATATAAAAGATAATAATAATAAAAAGAATATTAGGTATGTATTTTATTTATATTTTTTGTCTTGTGGGTAAGATAATAGTCTAACGGGCAGGTATCGAACCAATAAACTTTGCGTAAAGTCCGATTCCTTACAAAATAAAGTTTCTGATATAATTCTAATAATTAAATAACAAAATTCTATCGTACACCTCGAACTCTCTATAGGTTTTCGATGTTTGTCTTTTGACCACAAAATCGTTTACTTATTATAATAAAACGAAACTTCATAGCACTGCGCATCGAAAACGCGATTGGATATTCGATTCGAAAAATGGAAAACAGAAGGCAGTACCTACTCGAAACACCTGAATGGTTCATGTGATCATGTCAGACTGGGCCATTGTTATTGTTATAAATAAACAGAACAAATGTCGAAGAGAAGATAGAGTATAGGTAGATCTATGTTCTTTGCGAGTAGATCTACAAACAGTGGCGGACTAAACTTGGGGCGGAAGGGGAGGCTCGTTTGGGCCCCTAGCCCGGAACCCAAACGCCTGAGCAATTCTTTAAAGATCTAAAACCTTTGTTTCTCACTGAGCTCTATAGACAAATGCTTAAGACCCCGTGAATCGCGTTCAATGGGGCTAGTTCTTGTCAACTTACAAATCGATATTTCATTTAGTTTCAAGAAAACAGTCGTTTTGAAAATCATAGCAGCCTAAAATTATATGTAGTTATGAACTCTGGACACCCCATTTAGATTTGCCGCCCCAGGCCCCTGAAGGACTTAGACTGCCATTGTCTACGACTACAGCTAGCTTCAGTCAACGACAGGGACTGCTCGCAGACACTCTACCAAACTTTGTGTTTTTATGTTTAGGTGTATTGTGGTGTTTAGTTGAAAGTAACATACATAACAACTTTGTCCCATATTTGAATGTAAGCATATTGCATAAATGAAAAGAATTTCATGTTGCAAAAATCTCATTGTAACCGTTATATAAACTGTTAGTTTAGAGCAAATAAAATCTCCTGCCGAAATACATGTGTTGCAAAACATGCACAAAATGAGTACTCTAGTAGTTTCACACTACTGTGCATATTTACGAGTGTATTTAGATAAAAATCTTAATAACAACCTACATCCATAGCAACTTCGAAAGTGTTTAGATTGATGAGAGTGATATGACGGCCTCCGTGGCGCACTGGGGCGCAGTAGAAATATATATAAGACGGAGGTCCTCGGTTCGTAACTCATCATCACGTGGAGCCATCCTCTAAACGAAGTTTGACGGTCATTATGCGAAAAGCTTTCCTATTTTCTACAACTCTCTTTAGTTGCGGGTAATTGAGTCCGGTCCACTCTCTTATGTCGTCCAACCATTTCCGCCTTTGATGACCAGGTCTTGCCATGTAGCTTTTCTTCCAATATAAACCTTGGAAAGGAAAACTGAGCTCCTCTTTGAAGGTGTCCAAAGAAACTTAGCTTTCTCTGCATGATAGTGGACATGAGTTTCCTCTTTTCATTCATCTTTTCCAGTACCCTGTTATTAGGTGTGAAGCTGTTCCAGGAGATTTTAAGCATTTTCCTGAATATCCACATTTCAACTGTTTACTGCTTTTTTTTTAAAGACCCAAGTCTCACAACTATACACGAGAGTGGATCACACATAACATTTCATAAGACGACATCTTAATTTAAGATTTAGGTAACTTTGAGTTGCATAAAGTCTTTGACATCTAATGAAAAACATTCCTAGCTTGGCCTATTCTACATTTTATATCTTGAAGGTGATCCAAGTCTGACGTAAATTTTTTACCCAGATATTTGACACTCGTTACTGCCTGGGCCGATTAAATCCTGGACATCCTAATTAAAGGCCAGGTCAGAAGTACCCTACATCGACGTAATTGTATGAAAAGTTCAATGAAATTAGAAAAAGCCAGAGAGATATGCAAGGATCGTGGAAGGACGTGGTCTCTGCCTACATCTACAGAAATGAGGCGTGACGATATGTATAGAAAGTATCTTTGGTTTCATTTTTTAGAGGGAAAATTCCACTAAGAAGCGCCGTCATAAAACTTATTGCATATTAAAAGCTCCTTGACCTACCTCATAGTAAGTAATTGTAAGCACCCATAGAATATGGTTTTTGATTAAACCTTTACCTTTTATTAGCACAATATTGTAACTTATATTGACTCTTAGAGTTAACATCACAGTGTTAAATTGTGGTTACTATATAATCTGACATTGCTGTGCTGTTAAATGGTTGACAGATGTTAATATTTCCCACGTTATTTACTTAAATAATTACCACATTTAGGCTTTAAAATTGTTTTTTAAAAAATATATATTTTGTGTAAAGATTTGTAAAATGATGTGTTTTTACGCATTTATCGTTAACTACTGGACGCCCACGGCTTTGTTCGCTTGGAAATAAGTGTCATCTTTCATCCCCTAGGGGTGAAACTATCGAAATTCTTAAAACAGATTAATGTACTGTATCTCTAATATATAAAATTCTCGTGACACCGGTGTTTGTAATTAAACTCTTCCGAAATGGCTCGATCGTTTTTCGTGAAATTTAGTGTGCATATCGGTTAGATCAGCGAATCGCAACATCTATTTTTTATCTCCCTAAATGTTAAGGGTAGTTCACCCATAATATTTTTTTATTATTTAGGCAATTTTATTTGTTTTTATTTTTTTACGATACAGCAAAAATACGTAAAAAACCTAAAAAGATTTTCAAGAAGTTTCCAAAAGTAAACCGAAACTAATGATTTAAATTGTTTCATCGGGAAAGTTTAAAAAAAGCTAATAAATAGTGTCATTGGCAGCCCCTACTAACAAATAAACAAAGTGAGAATCAAGGATGCGGTCATGTTACATTCAAGTACTTTGTCGAGATTGTTGTGAGAATTGAAACAATTGAAGACAATTGTTTTTTATTGAACTGCGTCTGTTGAGGTTTTAGGGCCTTTTTCAACTATATTTTACTCGTAAATACAATAACTAAATCTCATGTCAACGTATGGTTCGCGGTTCCACAAACACTTTGGAAATGCGCATTATCATTATCAATATGTATATATATCCTACCGACAAAGACGTACCGCCAAGCGATTTACCGTTCCGGTACGATGTCGTGTAGAAACCGAAAGGGGTGTGGATTTCATCCTACTCCTAATAAGTTAGCCCGCTTCGATCTTAGATTGCATCATCAGTTCATCACTTAACATCTGGTATGATGCAGGGCTACGCCTTCTTCTTTCCTCCTCCCTTTTCTATTAGTAAGGGTAGTTGGAAAATGGACCTACCACGCTGCTTTAATGTGAATTGGCAGATTAACTGTGATTTTGATAATGTTTGATTTTGTTCCAATCGTTATCAGATGTTAATGACAATGACCGAGTGCCGAGGGACATACCATTATCTTGATTTTTATTTTAATTTTTAATCTTGTTTAACATAGTTGTTGCCCTGATCTTTAAACTAAGTAAGCTCGCATCGTAAGGTTTATATACAGCCTGTTTTGCTGGGGAGGCTTCGAACGTGTTACCACCCTACCGACAAAGACGTAGGTACCGCTAAGCGATTTAGCTTTCGGACATGATGTCGTATAAAAACCAAAAGGGTGTGGACATTATCCTACCCCAAATAAGTCCGCTTTCATCTTAGATGATGTGCTGTCAAGGGTTTATTGTGATTAAAAAAAGCCAGACGTAACTTTTGACCGTTATTTTGACAGTCAAGTAAAACTTTCTCAATATTATAATACTGAAAATATTGGCATATATTTTCAAAATAAAAACAATAAATATACATTACACAAAGTAGTTAATAACATTGCTCTAACAAATATGTGTAACAAATTGATTTCAATGAATTTGTACAGAAATCTACGTATATGCTGAAACAAAATTAAATGAGGTAATTAACATTATTACACTTTTTATTTAGCTTTTTCAAATGATGACTAAGGCACTGTTTTGAAAATGGATGATGAGAAAATAAGCATAATAAGTAGGTTGAGTCATAGCCTGGCGTAAACAATTTATAAAATCTATGTACGGAATAATTATGTTTGAGTCAGCATGTTCTTTTTAACCGACTTCAAAAAAATGAGGTTATCAATTCGACCCGTATGTAATATATCCATCTATATCAGCGTCTGAAAAAATGTGCCAAATTTCAAAAGCGTATGTGTGTATGTATGTATGTATTTATGTTTGTGGAGGTACTCCGGTATTAGAAGTCCAATTTAGAGTACACTGTAAGTTTGATCAAAACCGGTTCCGTAGTTTTAGAGATACGGAATTTTTAATGTTTTTATGTGTTCGTATGTCACCGGAATTACAAGTCCGATTTAAATAATTCTTTTTTGTTGTACTAGGTATTGTTTAACTTAGGGAACATGGCGAGTTTACATTTACTTAACCATATCTATGAAGTCAGTGCCAACTGTAAGCATTCTCCTTTAAAGACTATACATACATACATACTTCACACAAAGTGCTTTGCTACTTTTGAATAAGCTTTCCTTAAACTTGGATGGTACCGTGTTTATAGATATGGTTAAGTAAATTAAAGTAACTAAATGATGCATTTATTTTTCTTTCAGTGCATTTTGAAGTCGGTTTAACCCTTGGCATGCCTGGTAGGGTCTGTCAGACCCACACCAACGCGCGAACCGTTGTAGTTCGTTTAAATTTGAATTTCGAGCCTCACCGTTTTTAGTAGCTGGCCGTTACTAACCGCGGAATGCCCTCCGCCCGCTTACCCAGTCCGCGGCGAGCTACGAGCGTAAAAGGACGTGCGTAAAGTGCGTGCGGGTCCCACAGACCCCACCAGGCATACGGCGTGACTTTATTTTGTAAGTATTTATTTTTCTTTTTTCTTACAAATATTGGCATCTGTCCGTTAAATAATATTAGTTTGTACATTACATTATCCTATTCTATTTTTTGTTTCAGTTTAATCATGAATGAACAACTAACAGACAAGGATATAGCTAGTTTATTATTCCAAGAGTTGGATGAGGAAGACTTAGTTGCATTTGATTCAAGTGGAGAAGAGTTTGACGTTGCTCTAGAGGGTGAAGAAGCTGATACTGAGGAGGAAGAAAATGATGCAGGCTCCACCTCTTCGGATTCTGAAATGGAGGTGCCTCTGTCCATCCTTGCGACTGTGCCCACAGAAGAAACTAACAGAGGTAAAGATGGAACAATATGGTTTAAAAATCCACGTAGACCTAATGTACGAACACGTAGTGAAAATATATTGACGGGCACTCCGGGAGTAAATGGTCAAGCAAAAAATGCAAAGACTCCATTAGAATGTTTTGAACTCTTTATAAATGAGTCAATGTTGTCATATATTTTGTGTCATACCAATACAAGGATAAAAAAAACTAGAGAGAATTCAAATGCTTCTAATGAATATTCATATTGTGATGTTTCTATGATAGAACTACGTGCCACAATTGGTCTTCTTTTTTTGGCAGGGCTTTTTAAATCGGCTAGACAAAACTTACAAGATCTGTGGTCCAATGATGGCACAGGCATTGCTCTTTTTCCCATGACAATGAGTCTAAGAAGATTTTCTTTCATTGTCAATCATCTGAGATTCGACGATGCCAATTCTCGTGAAGAAAGATTAGCACAAGATAGATTGGCACCATTTCGTAAACTGTTTGTAGATTTTGTTGCTAATTGCCAATTGCATTATACGCCTTTTGAGAATCTAACGATTGACGAAGAACTGGTGGCATTTCGAGGACGTTGCAAATTCCGTCAATACTTACCGAGTAAACCTGCCAAATATGGCATTAAAATATTTGCGCTTGTAGATGCTGCTACATTTTACTCCTTGAATTTAGAAATTTACGCAGGAGATCAGCCCCAAGGAGACTATAAAGTCAGTAACAAGCCACATGATGTAGTTGATCGTCTTCTGACACCGATTTCCCGATCAGGACGCAATGTGACAATGGATAATTGGTTCACAAGTTATCCCACTTATCAACATTTGCTAAATCATCATAAACTTACGGCAGTTGGTACAATGAAATCCAACAAAACCTGTATACCTGAAAAGTTCAAAGCCGGGAAGCGCGAAGAGAATTCGTCAATGTTCGGATTTCAACAAGATTTGACTTTAGTATCTTATGTTCTGAAACCCAGAAAAAATGTTTTTCTGCTGTCATCTCTCCATCATCAAATGGAAATTGACGAAGCTACTGGCGCAAAACAGAAACCTGAGATCATAAGTTTCTACAATCGGACAAAGAGCGGCGTAGACAATGTCGATAAACTCATACGTTCTTATGATGTGTCGCGCAACTCAAGAAGATGGCCACTGACTTTGTTTTTTTGGATGCTAAATACTGCTGGAATCAATGCCAAAATTATCCAAATACTTAACATTCCAGAAGATAAGAGCAATCGAAGAAGTTTTATAAAGGGTTTGGCTTTAGCGCTTCTTGAACCACATTTGAAATCAAGACAATCGAATATTCGCCTTTCCACTGATCTTCGTAAAAGAATAGCCGAACGCACAGGTGATCAAGGTTGCCCACCGTTGAAAAAATCAACTCCTGGAATAAAGCGAAGATGCCACGTTTGTCCTGTGAAAAAAGATCGGAAAACCCAGTACATTTGTGAGACATGTAGTTGTCACATTTGTCTTGACCACTCGATTTTTCAATGCGCAAAGTGTTACCAATCCAAAGATTTACAAAGTGTAAATGCAAGTGATGAAGACTAATTATTTTGTGATTTAGATTAAGTATATGATAGTGCCTTACACTGGATTAAAGTCTGATTATGATCTCTTTACTTTTGATACTAATTATATGTTAACAAAGTTATAGTCACGAAATGTTGCTTAAAAATGTGAGTTAAAGTTTAATTTCAAATATTTTAATAAAGTTGATTAATTTCTAATGTGTTTTTTTTTACTATCTCTTTTTTGCCCTTTAAGCATGCGTCTTGAATCATTAAATCACCTTACATCATAACATTTATAGGAAAAAATGCTATTTTGAAATCGGGGTCTGAGAGACCCACCAGGCATAGCGTGTAACTTATGCCCACCAGGCATGCCAAGGGTTAATTTTTTTATAATTTTTTTTTACTCTCATTTATTCGTGCATACTCGTACAGGGCGTTCCTTAAATAATGGATCAATTTTTAATGGGGGATAGACCACCGATTTAAAACTTATAATTAAATTAAAATTTGTTCTCGAAAAGCCATAAAGTGACAAACTTTTATTTTTTTTCAGATTTTTCAATTTTTTTCTGTCCCAAATTACACTTATCTGTGCTGGAACTGGTTAAAATGGAATCATTTTAGTAAAATAGTATTTTAAATAGTTTTCGTGAGTTTCTGAGAGTCGCTGTATGTAGGCGGGTCAAGACGGTGTTACGAGAGCCCTATGTTCATCAGGGGGTTCATCTGCTGTCAATGACGATCATGATGGTGATGTTCCTAGTCTCATATAATTTATATAAAAATAAATGCCTATGAATTCGTTTGTTCGATTAAATAATTATATTTTACATTCTCACAGAATATATAATTGGGCAAATTAAATTCATGACTCATGAAAACCCACCATCACAATATTACGTGTAACAATTAACGAAATAACTTACCAAAACGAAACTTGCTGACGTCGAACGAATTAACAGAGCAGGTCACATCTTTGAACTCCAAGTGCATCGCGGCACGTGGTATCAAAGGTATAACATTATTGTTGCCAAGTTCAGCACATTCGTCACCCTTTACACCGGGCGTCATTGTTTATCACTTTTTATCACACACACTTTTAATAATAAAACCGTCAATTTCACGATATATGCGTAAGGCACTGGTAATGAAGCAGCACTAATAAGATCGCTCAGTATCTGAACGCCTTCCTTATTCGTAGGTTTTATCGGTAAATCTGTGGAACGTGTCTCTTATCTATGCGTTCTTCAAACCGCAGGGTTAATCGTCTTGTTTATGTTGACTTTGTACCAAAGTCTTGTAGGTCATTCATCCATGCGCTTTCAACTCGGAACTTCGTTTGTTCTAGCGGACCTGTAAACAAGGAGAGTTTGTAAATAATAAACAAGTTGCTATCAATAAAATTTTAATTAGTTGTAAGTGGAGCGTTCTAATGAGCGCTTTATGCAAACGCGTGGCGTGAATAGGTACGTTTGGTATAATGCGATGTTATTGTGTTTTTACTGGATCCCGATAATGTTTGTGTATTTTTATATCTACTCGCATGTAAACAACAAAAGAGTACGTGTCTATGTACATACCGAACGTCATCGTTAGTATTATTATCAACATATTAACGGTCCACTCCAGGCCAGACCTACCTTCTTGTAGAGGGGTTATGAGAGGAGCGTAAATCCTACACTAAACTGCTTCAGTGCTTTGGTTGGCTTAGAGTGATAACTGATTTTTTCATTAACTAAAGATCAATATCATATGTTGATGATAAGGCCCGCGACTGAAGTCTTAGCGTGTTCTCCGAGCTATGGGGCTGCAACACCACTAACTTCCTGACTCCGGGCTTAGAATTTTTCAAGAATTTTTAAGAAGAAATTTCTGACACACAAGCTGATCCAGAATTTAAACCAAGGACCTCGTTATAGCAAAACCGTTGAACTGGCACAGAATTCATTCGTTATTCAATTAGGATATCAGAACGCTCGCTAGCATACACCTGCCTTGGTCTATCAATAGCTACGCAGTACACTAACTTTTTCTAATAGCTATTATTTAACTATTTTTGTAACCGTATAAATCCGGTCTAAGTACTTCTAGACAGTCCTAATTATTAAGATGTAAGTATTTATTAAACATGTCAAGAGTTTAATACCAAACCTAATGAATCAGAAATTGCGGGCGTCTAGTATATCTGCTAGTACGAAAGTAGAGAGAAAAGCTAAAGCATAAAAACGTAAGAAATAAAAAACAAATTATAAAAATAAAACCGACTTCAAAATAAAAGTAAAATATAACTAAAAAGTAAAATATAATTGCGTCATTTAGTTACTTTAATTTATTTAACCATATCTATAAAATCTTATTTTTAGTTTACTGAACGAAGGAGCAAGCGACTTTGTGTTTTGGGATAACGTTCTTAAAGTAGATAGCTTGGGTGGCACTGACTTCGATTTATCCAGGAAGAGGTCATCAATAGATAGACCCTAAAGCGATGACAATGGGACAATTTTGAAAGTATGAAAGGGTATAATATAAAAAGATTAATCAAAATCGGTCTACTCCAAAAAAAGTTATGCGTGGTCATATATTAAAAAAATATACGCGTCAAATTGAGGTCCACCTTTGTTTTTTTTCGGTTAACAAATTCTCATTTAGGTTCTTATTAACGTAATTTATCCACGTAAGAATTGATAGAGTAACATTGAAGGGCATGAATACGGAAACAGGCATGTAAGTACATCGAAGATGTAGAATTTCACACTTGAGGTACGTGAAACAATATGTAAATGTATTGATGCTCTCATACATGTTATCTAGGCTAAGTAGGTAAAATTTTTTATACTATAAAGCGTAATCTGAATTTGTCAATAAGAATTATTAATTGTATGTAGCTTCCAGAAGGAACTATTATGATAAACTTTGTAGTCTTAATTTCCTAGTGATATTTGAACTATAGTACCTGATAGTACTGGTTACGAATCATAATACGATATTTACAATGCGTAGTAAATATATTTTGTTATTGAAAATAGATTACTTAAATATACAATAATACTGATAAAACACGTAAATATATAAATTAGCTAGCTAGCAGGGTTTTAGGTAGTTATATATAGTTATAGTACATAATAGTTTAATTTTTTATAGTATAGTATAGAATAGATTAAGTGTTATAAATTAATTAAGAGGTATGCTCTAATCGCAAAAATGACGAGGCGTAAAATTGTTTTATTACTGTCCTAATATACCTAAAAAGTTCAAACTTTGGATTCTAATTTTTTTAACACAATTGTGTAGGTATGTCTACTTGAAATTATTCGTAAATGTGGTTGATAAGCTGACTGTTTCTTGCGTCACAGAGTTAAATGAACTGTAAAAACTAAAATGTTAGTAATAACCATTTGTTTTATGTTGTAAGTCCCATTTTAATTAATTTAACTAACATTTTCGTATATTTAATGTTTTTTTGTAAGTCGGTACCTGTCATTATTATTATGTCTATTTTTTAAACGGCCTGCTACTTAGCCAGGCCTTCCGCCTTATACGAGATGGGATACGGAGATAAGACCGATCACGGTACTTTACTATAATTATGAGACTCGGGACTCTCTTCCTATTATTTGTAAATAAAGAAGATTTTTTATGAATTTAATGGTCAATATTTTATAGAAGTAGTCTTTTCGTGACAGAGCTCGTCCTGGGACATTCTCGTGCTACCACAAAGTAGTTTTCATGTGTTTTGTTGAGAAGGGTATGGTTGTTGATGTAATTACATGAGACTTGAAACCCCACATGATTTACACAAGCAGCAATTTTCTAGGAGGATTTCTTTACGTGCCCTGCGAAGAATTACTCAGTTTAAAGATGATAATTATCAATTAATCATCAGGTGTAGAATGTGCCTTATTAAAATTGTAGAGAAAAATATAATTGAAATAAGTGCTTTTTTAACTTTGTATTTTATCTTTATCATCAGCATATCATCCTCCGCAGCCATTTTAGATATACCAACTTATATATAGGTGTTTTTTAAAACTGACCGACTATAGTACATACTAAGAGTCGGTTACTAGTTTTTACTTGTAGATTTTGACATCTTATGACCCTACAGACTATGAGGTGATTTCCGCATTTTTATTTTTATTTTATTAAGTATATCATTCTATAGTTACCCAGATAGTCCAAAGAAACAAGAAAACTTTTTGTCATGACCAATAAACATGTCGCGATTATAATGTGTATTATAAACAATGATAAAAGGTTACTGTCGTTGATTTTAGATGTACTTATATGTTAAACGTTTTGACCTGACTCTTACAGACATTTACACTTGTGCATGACGTAAAGTTTCATTTTGATTTACATCTAAGAGCCAGGTTGAAATAATGTAGGGAGTCAGAACCCGAGCGGCAGCCAGCTGTCATTTTCTGCTCCCTTTCATATAAATTTAATAATTAAGATTTTAAATACCAAATGACCATATCGGTGCAGTCATTGCAATAAATAGAAACAAAGCACAGATACAACACTCTTAAATTGCGCCCGGATTAAAATATAACGTATTTACTAATATAAAGATTAAAAAATATGGATTCAAAGTGAAAAATAATAAAATATGTACGGGAAAAATGGCTTATTAAATGCGGTACAAATATAGAAGTCATTTATTAAATTACATACGAGTACATACCTACACACCATCACGCCCCATTCCCTTAGGGGTAGGCAGGAATCAAGTCCTTTCACTTGCCGTGATCCTTGCTCGCTTCTTTTATGAAAGGTTAAATTAAATTCATTAAACCTTTCCTACAAGTACGTCGCTTTAGGGTACTTTTGAACTGGCCTTGAATCTGAATGTCCTGGATTTGATCCAAAAATATTTGCCTTGGTCTAAAAAAATGTTCAAGGGTCGAAAAAAATGATTCCTTAATTGAATTGAACGAAAAGCGAAGACGTTAGCTGGTCTATTATTATTGCTCTCATTTATTTATTTACATTTTTTTAAATTTTTAACAATGTCATACAAACACTATTAAAAATTTATAAAAAAACCATTTGCTCCTCCACTTGCAGGGCCTTTGAGGGTCCAAGCAACCGGTGGTCAGGACTCCAGAGTGAGGAGCCACCTCGCAATACGCGCCGTCACAAGAATCACCGCCTTCTGTATCCGACCCTTGATCTAACAGTCAACCGAAAGCTTTTCGCGATAAGACCATTGACTGTAATTATTATTATTTTTATTATTTGTTTATAACATGTTTAAAGTCTTTTAAAAAATTAATAAAACTGTCTGACTTTTATGATGACCTGAATTTTGAACGTAAACAAAATAACTGATTATTATATGTATTTAGGCACTAAAAGTTATTTCGTGTCATTTTAACTGTCGTGCAGTTCGTCTTCTAATAGTGATGACCTCCGTGGCGCAGTGGTATGCTCGGTGGATTTATGAGACGGATCCTGGGTTCGATTCTAGGAGGGGCATATTGATATTCTAAACATATACGCAGTCCTTTACCTGTGCTTGAGAGAAGCCATACTCTTTAACACTAGAAAGTCGGGAAAATCTATCTACCCCATTATTTTTATTTTTTATTTTATTTTAACTGTTAAAACTGGTAACTGTAGTAATAAAACAGGGTTTCATGTATGATTATTTATTATATTTATAGACATATTTTACATTTAAACATTTTGTTTACATTACAAATGCCACAAAGTGGCTTTTTACAAATGTCGCAGACTTATTAGTTTTATTTATGCACTTTTGTACATAACATTCCCGCCTTTTCCGAGTTTCCGGATTTTGAATAGAAGATCGAGAAGTAGATGGTGTAGACTCTTTAGGCAATTCTTGGGTTCCAGAAAGTTCGGCATCGATTTTTACTTTGCCGCAAAGTTCACTAGCTAAACTCAGTATGAAATTTCTTCTTTTTATGTTGATACCTGACATTTTTTTATACAAAATGAAAGAAGGGCCACCTTCGAGATGCCGCTTTGACACTATATTTTTTTGCCATCTGGTCAGCCACATCCACGCCGTACTTGGTAGCATTGTAAAAAGTCACAGTTTCTGGTTTTTTCAACATTATTATGTAACGTGCATAATAATAACACGTTTTTGTTTCGTTTTCCTTGATAAATTGTGAGTGTACATCTATCAGATTTCAGGATTTTTGTTTCAAACAAAGTCATATGAAGTGATTTGACGTAAGGTGGAATCTCTCGTCGTGTCCTGTTCATAGTTCCTACAATGGTTGTGCGTTTTGCGAGCAAGTTATTTGCCAATTTTACCGATGTAAAGAAGTTGTCAGTAGTTATATTTCGGCCAGTATTTGCAAAAGGTTCCACAAGACGCATAACAACGGATTCACCAAGGCTTTGGTTTTGTGATCTGCTTTCATCCTTTCCTAAATAAGGAAAGCCGTTGAGTACAATTATTCCAAACTTATCAGGTTTGTTAATATTTTCTCGGTTTGTAGCAAGATAAGCAGTTCTCAGTAAATTTCTTCCAAAGTCTGATATAAGTGCAAATTTGTTTGTTGAAGTCGTGAACTATCTGTGATCGAATCGCAAAAACTTCATAATTTCTTTGCATCTGTCACGAGGCATAACACTTGAAAAAAATTTACTGGAATATTTTTTGCACCGTAGGCCCTCGAGCATAGCAAATACCGATAAAACTTTCCAGCTGTTCCAAGTTAGTATCCAATTGTTGGGAGTACATTTCTGAATATGTCTCAACTCTCAATATAGATTCATATAGCCTCCACGAATCCAATATACTTCCAGTGAAATTTCTTCTTGCATAGAAGTAGGCCCTGCTTGCTCAGTTATTATATTGTGCCGTACCGTCGGTAGCGGTGATAAGACCTTGAAGCTCAGAATTGAACATGACTCGATCACGGCTGGCGGAACTCGAACTGTGAACGTTTTGTAAAGTTGCAAGAGGTACCTGATCTTCCAGGTCACTTTCTTCCGAAGAGGAACTCGAACTGAATTGTGGTACCGCACAATCATCGTCACTATCGCGTTCTGCACTCTCAGAGCCACAATCCGATTCATCTTCACGAATATTTTGCAAGATTGAAAGTATTTCTTTATCCTGAAGCCTTCGAGACATTTTTCACAAATGACTTACAATAATTTCAACTAACTTCACGGGCAGTCGAAACAATACTAACTTTTTTGACTTACAAACCACAAACAACTGATAAGCGTACCTAATTTATGTTCTACCCTCTCATATTACAATTGTAAACATTTATCGGATCTCAGCCGTCAAATGACTGCCGCCGTCTTTGTCGGTATATCAAGATTTTAAATAATAAACAAAAGAGATGTGAGTTATTTTTATACATAGTTCAACTTAACTACTAATATTATCAAAAGTCACAAAATTTCAATACGTTAAGTCAAATGGTTTTTCAGTTAATCAACATTTAAATTAAAATTGCAGTCAAATGACTGCTCCCGTCTTTCTAGTGTTAAACATATAGTAAGAATAGATGATTTCCAATTATTGTATTTATTTGACGGCCGACTGGCGTAGTGGGTAGTGACCCTGCTTCTGCGTCCTCAGGCTGTGGGTTAGATTCCCACATCTGGAAAAATGTTTATGGGATGAGCACGGATATTTTACAGTGTCTAGGTGTTTATATTATAAATATTTATGTACAATAAATATAAAAATATTCATTAGTTTTCACAGTACCCATAACACAAGCTACCTACGCTAACTTTGCTATATAGCGATCTGTGTATTGGCTTACAATATTTATTAATTCAATGTTGCTTTAGTGGATAGATTTTAACCATTGTCTGGGTACTTACGTCGTGAGAAATTTTCATGTCAAAAACGGGGTAAATAAAAGAATAAGGTACGTCATTAGATCAAAATGGCCTTCGAACTGAGTACAGAAAAAGAGGTTATCAAATTGTACGTGTACCATGTTTTCTGCAAGGTTACACCATAATGTTATCTCTGTAAGATCAAATGGGACCGTCTTCATAAACATTTTATATTTGATATAATAGATGGTCTAATGTTATTTTAATTAAAAGTCAAAGTCCATGTAAAAATAATTAAGTTTAATAAAATCTGTACAAAATTTATTTTCAATCGATAATTACTATTCAATAATAATAATAAACTTCTGTATACGTTGGTGATAATTTAAAGTGTAATCTAATACATACCTATTTAAAAGTCTTGTGTCACGAAATTTGTTGAACTCCTTCGAAATGGCTTGACCGATTTTTATGAAATTTTTTGTATAGGTATATTCAGCAGGACTTAGTATGGGTGCAAGTTCCTTTACATAAAGGAACATATCAGGGAAATTATTTAAAAAAATCTTTGAACGATAGGCATATTTACTCTAATTGCTCTTAATATGATGTCTTTTACTTAAAGAATTTAATTAAAGAAATTGACAATACAAATTGATACTATATCAATTTTTATTTAAACACCAAAAAACAAAAGACTACGCACGTTTGTGTACTTTAAATTTTAAGCGTCCATTGCTATCGGCCAGATTGGGAAAACTGCATTTTCCGAGCTGTTAATCATATTTAAGGACTCTCAGTAATACATATTATACACGCTATTATTAAAACCATAGCTAATTAAAATATGTGCGTAAATCCATTGTTTTCGCACTCGGTGCGGATTCACACGGAAACAACTAAAATGCGATGTTTTTCATATGTTATATCAAACAATTACCAGTCATTATAACATTGAATACATTGTTATATTAACGTTTTGATATATTAACGGCCTGGGAAATAGCGAATAATGATACAAAAAAAAAATAATAAAAAAATCTTAACATTAACATGCTTGGATAGTTAAAAACATGTTTCGATGTGCGATCGCAGATTTTGAAAACCATTCGTAGTATTCTGACTATTTTATTAAATTTGAACTCAAACTAATTTATTTAAAGTAGGGTATTTTACAAGGAACTTTGAGATGTCAAGAGTGTCAGTACGTAGCGACTCTACCATCGGTCGAGTTTATTAAATATTTTCTGATATACTTACTATATGACATGCCAATAAATATTGAATTATCTCCTATAATACTGAGCATCTCCTAAATTCTAAATTCGTATTGGAGCAGTGTGGTGAGTAGTTCCATACCCACTTTCCTATAAGGAGGGAGGCCTGGTAAGCTGATAATGATACTGTGTCCCGTACGCAATAGAACACAATCTTAACTCAACCATCTTTAAGTGATACTATGTCCCGCAACAATTTTGTCACACTAGTAAGAGTATAAATATTGATAACATATTTCTTTGACAAATCTAATATATAAAATTCTCGTGTCACAGTTTTCGTTGCCATACTCCTCCGAAACGGCTTGACCGATCTTTACCAAATTTTGTATGCGTATTCAGCAGGTCTGAGAATCGGCTACTATCTAATTTTCATCCATTTTTTTTTTTAAATTTTTAATGCAAAACAACGTTTGCCGGGTCAGCTAGTATATTATATATTTGTGTAAGAAATATGACAGAATTCCACTATTTTTTTGTTGTTGTTACCAAAGTCAACGGGCTGGCAATTCTCTGCGATTATTTGTCCGTCACGCACCATTAACTCCGATGTGTATAGCATTACACAGAATACCGCCATGTTTAAACTCCAGCGATACATATTCATTCAAACTTCAGCCCTACCAATCATAAGGTCATATACAAAATATAAAGAGATTTTAAAAATACCGGGTATTGGATCCTGTCACGTTATTTGTTATTACGTAAAGAAATACTACAGAATTAGGCATTACTTTTAATTTGTTTGTCTTTTAATTCTGCTTATGTGTGTAGGCTTGATGTGATACCGATGGGCTTGGGTAAGCGCAGAAGCCAAAATAACGTAGAACGACTGGTAAAACGCTTCTTTTAAGACTCAGGCCTCAATGTTGTATGGAGTTTGAGTATCTATTTGGTCATACAGAAAATGCAGTGTACAATAGTATCACTCGAAAGTTTGTATGTTAGTTACTTGTAGTTTTATGTTAGTTACTCCTTTACACCGGAAATTACTGAACTAATTTGGCACCTACTTCATAGATATACCTAAGTAAATTAAAGCAACTAAATGACACAGATATTTTTTACTTTTTAGTGCGTTTTGAGTCGGTTCTATTTTTATTTAAAAAATTTTATATCCTAATATTTTAAGATGTAACAGTGAAACAGGTAAAATAATATTATACCGACATTTGCATGAAATAGTTTGTTGTGAAACGGGATAATTATGCATGAAATATACAAATTCATAATTATAATTGAATTCGTGGGTAAAATCTAGTCGTGGAAGGATCATAAACAATAATATTAGATAATAATAATGTTCACACTCAGCTTTTGTACGTAAATGATTTTTTACAGTTACTGATTGTTCAAACCCTGTTTGAAGATTTCACATAAGTCTACAAAAACGCTTATACTTTTGGGTTGAGATCAACGATTTAAATTCAAAAAGACCATGTTTGAGATTAGAGATTTATTTTTGTAATTATTATTTATCAATGGGACTATTAATTTAGCGGAGATTAAAAAACCCAATACTGAAACCAAGTACCTAGGCGCTATTATGAACAAAGAAAACAATGTATTTAATAATATTAACCGGCAACTCTAAATCGTTTTATGCGTGCGTTTCACTCTAAACCTAAGCAACTCGAGATGTCAGCTGTACAATTTTCATTTGAATTGTCGTTAATTGAACATTGAATCTAGAAAACAGCAAAATATATCAATTCAATGGTTTTTAATAATTTAGTATTAATGTGTTTTTGTTTGTTCATAAAAATGTCGCGCAAAATCTACTGAACGTACTTATCTAAAAGTTTAGAAGTTTCAGGTCCTACATTCCAAGCAAATCATGATTCGTCTAATTAGGTACTTTAAGTAGAGTGAGAGAATTGTAATAGTCATGGCGATTTTAATTAAAATGTTTCCCATCATTTAATCATAAACTTTATTATTCACTATTTCCTTTTTTTTAAAAATAATTTTAGGTAGCTAAAACTGCTTTACGGAGCTTACGAAATACGAGTACGTCTGCCACTTTTACAGTTTTTGGAAATTTTTATGTGCTTCCTTTAAGTTTTTAGTCAGGTCTTGTATCTAACCCTGAACGCTCTAAAGACAAGTTGATGTGTATAAAAAGTGACAACGCACTAAGGTGTAGTTGTATAAGGGACACATTTGATCATACTGCTTTAGTAATAATTAATAAGGCAAATTTGATTTTGGCGCCGCTTTGAAAGTGATATAGGTACTAACCATGAGGTATTGAATTACTAACACTTTAAATATCTCCAGTATACTTCCTCATTATTATACACAAAGTATGATTTATTAACATAACTGAAATCAATACGGTTTTTTACTAAAACTTTATCAAGCGCAGTTCAATAAAATCAATCTTTTTGTCCTATAACCTGTATTTGTAACGTTAGTGTGGTGAGAAATAAGGACTGTTAATTTTGGTTCAATCAATTTAATTTTATTAACCGATGAAAAAAAACGGAGGAGGTTCTCAGGACACGTATATTTTTTATGTATGACCACGCAAACCTTTTTACAAAGTTGTTCGATTTTGATAATTCTTTTTTTTAATAAAAAGGGCACACTTCCAAGGTGGTCCCATTGTTATCATGTCAGGATCTGATGATATCCTGGTAAAATTGAACGAACTCTTCAAATTTTATAGGCACACTTGCACCGATTTCGGTTTTATTGTATCAGTAGCTTTTGGGTTGTAGCCCAAAAGCTGCCGTATAATATACTATGACACGCCATATATAATATACTATGATCGCCACGTTACGTACTCGTACTATACAGTACGAGTACGTTACGTGGCGATAAATCACAAAAAAGTATGGCACTGGCGATTTCATAGATATGCTTAAGTAAATTAAAGCAACTAAATGACACATTTTTTACTTTTTAGTGCGTTTTGAGTCGGTTCTATTTTTTGTTAAAAATTTTCATCCATTAATTTAATTAATTTCATTCAACGGTTTGGTTCCTGATACATATTACGAAAATCAATGATGACTAGCCTCTGTTTTCCCTACCACTTTCACGTTGGTATTTTAGTTGAGTAAGCAGGAACTTTTAGGAAAAGTGGTTTTTAATGTAGGCTGCATCGTTGTGTACCACTAAGTAGGCATGATTTTATGTAAGCAAACGATTTTTCCTACGTATTAATCGCTTTCAGATTTTTAAAAGATTTGATAAAAATTGGTTTTTATTTCGTAAATCTAATAAAAAAATAAAACAATTCTAAAATCATAGGATTATTTCTTTTTCGCACGATCGATTTAGTGAAGTTTAGAGTTGGCTAAAAACAAACCTCTATCTACCTCTGAAACCACAAACCGCAGTGAAAGATCATGGAAACAAAAAAAATAGTTTAGTATTTATAGCTAAGGTTTGTTTACAAGCACTTTTGCAGCGTCATGTTAGACTATTTGTAGTGACTCTACTACTGGTCATCACCATAAAAGCTTAACTTTACCAAAAAATAAGCTAAATTTCATACCGTTGTTGAGTAAAGCCGTGTTAGCTAATAAATAACTTTTAGGTAATTTCATCTGAAACCGAAAAATGGCACAAATATGCCTCTCTCACCGAGAGTCACACACATATTTCTGTATATTGCTGGTGAGACCCGGCCATGGAGTCATAGTTCAATATTTTTTCTGAAATAGGTATCACTTAGTTATCTTGCCACCATTCCACAGAGATATGATTTGTATAGTTATTAGGAGAAAATAGCTTAAGTTTTTATGAATATTTTTTCTTATTTTTTAAAGGTTACGTTCTAAGTTGTTTTTAATCATTGTGTTATCACTAACAGACATCTCACTACAGTTACCTAATTATAACAAACGAATACCTACTGCCCTTTGCTCAACTTTATCTTACACGATTTTGTCCCCAAATAACGAATAACACACTTTTTAACTTTAAATAGACAAGTGTATTTTAAACTAATATATCAGTCGAAGATACCAATTTACCAATTTTACTTAATTGGGTAGAATAAAAATTAAGAAATGTAAGGAAATAATAGTAGCCTTAAAATAATATAATACCTATTATCATCATGGTATATAAATAAATTTCGATATTATGGATTTTTAATTTTTTTTAAAGTACTCCTATCTTATGATTCATATTGTTAGGTTGCAATTTTTAGCGACTCTTTCGCTTTCTCTCATACCTACATGTATTTACAATATTTTTTAATTAATATTTAAGTTTTGTAATGACGACTGTAGTAAAGAAAGCAACGTACAAATGGGGCCGAGTACGATTTTATCTAAATTAAATATCACTACAAATATATTCGTGAATACGATACGTATTTTAATAATATGTCAAATATTTTTTACGAACTTATTTGGCCGCATCATGTTGCATTCATCCGGGTTGATAACTTTCACGAACGGATACAAAATACACGCGCGAAAGTGTCTGTACACGGTTCGTAATACGCAGAGACCGTGCGTTTTGACCACGTCTGAACCATGTGGTTCACAAAACACTACTGCCGGCGATGGCATTCGTTAGTTGTACGTATTGATCCAACAGCCGTCCCGTATCACTGCGTATTATAGACATTGTAATAGACGACCCAACCGAACTTCCGATGCAACCAACCGTGCGTTTCGTTTATCGTTTTTGTATTATGCATATTGTCGAAGCAGTCAGCCGAAGCAAAAGTGAGCCGGATTTAGTTTTTTTGTAGTTAATTTTTTATGATCCCTTTTTTCTCGGATGGGACATTGCCCATCAGCTTTTGCTTCGTCTTTCACAAGATTGGTCTCAGCCCAGCCCATAATAATAAATTCAGTTAAAAAGGAAAAAGTATCAAAATACTTGGACCTTGCTCATGAGATTACCGCCATGTGGAATGTTGATTCAACAATGATTGTTCCTATAGTCGTTTCAGTCAACGGTCTTATAGCGAAAAGCTTTGACGAACATCTTAAAAAGCTTTCGCTTAATTGTTGGATAAAGGGTCGGATACAGAAGGCAGTAATTCTTGAAACGGCGCGCATTGTGAGGAGGTTCCTCACTCTGGAGCCCTGACCACCGGTTGCTTGGACCCCCGGGCCCCGCAGCAGGCGGAATAATTTTTTTATAAATTTTTAATAGTGTTTTATTTTTTTATAATTTTAGAAGCATTGTTAAAAATTTTTAAAATAATTGTTAATAAATAAATGAGTGTCGTAATAATTCAGTTTATAGGATCTCTTGTAATTTTCTAGGTTCTGGTCCCTAATTTTTAATGTCTTTTAATATGTAGTGCAAGGCTTGTATCTAGCTTTATATTCTCATTGATTGGTGCAAGATTTCCCCAGTATTAGTATGTTATTAAATTAAGGGCTGTTGTAATACTGAAAATCTTGATTTTTTTTCATCTGTTTCTTAATGAATATTAGTTATGTATTTTGTGAAATGTAAATATCTCTCTTGCGTAGTTATTCGACAGACAAATATACCTACTACTTATTGTATTACAGTAGATCTGACATAGATGTTGTAAGTCGTTATAACTAAATTGGATCGTCTGTTAACGCTTTATGAAATGCGTCACGCTCTATTTTCAGATGGTTCGCAATTTCAGCGCGTGCTTTTTCGAGGAACTAATTACATATTGTGAAGATTTCTCTACAATTGGCTTAATTGTAAATTATCTTGTCATTCTCATGTATTACAGGCGGTCATTATTTTGAAATTCAGTTGTATTCAAGTATGTAAATCTTTGTTTGTTGTAAAAGGTTTTGATTCAATTTAAAGATATTTTTGAGCTAAGAAACACGAAGTTATAAATTTTTCAGATTTTTCAATAAATCTGACAACTGATAAAGCTTATGCCACTGAAAAACATTAAGTTATCATTCTGGAGTGGCATTCAATTTAACATTATTTTACTTGATAATAATACATGATTGTGTAATAAATGGATATTAAGTCCATTATTTATTTAAAGACGTTATTATAATATTAAAAACGTCTCATTTAAAAATTAAATAATATCATTACTATTTTTTATTATTTTCATAGTTAGGTACATTATTGGCAGTGCCACCGGTGCCTAGTCACAGGGTGCAGAAATGACCAGACCATACATTTCCTTATTTAGAGTCAGCTACAAGTCTGCAGGGCGCAGTTTTGCACGCTGGCACAGGGCACATAAATTGTTGGTTACGGCTCTGATGAATAATTATTGGTATTTAGAAATGATTAGCATTTTTATGTCAAACGTACCTAATTATACAGTATAATTTATTAGGTGTATTATAGTATACACTTAATTGTTTGTTAAGAGATAAGATTCTGCTTGAAGTATACATGTTTACACAAAACGCCATACCTAGGAGCATTACTCTCTGTATAATGTTAAGTGCATATTTAAAGTAGGTAGAGTGGAAGCAGTATTCCTTTAAGTGATTTCTTCCCAATTAAATTACAAATTTTCATTTATTTATTTATCTGTGAACATTGTACATTGATCGGTTAGTATGATAGGTATTGGCGACGTTCGTTTGTATGACGGGAATTAATCGTAGGTAAATACTATCTATGTGTGTCATCATCATCAGCCTGTACTAGTTCACTGCTGGACAAAGTCCTTTCAGGGAGCGCGCCACCACACACGATCCTCTGCCTTCTACATCCAGCCACTTCCCACTTACCTACCTTTTTGAGGTCGTCGGACTAACGGGCTTGAGGACGTCCTACACTGTACTTAATTGTACGATACATACTAACATAATATATAGTAGTCACAAATTTTGGGAAATTAAAATAAAATAATTTGTCAAAATATTCTGCCAGTTAAACAAATTTAATTTTGTTATTTTTCGTATTTATTATTTGATTAAAGAATTCTGACAATGCAAAGCAATTTAGCAAAATTAAATGGACAAAAAATAGTAATGCGCACGTAGTTAAAATGTGTTGTTAAATACCTAGTTTTATAAAATTTGCCATTTTGGTTACATTAACCTTTTTGAAATTGTCAAGGAATCTGGACGAGCTCAAACTTGTAATAGAAATACGTTGAGATGCAAATATTTAGTAGTAGCTAGAATCAGATAGCGTGCGATATATCTCTGCGTTATAGAATCAGAAATGAGAGACAAAATAACTAAAGTGACACAAAACTAGGCGCAAACTTAAAGTTGCAATGGGCGCATATTTCAATGAGCTGAAGGACGACGGGTTCCAAGGTGCTGGAATGAAGACCCTTACACAAGGTGGAATAATGACATCAAGGGGGTTGGAGGGCGGTGCTGGATGTTGTTGGCTCAAGATCATGGTTTTTGGAAGATCTTGCAAGAATGTATATGTCTAGCAGTGGACGTCTATGGCCCAGTAATGGTGAATACTAGCTAACGCCATGACTTCAAACGAAAGGGATTAGATTCTTTTTGATAATTTATTTTTCTACATTATCAATCGTACACTTTTCGAGAACTGCGTGTCCATTTCCAACAACATAAGAAGCACATCAATACCAAAAATATTTTAGTTAGCTATCTACATGTATAGTATTTCAGTAACTTTTTTCATTGATGTCCTCAACTGAATTACTGAACTCTTGTTGCAGGAGCTCCAAGGTACGCCATCCACCATGATACTATGACGTCTACCGTGCATGATTGCAGCTTCCGACCTGCGACTTTGCCATGCAGCAGAAAATATGTCCTTAACTAGGCCATTTTTGGGGGAAAGCGGACTGTGTAATACTTAAATCGAAAACAAAAACTAGGTTTTTGAGTATGCAACTTTGAACTTGACAATGATTGCTTTCTTCTTCTCTTTTCTTTTCCCTGAGATTTTTTTTTGTATATACAATATTCTCGTGTTCGTTTATATGATCAAGAAAATATTCTTGGATCAATTTTAAGCATTCAACAGATATGAAGCGATTTTAATCAACTTGGTAGAGTGCCAACATGAAAATTATTTTAAGCGATTCAAAAGGTAAATACGAAGAACACATGGGTTTTACCAGAACTCATTCGGGATAACATAGTGCCACGTTTGAATTAGTTAGGTCATTCTGGTCTTAGGTTAATAGGCAAGACGTATGAGGAAAATGTTTGTGTTTATTGCTTTTGTTATGTTTTTGGTGCATACATTAATGTAGTATATTTTATAACTTTATGTGGCATGAATTTCAATTATACGAAAAAATCGCATTTAGTTAAATACTGAGCAATTATTATAAAGTTTTATTATAATCGTATAAATAGGTTTTAAATGGCAAAGAAGTAAGTTACGCCGACCAAATTAATCTTGAAAGTGGTGGTATCTTTAGATTAATTTTCATACAAGCTAAAAAAATACCGGTGCGTTAAAATAAAATGACATGCTGAAAAGTCCTAAGATCAAAAAAAAATTGTACTAACGGTGACTTTGTGATACAAATAGTTTAGACTAAAATTAAAGACAAGATAATCTACACATATGTTAACATAGGTAGGTACTCTTTTCTTCTTAAGATTTATCATACCTTAAATATTTGTATACATTGCAAAATATGAAGTACTTGCAGTCGCCCGCGACTTCGTCCGCGTGAAAACCTCTTAGGTACCTTTTTAATTTTAAAGACAGACTTTCATTTAAAGTGTGCTCTTTGCCCGCTCTCAATTTAATTTTTTTATAGTTTCCCGTCAAGCAATATCCTCCGTCCCGTCCCGTGTACTAAAGATCTACATTTTTGTTCAACATTGTACAATATTACAGTACATTAACATTAACAATATATATATGTATGGATTGTATGGCAAGCTGATGTGAGCTTGTATTAAACAGTCTATTTCACTTTTGAGTCTAGCTTTCATAATAAACAAAATAATTTACAATCCGTCACGCAGATCTAGAGATTAGCCCGTTTAAACAAACGAACAAACTTTTTCGTATATTTGTAAATATGGTCTGTCTTGCCAAATAAATTGAAAGAAAAGATCAAAGATCGAATACTCAAAAAATATCAGTACCAAAATGTTGACCCCTATTCAGTACGTATAACATAACACGGTATAGCGGCATTGTTGTTTTTTAGAAATTTTGTAATATCTCCGAAACTATATAACTAATTAAATTTACTGTAAAAGACAAATCTTATCTCTATAATATCCTTGTGATTACGAAATAATTTATTTTGATAAGGATTTAAGTTTAGTTGTAAAAATAATAACGTAAACCTAAGCATATGAAAAAGTTATATATCTGCCATATAATATAAAAGATAGATATATGCTTTCGCGGACTTTTTATAGAACTTTTTAAGATGCATAAAGTTTTTATACATTAGCCCCGACATAACTTTATTTACAAACTTACAAACTTTACCTCTTTATAATATTAATATAGATATCTCTTTTTTTTAATATAGATTATTATTAAATCTATAATAATTAGATTATTATTATCATATAGATTACTAGCTGTACCCGGCAAACGTTGTTTTGCCATCTATATTATTTCTAGGAAACATTTTTTATGATCGTGTAGGGGTGAAAATTTAGAGTTGTATGTATTTTTTAATGTCACATTATCAAAAAATGTTCAAAAAATTAAAATACAATGTTAGGGGTGGACAACCCTTATTACTTAGGGGTATGAAAAATAGATAGTAGCCGATTCTCAGACTTACTGAATGTGCATATAAAATTTCATAAAAATCGGTCAAGCCGTTTCGGAGGAGTATGGTAACTAACACTGTGACCCGAGAATTGTATATATCTTTAATTTACCTTTTTCTATCCCTGTTTCTATATTTTTTGTACAATTATGATTGTTTTTGAGTCGGTTTATAGAAGAAATTATTTATAAAAAAGTGATTGAATAATAATTGCATTATGCAAGAAATAAAATAAAAACTAGTAAGATTATCCTTACCTTGAGGTAAATAAATAAAATTATTATATTCATCACATTTTATGGCTAATTAATATAAACTGAACCAACCAGTGTTACTTTACCTACTGCATCCGTGGTACAAGCAATCGGTGCAGTGGATACTTACCGTACCTACTGCATCTAAGTACGTGGGTTCGATTCCCGCAACTGGAAAATATTTGTATGATGAGCATGAATGTTTTCCAGAGCCTGCATAATTTATACTTCAAGCCCAGCTGGATCAGAAACCAGACGTGCTTTCCAAATTCTATGATTTCTTGATGAACATATTTTGCATTAAATCTATATTATCAAATTATAAACACTGCATTTTTAATGATACTTAATGTATCAATGTTTTTTACTAAACACGTTATCTTCTCGCGACCTCCAGTGAAAACGTCAATGCCCTAATCCGTATATTTTATCATGATTGCCCATGTATATCTAAAGTATATGTTTATTAAGATATAACCTTTGATTGTAATTATTAAGGTGAAAACTTCATTTTATAATAATACGTGATTTACCTAACAAAATAAAGTCTACCAGTGAGCCTATACTCTAACTTAGCCACAATATATCAATGACAACCGCATTTTCGTATTCAGTGAAGCACGTTATTAATGAAAAGGACATCAACACAATGAGAAATTAATGTACACGTGACTTGAGAATTATTATAACCATAGCTAGTTAGTAATTTTTGTGACTGTACGCTACAGATGCCGTAATCAAGTAAGGTAAGGGATAGGTCGGCAAGTAATCCATTACTTATATCAACGTAAAAAAAAAGTATGACCACGCATAACTTTTTACAGTGTTGTCCGATTTTGAATAGAAAGGGCATACATCCAAGGTGGTCCCATTGCCCGCTTGTTAGGATCTGCTGATGATATCCTGGGGAAATTGAAGGAACTCTTCAAATTTTGGAGGCACGCTTACAGCGATTTCGGTTTTTGACTCGGTATCGGTAGCTTTTTAGCTACTAGTGCTATATAATATACTATGACAGTATAGTACGAGTACGCTACGTGGCGATAAATCACTAAAAAGTAAAAAATAAAAATTTTTATTAAGCATATCTAGGAGTCGGTGGCCAAGTGTCATACGCGACCGCACCCGACAACAGTAGGCGACGTGTCGTAGCAACATTACTGTATGTCAATTCTTTAAAAAACGTCAGTCAGTTTTAAAATTACAACGGTGGCAAAGCAGATGTAACCGAAATCGGTATTCTCAAATGACGTTTAGTAGTATTTAAATGACAGTCGAACTGAAGGTGTGTTCAGCGAAATGTTTGGACGATGGATTTTTTTCAAGAATCGACATGTAGATTTCAATGTATTTGTTCGAAAATAAGAAAATAGCATATTGCTCGCTTACTAACCAGTAGTATCGCTGTGACAAGTCACTTGCAGTTGTTGTTTATAGTCGGCTTTAAGCTTGCGTCCTAAACCGAAGGTGTTAAACGTTATGCGCCTGTATTACACCGGCAAGCTTACCCTTTATATATGTACACAGAAATGCTTTTGGTAGAAATAAACATAACGCTATTACTTCCAAAGCAAATCTTAAAGACTTACTATTATTACTATTACTGTACTAAATCAAGGGGCGAATAAATAAATACCATACAAGATGGCAAAATAGATATTTTTAATGCTTTTCTACAATCTATACTAATATTATAAAGAGGTAAAGTTTGTTAGTTTGTAACTTTGTATGTTTGTAAATGGATCTGTTGGGGTTAATCTTCGGAACTAGTGATTTGATTTAAAAAATATTTCGCCAGAAGATAGTTACGTTATTGGGAAGTATTATAAGCTCTATTTTATATTTGTATTATATATATCGGCGTATCACCATTCTCCTTGACATCATCTCTAGTAGTTCTTATTTTATTGGGCGATCCAGGGTTATAATGCGAGCATAAAAAAAAGTCTTTGTCTTCAGGAACACATTTATTGCAAGTTCACAATGTTTCGATACATAAAGTGGATTTCTATAATTCCTGACGTATTATTAAGATTCAGAGCAGTAGTTTATTTACACCCATCTTATTTTACTCGTTAATTTAATTTATTTCTTAAGAACACTTTTACACTGGTCCAACTCGAACAAATATCCTCACCGCACTCTAGACACCAATTAAACTACTCAACCCCTTTGTTCCCTTCAAGATGGTGTAAATATTTTACTCAGCACTTTCGCGCCCTGCTCTCCTATTGGTTGCAATACTATATCACATCCTATTGGAGGCGACATATCAATACACTAATTTTAAAAATGATTAGATGAGATATTACAAAATATTACGAGCCATAAAGCAAATTGAATTTAACTTAACACAATGTTTCAAGTAAACGGTTATCTCATATCCTTTATTAAATCATTAACAATTAGTTCCATTTTGATTACTTTCATAAACAATAATAGTTCCATAGACAATTAAGATCCATAGACGATATCTATCACAATATTGCAACAATCTACTCAGAGTCTATTTTAAGCTTTCACATTAAATCCTTCGACATATATATTAGCCGAATTACCGAAAAATATGTTAAATCGGGTATATCCGCATGCGCTGCCGTAACTATTGGGTATAATTGAAAACAATGTATGAAAACTGTATATATCTTAAAATATTTTACAAAAAAGTCCACGACATCATAATATCTATCTGTATTGAATGGGGGTCAGCATTTTGGTAAGGATATTCCTTTATTTTAGAAACGATAATACGATGATGGGGTTTAGAATTGGATCTTTCTTCAATTTATTTGGCACAGCAGACCATATCTATACGAATAATAATATACAAAGTGGACGAGTTTGTTTGTTTGTTTATTTGGGATAAATAATCTCTGGATCACTGATATACCATCCGTCCGTATAGACTTTGCTAAAGACGAAGTTCCCCCAATTCAGCCCAAGTCCGTTCAATTTCCAGCTGAATATAGTCACAAAACCATGGACCGAAGAATGCTGCCAATTGTGATGTGTTGGGCTTTGAACAGTACACAAACTATTTAAGATACTTAATTGGATAATGTTAAATGCAATATAGCTTAAAATCGTTTCATAAATAAGCCATTACTTTTGGTTAAAAGTAAAAGATAAAAAATTGTTATTGTTGGTTATCCCTAAGAGATAGATATATACTATGCGGACTTTTTAAGGTGTGCCATACTGTAGTACATTATTTTGATGTATCTTGTAGAGTTTAGTCAGCGTTTGCAATGTAAGCTCAAAAAATGCGTTAATTTACGACATCACATCAGAAATCTCTAAAATTATCAGTGTTTCTCTACTATATTATGCATGTATTATACACATAAACCTTCCTTTTGAATCACTCTATCTGGAAAAAAACAGTAAGAAAGTCGGTTGCGTAGTTTAAAAGATTTAAGCATACATGACACACACACACAGACAGAAAAAAGCGAATTTTGTTTTATACTATGTTAATGATGAAGAAATAGACAAACATACGGACAAAAATTATAATTTAAAACAATCATGGGCACATTATGATATTATGATACCACTTATTTATTTCAAAATAATATTTAATTTTGCTAATTTAGGTAATGTACAATTAGGTATTAAAATATTTCATTAATTTTAAAAGAATTTATATAAGAACAAGCTTTTAAAAATAATCATTTTTTGCGCTATACTCATATATTTTCATTACCAGAACAATGTTATATTAATATGAGATAAATGGCTGGACAAAATACCGATTAATCTTACAATACAATATACAAAAATACATATGTCACTGATAATTTTTATTTATTGTCAGTAGAGTATATCTATGGCCAATTTATACTTTATTATAATATGTGTACCTATTCATTCTAAACTATTCACTCATTATATCGACCTATAGTCCTTTTATTATATCATATCCATTAATATCAGACTTGGAAAATGAAATATCTATTTTCATAAAACGTCACCTTTTCAAGTTTTTATTAGTTTTACCACATCGATGGTTTCACCTGTCCCAGTGTCTGTTAACAAATCTTACAAGTTAAAGGAAACCCGAAATAGGACCCAACGTTACAGTAATGAAAATTGTACTAAAATTTTTGTACATTATACCAGATTACCCAATTTGATTAATAACCGAACTGGCCTACAAAAATAGCTGATTTCATTATTTTCATAGCTTTTTTGTTAAGTAGTTTATACTGACTAGGCCATTGTAGATTTTCGTAAAAATTAGCCTTATGATAAGATATTTTAATCTACACTAATATTATAAAGAGGAAAACTTTGTTTGTTTGTTTGTTTGGTTGTAATGAATAGTGTAACTGTTTCGAAGTCCCATACAAAGGTAAACATTCGTCACATATAAATATAAACACAATTTACATCATGTTTTAGATCTTTCTAAAGGTTATTATACTTTTAATTTAAAAGTATTAGATTGGCACGTGATCGACTTTCGATTAGGACCCTATTATCAATGTTATGTCCATAAATAACTCAAGTACTTTTAGAGTTTCGGAAGATAAAATTCATGCAACCACAAACAAATCCCGACTATCCCTAAACTCACACTTTCTCACTGTATTACATGAACTGATTCTCATATATGTGTCCCCTTTCATGTTTTATAAATTAATTGCTTTATATTTTTCAATACACGAAGTGTTTCCCATTTATGTGGCATCTTCGTGTATCATATAATTTCAAATAATGGGATTGGGATCAAATTCTCTTAAGAACTTAAATTCCAATCAATAATAGAGTGGTATCACAGATACACACAGAGCGATCCGAGTAAGTCCTCAGACAAACCTTTGATCGTTGGCATCTTTCTATTGAAAGATGGACAGACTATTGCTCCACATTGTGGTGACACAGATACGCACGCGGAGCGATCCGTGTAAGTCCTCAGACAAACTTTAGATCGATGGCATCTTTCTATTGAAAGATGGTCAATTCTGTTCAATGGCATCTTTCTATTGAAAGATGGTCAATTCTGTTCAATGGCATCTTTCTATTGAAAGATGGTCAATTCTGTTCAATGGCATCTTTCTATTGAAAGATGGTCAATTCTGTTCAATGGCATCTTTCTATTGAAAGATGGTCAATTCTGTTCAATGGCATCTTTCTATTGAAAGAAAGAAAGAAAAGAAAGAAAGAAAAATATCTTTATTTATAAATTATGCCACACATCACAATTTTACCGGTATACCCCTGCGATGTGTAGCATAACCTAGAAAATGGATCCAGCTCAGCATTTGCTACATAATCCAAATGACCATGTAGCGCTGATTTTCAGCTGGATCCATGCTCAGGTACCGCCACAAACGCAGCAAAACTAAAGAAACAACTACACATCAACATAATAAAAATTAGCATACATAAGTTAAAGTTCTGCTATGAAAAGCTAAACAACAAACTTACAAGAGAAAAATTAAAAACAAGAAACAGAATAAGTCTATCTAAACTAAAACTGAATAACTATAACTAAAGATAATTTAAACTATGTGCACTTTGAGACCTAAAACTAAAATAAATTTAACATAACTAACTTTTAAATTATTACTGTTTATACTACATATTGTCTTATGCATTAAATATAAAAAAAAATTATATTTGATTTATACGCAATACATCTAGATAATTATAATTTATTGGTAACGCTGATTGATTTTTCTTAACAATGCCTAAACAAATTAATAAATAAATATAATATTATATATATATCTATATCTATAAAAAAGAAAACTCCGCCACGTGATGCTGGAATTCGAGTTGCTTATCAAGAAGATATCTTTTCAAAAGCTTCTTGAATATAAATTTAGATTTAGCTTGTTTTAATGGGGGAGGAATATTATTCCAACATTTAGTGGCAGAGTATGTGAATGACCCTCTAAAAGCAGCAGTACGGTGCAGAGGTATTCGTAACTGGCTGCGGCATTTTCGATGACCTATATCACCCTCACTCACCCAATTGAGTTTATTAAGGAGATATAGCGGCTTTCCTTGTTTCAAGACTCCAAAAAGCAATCCAGCAAGGTGTAACTTTCGTCTAGATCTCATTTTCAATAAACGAAAATTATTTAAAAATGGAGTAACATGCGCTCTCGGAGGGACATTGAAGCAGAACCGTGCACAAGCATTTTGAACACGTTGGATAAGACGCTTTGTTCTGCATAATAATCGGGGACCATAAACAACATCAGCATAATTCAGTTTAGAAAGAACTAATGTTTCTACAAGCTGAATACGAATGTCCTGCGAGAGATAATCTCGAATTTTATAAATTATTTTTAGCCTGTAGAAACAATTCTTAACTACCTCTGCTACATGATCCTCGAATTTAAGCCCTGAATCCATTATCAGACCTAAATTTCGTGCTTTAAATGTGCGCTCTAACCTGTCACCTTTAACTTTTAAGTTCAACAGCTCTGGATTTACTTTCTTTAACTGCTTGTCCGTACCAAACAAAATATATTTTGACTTCGAAGGGTTGATTACAAGTGAATTCCGATCAGACCAATTTGCTATTCGATCAAGGTCAGCATTGATTAAACTAACGGCCACACCAACTTCTTCCGGTTTACATGAAAAATACAACTGTAGGTCATCAGCATACAAATGATACCTACAGTGTTTAATCTGATGAATAATATCTGTGCAATAAATAATAAAAAGTAAAGGACCCAACACAGACCCCTGCGGCACACCTCTAGTAACAAGAACTGATGATGACTTATATTTACTACCATTTTCATGCACTATTTCTACAGTCTGTCTGCGATGATTAAGGTAGCTATCAAACCACTTGACAGCATCAATATCAAACCCGTAATAGGATAACTTTGATAATAAGAGGGCAATATTGATACTGTCAAAAGCTCGAGAAAAGTCCAGAAGCACCAAAACAGTGCACATTCCAGCATCCTGTGCCCTTAGTATATTGTCAGTCACGTCTAGTAGAGCTGTTACAGTACCACGATTAGGCCTGAAACCAGATTGATATTCAGGCAGGATCTGCTGCTCCTCAAAATATGTCATAACTTGCATATGAACAAACTTTTCCAATACTTTTGAGAAGCAAGGTAAGATGCTGATAGGACGGAGATCTTTAGGTAAAACAGGGTCTGGAATTTTAGGTATCGGCCGAACCAAAGCAGTTTTCCAGCTATCCGGAAAGACTGAAGTAGAAATAGAGGTGTTTATAATACATTTAAGAGTATCTATACTTTGTGGCAGAGTCATAAGAAGCATATCTAGACTGATGTTGTCAGCTCCTTCTGCATTCGAATGCAGGTTTTTGAGTATTTTTAATAAATCAATGTCATTAATAGTCCTAAAAGAAAAAGTGTTGGTGTGTAAATGATTAAACTCAAAATATGTAAGTAGAGAAAAAGAAACGCTGTTAGTACCAGGGACGTCAAGAAAGTGTGCATTTAAGGCCTCGGCATCAACAAAATGAGTGGGCAAGTGTTCAGATTTCTTAGGCAACACAGAAGTTTTTAAATTACGCCACATAACTTTAGGATATTTAATTTTATTGTTAATATCATGCTTAAAATATGCACATTTTTCGTTATGTATAGAACTAATAACTAAATGTTTATACTGAATGTAGGTAAGTTTGTTTGACGCTGATTTATTGTTACGCCATTTCTTGTGAGCTTCATCTCTTAATCTCATCATAATTTTTAAATTATGCGTAATCCAGGGGCTGTAACGCTCCTTTACTAACTTTGTTTGTCGAGGAGCATGTTCATCAAACAGTTCCGTTATACAACTGTTGAATGATGATACCATTTGATTGACACAGCTAAAAGAAGAGATGTCATCCCAGGGCATTGCATTTAGATCTCTATTGAAACTATCCTGACATATACTTTTAAGTGATCTAAACTCAATTAATTTAGGTGGGATTTTATCTTTTTTAACGCACAATACACAATCAAGAAACGCATGACTGCCTAAGGAAGGAATATGAGTTACGTTAACATCCCTGCATGTAAGATCTGTTGCCAAAATATCAATTAAAGTTTCATTAGTTTCAGTCAAATGTGTAGGAGAAGTTATTATTTGTTTTAAATTTAAGTCGTTAAAGAAAGTGTTGAGTTTGATTGTCTTGGAATCATTGCTGTCTAATAAATTTGTATTGAAGTCACCTAATAGAATAATGTGGTCGTGTGCCGACATCGACTGAACACTATCAGTTAGAACATCTAAAAATACGTCAATGTTTAACCACGGGGGTCTATATGCTGTACCTATTGCTATTCTAATAGATTTCACGCTTAGACTAATCCAAATTTGTTCGACTGTATCATGCCGGGGAAACGGACAAGCTCTACAATTAAAACCTCGTTTTATAAAAAAGGCTACACCTCCCCCGCGACCACCTCGCACAGTGTCTGGACGTGGAATATGTAGCAGCCTGTACCCGGGAACTGACGGAGCACGACCTTCTTCACCAGCGCGCAACCAGGTTTCGTTAATAGCCATGATATCAACTTTAAATCGGTCCATAGCGACCAGGAACTCATCATGTCTTGAACCTAACGACCCAGCGTTAAGAAAACCAATTTTTAAATTTTTATTACTATCGAATGTTATAATTAAAAATATAGTATGTATAAACAAGCATATGGAAAATAAATAAATAAACTAAAATCCGTGTTGTAAAAATGTGTCTATGAACAATCAAATAAATTATATAAATACACAAATACCAACAATATGTAAGAATAATATAAGTCATAAAAACAACGTTTGAACAAAAAAAGTAAGAAATAAATATGAACAATAAAAGTTGACGGCAGGCATATAACAGAAAACTCTCGCACACATAATATTTATAACAAATTAAGCATATTCTATTTCTTATAATATTCAAAATTAGGCTTGTGTAAAAAATCTCGTAATATCGGCTTCCGAACGTATGCGATGCACATTCGCAGTATCAGACTTTCGTATATAAATCCGTCCACCCTTTGTCCAAACAAATTTCCAATTTTTAGTACGGCCTTCCTCGCGTACCTTATAAAATAGTAATCTGTTCATCCGTGTCAAATGCTCATTAACATAAAAACGACGCGCCTCTGCAGATATTATTCCGGAAGAATCCACGCCGCGGCGTACGCGCGCAGCGCTTAGCAGGTGATCACGCACCGCGCGCCGAGCGAGACGTACGACCACCGGCCGCGGCCGTCGTTGCACCTCCCCGCCGGCTCCATCAACTGCCGCGCGCCGTGGTCCCGAGCGCTGAGCAGAAACTATATCGCGATCATCGATTTCAACTCCTAGCTTTTTTGACAACAGACTTGCTATGCTTATCAAATTTTCATTAGGAAGCTCTTGCAGTCCTGATATCTCAACATCGTTCAGAAGAAGCTCCTGATCCCTGTCATTGAGCTGAGCTTGAAGTTGAGATATAACAGTATTAAAGTCGCTACCGTCAGTTTTACGAGACATTGACTGGTCTTCAAGGTGCGATATCCTGTCCTCAACGTTGTCCAATCGACTTTTGTATTCCAATAAGGTACTATTAAGTTTCGCCATCTCATTCCTGAAACTAGCCATTTCAGATCGCAGAAGCCTGAGCTCCACTACGATCTCCGAGTCCACTGACGTACTAGCATTAATAACTGTGTGGCTCACTGTAGAAGCTGATAGTGGCTGGTCATGTTCTTGAGGATTTGGTGCAATTGGCGATGTACTGGAACCAACATTGGGCTTAGGCTTTTGCTTATTACATGGCAAGCAGACCCACTTCTTGGGAATAGGGCCTGTAGGACTGAGCTTAGCACACTCCTTATGATAGAACGAGGTGCATTTTTGACACTTAGCGCCCTCTGTTAACCCCACGAAGCGGCCGCATTGTAAACAGTTCTTAGCCATGCTGACTTAGATGAGAAACCAAAGAGCACAACGTTTATCAACTAGATGGCGTTATTAAATAAACAAATATCGATTTGTTTGAGATTTACTTTTAAAACGAATAAAATCCAACCAAAATGAGTCACTGGTTACACAAAGCACTGGTTACAAGCGACTTACGGTATAAAATGGTTTATAGTGTTAGTTGTCCACAAAAACCAAAAACACAACTTCGAAGGTATGCGAACAAAAAACATACAGATGTTCTGCCACAGTCAGCTGATTAATTATTGTCGATTGCAGTAAAAGTACTGTTACGATTTCGTTACAAACGTTAGTGCACTTTTAACAACCACAGTTTTACACTATACAAAACTTTTATTGACTAAACACAGCGTTTAACTATTTTTAAAACACAAAAATACGGAGACAACTATGTATGCTTAGCTACGTCCGTGACGTACCCCTACTACTATCAATTGAAAGATGGTCAATTCTGTTCAATGGCATCTTTCTATTGAAAGATGGTCATATGCTCCATCCCGCAATATGACGGTGCCCCGCTACCAGAAATGCTAGTTCTATGATGCCCGGGCCGAGTGAGGGTTACCGCAAAACGTCTAACTTAATAATTATAATATGATAGCCACACTTCGTGAATGCAGCCTCCGTTAATGTCTCTATGAACTTCGCTAGTTGCCAGAACATTCTGCGCCGACCACATCGCACAGCTCAACGAACCGTTCAAAGAACCGGCACGATTCTGTGAAAAGAATCTAATAATCGAATCTCTTATTAGAGAAACCGGAGCCCCCCCCATATCATTTCTTTGTGAGAGAAATGTATACGGCACAAGTTATAGAGGTGTGTTCCTCTTTAATTTCATACCTCGATACCGAGGTGTAAGGCGTTCGAAAACAGCACATTTTATAGAGGTGTGTTCCTCTTTATATTGGATTCTAATTGTGAGGAGTTAGAAGAGAATAAGGCACTCAGTAAGTCAACATAGAGCTCAGGCATCCGTTTCAAACATCTCGTCAGATGCAGATTCAGAGCTGAACCAAATGTAAGTGGCTAGTATCTCACTCCTCAACCAATCAGATGAGTATACCTCGTTACGAGGTGTTATGCGTTCAAAAAGCTTTAACATAGATATAAATACAACAGTCGTATTTTATTGTGTAAATGCCCAAGCTGTCAAGGCATATTTATATGAAGATGTTAATATATTTATATTATTATGTGTCTTGCTATCACATAATTCAATAATTTATTTTATTAAATTCTATAATTCTTAGTAAGGGTGCATAACCTTACTTGATGGATTATTGCTTATAAATCTCTTTCCATATATGCCTTCGCACACTATTTATAACCGACCTCTATGTATTATATTCATCGCTCGATGAAAAACAGAGGACGAGAGCGCGCACCGGCGCTCACACACCGAGCAGATCCTTCGATCTAGCATTCGTTCGAAAGTCACTTCACTATTCGTCTCCGGCAGCCCTCGGGGCGTATTTGACATACAATATGGACGCTTCACGATTTTGCGTTCAATTAGAAAATACTTCTAATTACTCGTTTAATATAAACCACTGTTGTTTATCGTTTTACTATTCTTTAATAAAACACATTTATATATTTTACATGTATATATATATTTTAATTATTTTTAGTGTTATTATATATGTTAGTATGTACGATTATGATCGTCACATTCAACCCCCTAAATTCTATGAAATCCTGTGGAATAGAATTTACCTTAAGTTGTAATATATTTCGATGAAAAGAAAAATATGCCTTCTTATATTCATTATTTATAATAAGTTTCCACAACCACCTAATGAAACAACATTCTATCAGGCCTAAGAGACCTAATCGCCAAAACCAAATATAAATAAATAATAAAACACGTCCTCAGACGATTTTTCAGGTATCTATGAAACTCATCTACTCGCAAACACAAATGCATTTGATTTATTGAGTATCTGTATCCTGATACATAAGTCGTCCATAGACGATTTCGAGCCCCGACATCGAACTAAAATAAATTTGAAACTTCGACTCAGTGACAAACGTGTTAGGACTGTCGCTCACACCGTTTGTCGCGTTTCAAACCCATTGCACCACAGTGAATCCTTAAGAGTTCCCGCATGCAATTAATTTCGCAGCACCTTAAAAATAAAGTGCAACTAGAAAAGTCACATTGCTTAGAGCCTTACGACCCTCGGGCCTCAATAGTTAGTCAATTTTGTCAACTTCGTTGAACTGTTATCAGTTTTAGTGGCGTTTACATAACTAAATCTAGTAATATCACACCAACAGTCGCTCGACCAAGTGCGTGATTACAATGTCCAATCAACTGTTCTACTCATTTTTAGTAGTTTTACTATCGCAATAATAATAATGCCATCAGTAAGGTTTAAGCCAGCTTAATATATTATTACAAAGCAAATCGTGCCTCATCAAGATTTGCACAGCTTGACTCAATCAACAACTTTATTAGTTTATTTAAAATACGAGATAAACATAACAACCCCCAAACTGCAAGGACATCTGACTATCTTGACTATTTGTTAATGTGTTTTAGCCATCAAAAGGGTAAAATATATTTCAATTAACACTATCTTATATTCAAAATCCTTAAATTTCTTATTTTCATTACTATCGCAATATTATATTATAGCCATCAGAAAGGTATGTAAATTTATATCAATAAACTTTATCGTAATAATCAACGCATCTCATAATTATTAAAATTCCTTCACTCGACCTTCTTATTCAATAACAGACAAAATACTTAATCGTAACAACCCCCAGACCTCAAGGGTTCCTATTTATAAAATATTAGTTTATAGTCAATTGACTATTTTTTCATATCGGAAAACATTACTTATTTAATAAATATAACAACCCCCAGACCATAAGGCCTTTTCCTGATATCTATTTTTAGCAAGATTATTTTGGTCACAATGAAATTCATACTTCCTCAGACTCTTTCCATTTCACGGACAACAATTGTAGGCATTAAGCCTATTCAATAGCCATAATAAACGAGATCAAAATATGATCCTGGTCACTACGGCACCAATTGTAAATGTTTCGAAGTCCCATACAAAGGTAAACATTCGTCACATATAAATATAAACACAATTTACATCATGTTTTAGATCTTTCTAAAGGTTATTATACTTTTAATTTAAAAGTATTAGATTGGCACGTGATCGACTTTCGATTAGGACCCTATTATCAATGTTATGTCCATAAATAACTCAAGTACTTTTAGAGTTTCGGAAGATAAAATTCATGCAACCACAAACAAATCCCGACTATCCCTAAACTCACACTTTCTCACTGTATTACATGAACTGATTCTCATATATGTGTCCCCTTTCATGTTTTATAAATTAATTGCTTTATATTTTTCAATACACGAAGTGTTTCCCATTTATGTGGCATCTTCGTGTATCATATAATTTCAAATAATGGGATTGGGATCAAATTCTCTTAAGAACTTAAATTCCAATCAATAATAGAGTGGTATCACAGATACACACAGAGCGATCCGAGTAAGTCCTCAGACAAACCTTTGATCGTTGGCATCTTTCTATTGAAAGATGGACAGACTATTGCTCCACATTGTGGTGACACAGATACGCACGCGGAGCGATCCGTGTAAGTCCTCAGACAAACTTTAGATCGATGGCATCTTTCTATTGAAAGATGGTCAATTCTGTTCAATGGCATCTTTCTATTGAAAGATGGTCAATTCTGTTCAATGGCATCTTTCTATTGAAAGATGGTCATATGCTCCATCCCGCAATATGACGGTGCCCCGCTACCAGAAATGCTAGTTCTATGATGCCCGGGCCGAGTGAGGGTTACCGCAAAACGTCTAACTTAATAATTATAATATGATAGCCACACTTCGTGAATGCAGCCTCCGTTAATGTCTCTATGAACTTCGCTAGTTGCCAGAACATTCTGCGCCGACCACATCGCACAGCTCAACGAACCGTTCAAAGAACCGGCACGATTCTGTGAAAAGAATCTAATAATCGAATCTCTTATTAGAGAAACCGGAGCCCCCCCCATATCATTTCTTTGTGAGAGAAATGTATACGGCACAAGTTATAGAGGTGTGTTCCTCTTTAATTTCATACCTCGATACCGAGGTGTAAGGCGTTCGAAAACAGCACATTTTATAGAGGTGTGTTCCTCTTTATATTGGATTCTAATTGTGAGGAGTTAGAAGAGAATAAGGCACTCAGTAAGTCAACATAGAGCTCAGGCATCCGTTTCAAACATCTCGTCAGATGCAGATTCAGAGCTGAACCAAATGTAAGTGGCTAGTATCTCACTCCTCAACCAATCAGATGAGTATACCTCGTTACGAGGTGTTATGCGTTCAAAAAGCTTTAACATAGATATAAATACAACAGTCGTATTTTATTGTGTAAATGCCCAAGCTGTCAAGGCATATTTATATGAAGATGTTAATATATTTATATTATTATGTGTCTTGCTATCACATAATTCAATAATTTATTTTATTAAATTCTATAATTCTTAGTAAGGGTGCATAACCTTACTTGATGGATTATTGCTTATAAATCTCTTTCCATATATGCCTTCGCACACTATTTATAACCGACCTCTATGTATTATATTCATCGCTCGATGAAAAACAGAGGACGAGAGCGCGCACCGGCGCTCACACACCGAGCAGATCCTTCGATCTAGCATTCGTTCGAAAGTCACTTCACTATTCGTCTCCGGCAGCCCTCGGGGCGTATTTGACATACAATATGGACGCTTCACGATTTTGCGTTCAATTAGAAAATACTTCTAATTACTCGTTTAATATAAACCACTGTTGTTTATCGTTTTACTATTCTTTAATAAAACACATTTATATATTTTACATGTATATATATATTTTAATTATTTTTAGTGTTATTATATATGTTAGTATGTACGATTATGATCGTCACAATAGGCTCAAAAACTACTGGACCGTTTTTAAAAATTCTTTCACCATTCGAAAGCTACATTATCCACGAGTAACATAGGCTAAATTTTATTTTGGAAAAAATAGGGTTCCGTAAAATATTTGGGTTTTTCGGACACAAGGTGTAAAAAATCAACCAGAAAAGTTACTTTTTTGCGTACGCTGCCTAAACTATAAAAGATAGAACCATAAAATGTTCTAATTAATTGGAGATCTTATAAATATCTACAAAAAGTCCGCGACACGCTATACCTATCTATGTCGAGTGAGGCACAACAACCATTTTTTTATTTAAAAATTTTAATTTTTTTTGACTGCATTTAAACGTATTTATTTTACTCATGCTATTAATCCTTATCAAAATAAATTATTTCATCACTAAGTAAAGTTTATGTAGATAATATTTGGTACTAAAATGATTAAATTTGGACGTTTGGTTTTGAAGTTATGGCGAAATTAAAATATTACTATTTCTGCGTTGCGAAGTGAGCGTCACCAAGGCGGGGGTGCGCGTGCGGGAGGGGAGTTTAGATCTATGTTATATATACGATGATGAATTAAGAATTCGATCTTTGTTCATATAACTATTTAGTACACGGAAGAGTTTGTTCGTTTGTTTAAACGGGCTAATCTCCATCTGCGTGTCGGATTGTAAAATTATTTTTGTTTATTCTGAAGGCTAGACTCAAGAGTGAAATATACTATTTAATATCAATTTATACTTGCCAGAAATATATATTTTTAATGTTAATGTACTGAAATGTCATACAATGTTAAACAAAAATGCAGACCTTTAGTACACGGGACGGGACGGAGGATATTGCTTCACGGGAAACAATAAAAAAATTAAATTGAGATGGGCAGCGGGGAATGAACACACTTTATATGTGACTTTCACACATTTTGTATGAAAGTCTGTCTTTAAAATTAGAAGGGTACCTAAGAGGTTTTCACGCGGACGAAGTCGCGGGCGATTGCTAGTTTATGATAAATTTACAGCTCAGTAACGTTATGCCCAATTTTATAAGAAAACCGAGTTTCTCTTTTGACAACTTTTCGGTTTCCTATTGACCTGACATTTGAATGCAGAGTGCCTAATATGAGCTTTCACCAAAACAAATCGAAAACTTCACATTCGCGTAAAGGCAAATTTTGTATGGAATAGAAGCAGCGCCCCTGGCGGTATCGAGGGAAAACTCAAATGGGTAAGTGTCAGTGTCATATAAAATTTGCGTTTACCGTTCTCGATATCGACGCGGTAAAATCTTACACTAGCTACACATACGAGTATGTGTACTGTGACATGGAGTTGATCTGGTTAGCGTTGGAAGGTTGTCATAGGGACTTCTTCTAATTCGTTTTGAAGAATGCTTTGATACACGCTTAATTTTAAAACCTTTTTATGTTATATCTTTATTTTTATATGAAATCGAATCAAATAACAAAAATAAAGCAGCATTTTACTATAAAGAGCTCTGTATTTTTATGTAGCACAAAAAACGCAACAACATTGAGACAGGGATTAAATGATTTGATTGCAAATAGTCAGATTATTGTAATCGGTGAATTAAATTGTCGGCAAATAATCATTTATCAAAATCAAAGAGTTCAATGGAGGAATTTAATGACTTTGTTCTTGATCCCTTTTTGTGTTATCAAAATGTCGAGTCCTTGTCATGCTGCCCTTCCAGATTTGGATTAACAATTTCCTGTTACGTTGTATTTTCCTTTTAATATCTTTTTGCTGTCGGTTCTTCCCAGCAGATTTGACGTTTCTAAAGCGCTTTTAAACTAAGCCTACATTCATCGCACCTAATTGCCCCAACTGGTGACAGAAGGGCTGGCTTGTTTTTTGCGTAAAGGATTAGCCTGGCTGTCCAACGCGGAAATGCAGCCAGTATTCTAGCCTCCATACCACGTGGGCATGATTGTATAGTTATTAGAATAAGTTAGTTTAAGTTCCTTATTGTAGCATACTTGAAATTAACGAATTTTAATTTTAATTTTGTAAAATTTCATTTATATATTTAATCATATTAAATATAATTATTAAATATATTCATTTTAAATTAAAAATTAATATATTTATAAATTAATATATTTATTATAAATTTAAAATATAAATTTATAAGATCAAAATCAATTATTTTATTAATTTAAATTAATATTTATAAAAATATACTTAAATTAAAAATTTTAATAACCAATTAAATGCTACCATTCCATCAGTATTTTCTTAAGACGTTGTCACGTTCAACTATCGTCAGTAAACCGACTTTACAGACAACCAATTTTTTCAGTGCAAATAGTACTGCAGATGCAAATGTGTTTTTTTTATAAATATTGGATTCGACTTGATTGGCAAACAAACAGGATAGAGTCCCAGTAAAGTCCTCCTGTTAATATAAAATAGATACGAAAATAGTCCAAAAGGGATATCGAATCCTAGATACTTCCAACAAACTTAACATTACAGTTTTCCAAGTTTATCCAAGTGCTTTTATAAATAGGATCATTTACTTATCAAAATTTTACACCTTTTCGAAGCGGTAAGTTAGTTCCCTTCCCAATTATAGACGCTCACAAAATCCGCTATCTCACATTACATTATTAGTAGACTAGTAATAGATTGTTACCTACTGTTGCGTAAACTACTTTTTGCACTTGATGCCGCGAATACGCAGATTTCCCTCGGCAGTTATATTATGTCACTGGTATTATCTTTAATCATTACTAGCGGAAGCCCGCGACTTTGCCCGTATAAAGTGTAAATCTTGTAAAAAAGTGAGTGTAAGTGTAAACCTTCTAAAAAACCACGTTAGTGACCATTCTTGTACAAATTAGCATAGTTATAATCAGCTATTCTTAAAAGACTTTTTGTAACTTACTAAGAGGAACAATCCTACCATACATTGTTTTGTTATATCTTAAAGAGATTAGAAAGCGCTTTGAATGAAGCTCCAAAGCGGTTTGATTTATCTGATAGCTGTTTTATGATTGCCGTGATTTTTCAGCCAATTTATATAAAACTTTATCAAATTATTTTGACGACCTCCGTGGCGCAGTGGTATGCGCGGTGGATTTATAAGGCGGAGGTCCTGGGTTCGATTCCCGGCGGGGCAGATTGAGATTTTTCTTAATTTGTCTTGGTCTGGCTGGTGGGAGGCTTTCGCCGTGGCTAGTTACCACCCTACAAACAAAGACGTACCGCCAAGCGATTTAGCGTTCCGGTACGATGTCGTGTAGAAACCGATAGGGGTGTGGATTTTCATCCTACTCCTAACAAGCTAGCCCGTTTCCATCATAGATTGCATCATCACTTAACATCAGGTGTGATAGCAGTCAAGGGCCAACTTGTAGTCGATAAAAAAAAAAATAAAATAGATACGAAAATAGTCCAAAAGGGGTATCGAATCCTAGATACTTCAAACAAACTTAACGTTATAGTTTTCCAAGTTAATCCAAGTGCTTTTATAAATAAGATCATTTACTTATCAAAATTTGAAACTTTTTCAAACCGGTAAGTTAGTTCTCTTCCCAAATTATAGACGCTCACAAAATCCGCTATCTCACATTACATTATTAGTAGACAAGTAATAGATTGTTAGCTACTGTTGCGTGAACTACTTTTTGCACTTGATGCCGCGAATACGCAGATTTCCCTCGGCAGTTATATTATGTCACTGGTATTATCTTTAATCATTACTAGCGGAAGCCCGCGACTTTGCCCGTATAAAGTGTAAATCTTGTAAATAAGTGAGTGTAAGTGTAAATCTTCTAAAAAACCACGTTAGTGACCATTCTTGTACAAAATAGCATGGTTATAATCAGCTATTCTTAAAAGACTTTTTGTAACTTACTAAGAGGAACAATCCTACCATATATTGTTTTGTTATATCTTAAAGAGATTAGAAAGCTTTGAATGAAGCTCCAAAGCGGTTTGATTTATCCGATAGCTGTTTTATGATTATCGTCATTTTTCAGCCAATTTATATAAAACTTTATCAAATTATTTTGACGACCTTCGTGGCGCAGTGGTATGCGCGGTGGATTTATAAGGCGGAGGTCCTGGGTTCGATTCCCGGCGGGGCAGATTGAGGTTTTTATTAATTTGTCTTGGTCTGGCTGGTGGGAGGCTTTCGCCGTGGCTAGTTACCACCCTACCGACACGATGTCGTGTAGAAACCGATAGGGGTGTGGATTTTCATCCTACTCCTAACAAGCTAGCCCGTTTCCATCATAGATTGCATCATCACTTAACATCAGGTGTGATAGCAGTCAAGGGCTAACTTGTAGGCATTAAAAAAAAATATACTAAAACCTTCCTCTCGAATTTTATTTTCTATTTTTTGGTAAAGATCGCATAAAAAGTAAGTCTTTGAGTTTACCGCGAACCGGCAGATAGACAGACGGACAGGCGCGGTAGAGAACATTCTTTTATAATATGTAGTGAATGTGTTATATAATGTAAATGTTTCTAACGCCATATTGTGTTCTTTGACCTGGTTTTATTTCTTCTTAGTCGCTTGTGCCTTTAAAAGAAATAAACGCCAATTCAGTATGATTTCGAAACGCGATAGCTATTTCTTTGACGTAAACAACGTGTTGCAATGACGCACAACAAAGTGATGATTTTAAATTTTAATTTTTAAAACCTTATAATTTATTATGAATTGAAATCTACATAATTAATAATTATATATTATAAGTGAAATACTTATCACAAGATGTTAAAAACTATAGGTACACTCGATTGACTTTAAATTAAGAGGTTCATTTCACGATGTAGAAGATAACTAAGGCTTGTGTGCACCAAGATTTCAGTTATCATAACCAACGGTTAACATAACTTTACTATAAATTTATTATTTATAATAATCCCACACGCCGGTAAGGACGTAAACCGGGCGGTTATCTTAACCGAGCTTACGTCCTTAACCGGTGTACGGGTTGTCGTGGACAGTAAATTTTACGTTTAGCTTATGTTAACCGTTGGTTATGATAACCGAAATCTTGGTGCACACAAGCCTAAGAAGGATTTCCCGATACTCTCGTGGGAACAAATTCTACGAGGGTGAAATCACGGAGGGGATCTACGAGACGGAGGTCCTGGTTTCGAATCCCGGCTAGGCCGATTGAAATTTACTTAATGGGTGCAATAGGGCTTTTAATCAATCTGTACCGTAACTCAACCGTATCACTTGCGATTTCATCTTAATTTCCCTCTATCTATATTAATATCATACTATAGTTAGGGAGAGACTGGGACATATTAATACGATGGACTTCGAGTCAGTGCTAAAAAGTGTCCGAACCAAAAGTGAGCTAAAACGCGAAAAAGATTTCCAATGCATTCAGTCTCATATTCGCTTACTGAGAGAAATACACTTCAATAATGTTTTAGAACAACGACTGTATGGAGTTATTTTGTTGTTTAATATTTGAATTTATTAATTCCTTTATTTTTGAATTGAAAATAATTAATAAACTTTTATTTTTTATGTCATGAATATTGGTACCATAATGGTAAAATGGAACCCTTCCGTCCGTCCATACGTCGGTCCGTCCATCACACTCAATTATTTTGATAACTATAAGAATTGTCTACGTGAAATTTGGAACAGTTATTTAAAATAGTGACCTAACGTCATTGTAATAAAAAAATATATTGGTTGGTACTAGATTTATCCCAGCATATAGAGGTTACTGATACATTTAAAGTTGTATTGTGTAGTGTTAAATGCTGTATAAAATATAGGTAAAAGGTGCCAAAAAAAATTCAAAACTACCTACTCCACACCATTTATGTTGTCCTATTTTCACGGGAAGCTGATTACGTATTGCAATCAAATACATTCACTAGTATATATAAGATATCTCAGGACACTTTTGTCGTGAATTTTGCATTACACCCAAAGTCCATAGTACTAACTATTAATATGTCAATGCTGTCGAGTGATATTAGCCTATGTCATTTCTCATCAGTTTGGCTATCGTATACAAAAAGATTTCATACAATCGGACTGATAATAGTGCTACTGATCTGAATGGTGGGAGGTTTCGGCCGTGGCTAAATACCACCCTGCCAGCAAAGTACCGCCAAGCGATTTAGCCCTCCAATACGATGTGTTGCAGAAACTAAAAGGGGTGTAGAAGAGTCCACGACAAACTAAGCCAGGTTCTTTTTGATTTATGATCCTGACTATAAAAAGAAATTGCTTTAATGATACGTCTATCATTATTCACCTACACTTCATTAATCGTTATTATTATCGGAAGTATGATACCTATGCGATTCGGTTGATTTACGAGTCCAAGAGCATCCTTATCAGTGTGGTTCATATTATGTCAATGTTTATCGCTCTGGTGATAGCTATTGGACCCGAGGGTCTATATTCATTGTTATTTTACAAAGTAGTTAATCAGTTTATCTATTACGGATATTAGTTATTTAGTACCATTATCAGACTATTCACGATCTACTACAAGCCCAAGCATCCCTCCTTATAGGAGGGGAGATATGGAGCGTAGACCCGCCACACTGCTCCAATGCGCATTAGTGGGCATAGCGTGATAATAGTTTACTTAATAACGATCACAATCAGATGTTCATGATAGTGACCGGGACCGATGGCTTAATGTGCTCTCCGAGGCACGGGGGTGTAACACCGCCAACTTCCCGATATCGGCTTTGGATTGTACTTCGATTGTACTAAAATAATGAAAAACTCAGAATTATTTCGTGACCCGACCGACGAATCATGAACCCAGGACCTTGGTTACGATCGAAGCCACATAGGCTATCACAAGACAAATTCAGCAGTCCTATTTATTACCTAACTGCTAATAAATTTTTTGTTGTTTAATTTTTTTTATTCACCAGTTAGCTCTTTACTGCAATCATTATGTTGAGACGAATATCTTAGCATTCCATGGATTCACCGTGCGGGTGCCGGGTCCATCGCGTGGCTGAGAGAATAACTCCGAACAGAGCCCGAGACTTGTGACACGGGTGTAGGTTTAAGGGTACCCTTTGTGACGGCCGTCAACACTCACCTCCTCTGTTCAGGTTATTCTCCCTGCCCAACCATATTCGGAAGGACCCTACTAGTGCAGCTTTGGACACTCGTTCCAATATGGAGCTTACTGCACTTCTAGTAAGGCCAAGGTCTTTTAGCAGGTTGTAGAGAGACTTCGCTGGTATACCCCTCGCACCCACTTCTACCGCGTATAAACTAACCACATAGCCATTTTTGGTTAATTCATTAGTAAGGTCATAGTATTTATTCACTTTGAATACATGGTCTTTAGGGATGTTTGTTTCCCACGGCACTGTAAGCTCAACAAGTACTATACGTTTGATTTGTTTGGAAAAAAGAAATATGTCCGGTCTAGATGTCGTAATAGCTAAGTCTTCCGGGATTTTATAGTGCTTTTCATACGTGTCCATTAATATAGTCCAATCAGGAGCAGAGCCCAGAATTGAATAAGGCTTGCTGGTGGAATTTGTATTTGAGCCTGCTTTAACGAAGTTAGTTTGTCTTTTATTCGTCGTCAACCCTTTTTGAGCCCTAGCTACTGAAAGGCTTATAGCTTCACGTATGATTTCTAGTACCAATAAGTGCCTTGCAGTGCCCACTGCCTCACCACAGGTATAATTTTTCCGATTAAGATAAAATTTCAATAAGGCAGGAGACCAATCGTACAGCAAGGCGCGCCACTTCAGAGCCAGAGGGATGCAGAACTCGCCTAAGTTTAACCACTCGTTTATACTAATATTATAAAGCTGAAGAGTTTGTTTGTTTGAACGCGCTAATCTCAGGAACTACTGGTTGAAAAATTCTTTTTGCGTTGAATAGACCATTTATTGAGGAAGGCTTTAGGCTATATAACATCACGCTGCAACTATTAGGAGCGAAGAAATAATGGAAAATGTGGAAAAAACGGGGAAAATTATTCATCCTTGAGGGCTTCCGTTGCGTGCGCTGCGAAAACGGTTCATGATACCTATGATGAAAATGATAAAAATGTATGAAAGAATTATTCCTCTTGAAATGATCTAAAAAAATGTCCACGACAGTATATGTCTATCTGTTAAGATTAACTCACTAGAACCGTTTTTATGCCAATCAAATTTGGTCGAAATTAATGCATTTGTTAAGAGTTATAAATATATGTATATTGTTAATGTTAATGTACTGTAGTATCGTACAATGTTTAACAAAAATATAGATCTTTAGTACACGGGACGGGACGCAGGATGTTGGTTGACGGGACACTATAAAAAAATTAAATTGAGAGGGGTAGCGGGGAAAGAGCACACTTTATATGAAAGTCTTGTCTTTAAAATTAAAAGGGTACCTAAGAGGTTTTCAGGCGGACGAAGTCGCGGGCGACTGTTAGTTATCAATATGATGAGTAGGTAAATTATTTAGGTTACAAACTGGCTAGTGATCACGAATATGTCCGTCCGTTTTACTTTACGATCTTATTAACACGATTTTGTGTATAAGATAATTATTTTAAATAAATAAAAATCTATATCAACATAAACAAAAAGTGTTGAACACTTTTAAGATTTAAGCAAATTCTTGTTTTCGTATCTCCCTCAGGATTTTGCCTAGCTACTTTGTTTTTTCTAGGCATAGAGTGGCAACAGTGCCGCTATGCGAAGAATGAAAGATTGTTTACTTCAATGCTCTGCGAAATGTTTCTCTGGCCAGGGGGGTTTCTACTACATACATTAAATACAGTATATTAAAAAAAACTCGTCTGATGCTTTTACATCTTACTCTATTACTGCTAAAAATTATCGTTTAGAAAAGGTTTATCTGGTTATTTTTATTGACATCTAAACCTTAATCAGTACATATTGAATGATTACCTGTTAGCAATGATTAAATTACGCCAAATTCACTTCACTGTCGGAAAATTACCGATTCCTACTAGTTTTATCTGTTAAAACAACATGATGCGATAAGGACAAATTTTCCAGTTGACATTGATTAGTTAGTAATTAGATAGGCCTTCATCGCTGACCGGAAATAAACTTTACATTGTGATAATTGTGTGACAAACAACAATTACGTTGTGGATAATTACGTTTCTAGAAAAATACTTTAGAAAACACATATATACAATAGATGTTTATTGATTCATTTATATTTTATTTTTAATTTTAAAAATAACTTCAGTTCAATGGCCTACTTTCTTGCAGGAGAGGATGTAAAGTGAAGCTCAAGGCCACCACGCTGCTCCAGTGTAGGTTGGCGGGCTTAGAATGAAAACAGTCTTGACTAATAACGGTTACTACTCATAATTACTAGCACCGACGGCTTAACATGCTCTCTGGTGCATGTCGAATTCGAAACTCACCCTGCAGCGTCGCTTTTGCAAATATTTGTCACAAGTATTTTTCAGCCGAAAAAAAATACGCAGTGTTGAAAAAGTGATCAAATCAAAATGATTTATTGCGAATTTAGGTACAGTGAATGAGGTATAACAAAAATAGGTGTCCAGACAAATTCCGCTTTAAAGTATGCAGTAATTGTTACACTATCATTATACTTACATGTATTTAAAACAAAACAATTGTTTGTCAAGTACTATTATTACAATACAGAATGATGCAGTAATAAAAATAAAATAAAATAATCAAAATGTTTCAATGTCACAGGTTAAAAACAAAATGTCGTAGTCATTAATTAATAAATAATAAATAAAAATTATAACTAATTACATATTATTAAAACATATCTGAGAGGTAATCTTTTATTGAATTATATGATTTTTCTATCAACAATTCCTTTAATTTTTTTTTGAATAAAGATAATTCCTGCGTTTCTATGATCCATCTGGGCGAATGGCGGCCCAGTGCAGAAAAAACTTTTAGAAAAAGCTGCAATCTTACAACGCTGATAGCGTAATTTTAGATTACGTCTGCCACTACTACAATGAAGAAACAAGTTCAAGTTGATTTCAATAAATATGATAGACTCATAGATATACATACATGTCACTGTAAGAATCTTGTATTTTTCAAAATATGGATTGAAACTATTCGTACACTTAAAAATTAAATATTGCCCTTATACATTTCTTTTGTGATCGTTAATGAATAAATCATTCAAATTCTAAGCCAACCCGTATTGGAGCAGCGTGGTGGGTCTAAGCTCCGTATCCGTAAGAAGGGAAGCCAGGGAAGCAGTGGGCCAAAAAATATGCTGATAGTGATGAAAATAAAGTTCCCCGGCACGTTGGCCTGTCTGTTCGCGATAAACTCGAAGACTTGAATGGATTTTCATGCAGTTATAGAGTGATTCCTGTGATAGGTTTTATTATATATGCGATAGGGTTTATTATAAATTAGCTTTTCAATACGACTAACTATTGGCTGAGTCACGCTGCCTGGGAGCTTTTATTGAAAACGTTGTCTTAACTCTTTGATATATAATAAAACAATATATGGGAGTATTGTTGCTCTTTATTAGGAATACAAAAAGCCCGCTATGGCATATCTCTATCTTTTAAGGCTAGCTTGCTATATCAATTCTTTTTTTTCAATAAGTTCGCGTTATTTTTTTTTTGTTCTTCGCTGGTTAACAGGTATACATACCATTTTGCTTGTATTGTTATTAAATTCAGCAGGTAATGATACCAAAATCTCTCAGTTTCTACCTAACGATCAACGCTTTCGACCTTTTCAATTTCACCAGCTAAATATGCCTTCCGGATGTTACTACTGACATTGTTGGCAATTATGAATATAATTTGTTTTAATTCTGTGACCCCATTAATTATAACGCTTTGTGGAAGTTTCTATCCCATGTTGAATCCATTTGCGTTCCATATTTTATAGTAGCATCAGGTCTTTATATTTTTTTATACAATTCTGAGTAAATGTGATTTTGATAAAGGTGTGGTCAATTTTGTGACAAAATGAAGTGGATTTTCTATGTGATAGTATTTATTTATATGTTCTATAGGACAGGTAATTTATTTAATATTTCCGTATATTAAAAATATCTATTAATTTTGATATTTTGTTTTTAAGCCCAAAAAAGGACCGTGTATTTTTTTTAATTTTTCGTCTGTAAATTGAACGAATGTTCTCAATTAACATTTAAAAGTGTCTATAGCTCAGCGGTTAGGTGGTGGAAGTAAACATCGAAAGTTCATGGATTCGATACAAGGTCGTTAATTTATCGTACGCACTCCTAACATTATTTTTACGTGTAATCGGAGATAAGAGGAAAATATACGGCAAATATAATATTTTATATTCATACAAAATAAAACTAAATAATTTATTTATGTGATAGGTACGTAAAATATTCTCGGGAACCTTTTTTATTCACAGTTTATGGGAAAGTACAACCTACACTTAGGAAGGAAACGCGGAGTATAATATCAATCGACCCGATTGATTATGGACCGAATGGAAATTACTTCGAAACTGGAAAACGAGTCACGATCGCTTGCAAAGGTGCCAGTAAAAACCAAAAGGTGTGTTGCGTTCCTTGATAGTCATCATAATCAGCTTCTTTTTTATTACCCGACTGCGTCAGAAGGAGGGTAATGTTTTTCGAGCGTATGTATGTATGTCCATTTCTTCGGCACGCGTTACAGTATAAACGTCTGAACGGATTTTGACATGTGAGGTGTTGACTTTGGCAAAATTGTGAAAGTGACATAGGCTATATGAATTTTCAAAATGGCGGCTGTAAATGGGGGAAAAAAGGGGGGATGTGTTTTTTTCTTTTATTTTAGCAATATGGGTATCAAATGAAAGGTCGTAAAAAGACCATTTCAAAAATATAAATATCATATCATGTTTATATTACGGTTTTAACAAAAAATGTCAAAAGGTATACCAAGTGTACCGTCTCATTTTTATACCACAAATTAAAACTAAAAAGGTTCAAATAAAATTATTATTATAAAAACAAAAAGCCCGACTGCTTAGAAGTTAAGAACTGAAAGAAGGAAAACAAGGATCACTATATCTATATAAAATTCTAAATTTTTTATGGTGCTGCAGGCGGGGACAAACGTAGTTTTGGTAGATCTTTCTTTCCCAGGTAGTAAAGTATTTTGTCCTCGCCTGCAGCACCATAAAAAATTTAGAATTTTATATAGATATAGTGATCCTTGTTTTTCTTTTTTCAGGTCTTAACTTCTAAGCAGTCGGGCTTTTTGGTTTTATAATAATTTAATCATTATATGACCTAGTAGCTCTATTAGATACTAGGTAGGTACTATTAATTATGCTTTTATAACTCGATAATGTGAGTTTTGAATTCGTATCGTTTTCTCTAATACGATGAAATGAAACTCTAATTATCTAGTTGCAATAACATAGTTACAGTGTTATAAGAGGGGGATATAAAGCTTAGACCCACCATGCTTCTCCAATGCCGCGCCAAGGTGATGGGGTCGATGGTCTTGAAAATGAAAATGAAAATGAAAAAATCTTTATTCATTAACTAATTTAGTCTTAAAAAAAAACAAATAGCAAGGGCCCCTGTACTAGGTGGAAGACCCGTATTACTGGGTCTTGACGGCTTGCGGTGAAAATATCTCTTAACTCTTGTAACAAAAATCTATACATATAAATAGAATTGGAGTGTCTGTTTCTAATATTGAAATAACCGTTTTTTAACCGACGAAAAAAAACGGAGGAGGTTCTCAATTCGACACGTATATTTTTTTATATATGTATGACCACGCATAACTTTTTGGAGAGTTGTCTGATTTTGATAATTCTTTTATTATTAGAAAGGGCATACATCCAAGGTGGTCCCATTGTCATCATGTTAGGATCTGATGATGATATCCAGGAAATTGAAGGAACTCTTCAAATTTTGGAGGCACGCTTACAGCGGTTTCGGTTTTTGTCTCGGTATCGGTAGCTTTTTTCCTATTAGTGACGTATAATATACTATGACAGTATAGTACGAGTACGATACGTGGCGATAAATCACTCAAAAGTAAGAAATAAAATTTTTTAAATAAAAATAAACGCACTAAAAAGTAAAAAATAACTGTGTCATTAAGTTGCTTTAATTTACTTAAGCATATCTAGGAGTCGGTGCCAGCCAAAGTTTCTACTTTAAGGACGTTACCTAGAACCCACAAACTGCTTTAATACGTAAAATAAATGTTCCTTAAACTTGGCTGGCACCGACTTCATAGATATGCTTAAGTAAATTAAAGCAACTTAATGACACAGTTATTTTTTACTTTTTAGTGCGTTTTGAGTCGGTTCTATTTTTATTTAAAAAATTTTATTACTACATGCATATGATATATACGGCACCAAAATAACATTTGCTACAATTTTGTCTGTCTGTCTGTTAGTTCCAGCTAATCTCTTCAAACTACTAGTTGGATTGAAAAAAAATCTGTTGTATATGATAGCCAGATCCATGATAGCAGGTAAAACCGCGGGCGACCGCTAGTATATAAATATAATTTCAGGTGGAGTGGGTGAATCCTGACGGAGAAGTAATCCAGCGCAATATACAGAACAGAGTGTTTGCGCAGGAGCATTTTGTGGCGTCATACAAAACTCGCATGCCAGCGTTACTTCTGGTGATCTCTCACGCTTCTGTAGAAGATACCGGAGTATGGGAGTGCCGGGCAGGGGAGACAAAAAGAGAAGTTTCACTCTGTGTTATAGGTATGTGGAAAGATAAGAATTAAGATAATGACATATCAGGTGGAGAAAAATTCCGAAACGTACCGGTATATTTCGATCTTGTTGTTAAAAAAAAATTAAATTAAAAAATTGAACCAACTTAAAAACGCACTATAAAGTAAAAAATAATTGTATCATCTGGATCCTTTTATTTACCTAAGCATATCTATAAAGTTGGTGCCATTTCTATGCATGTCTCTACCTAACTCCTGTTTGGCGGCTTGATAGAGTATTTACCCTACATTTTATTACCTTTATATTATATACATTTACCCGAGAAAATATGAGAATGAAGTTTAAGCACCTACTGGCAAAACTCAGACATCTTCGGCTATAAAGAAGTATGCTTTACTTAATGCTGCCTCTGAGCGTCATTGCAGTATTTCATTCATTTTTGTTGATTTATCATTAAATTCAAGGTACTTGAGGTAACATCCAACAATATTCCTCAGGTTGAATGTTGTTGTAACTATTCCTTGTGTACGTGTTGTTCTATTGTAGATAGGGTTACCAGACGCAAAAATCAAAAACCGGAGAAAAGGGCTGATTTCCAATGAAAAATCCTGAGATATTTTAACAGTTTGAGAATAATATGTATGTTAGGTACGTTACTATACACAATGAACTGGTTTTAATTGAGTTACTATTTCCAAATTAATATATATTTTTTAATTAAAGACATCTATATCTAAATTAATGTGAGCTGTAGTTTATTGAAAATTCTAGCAATCCTGAGATTTCATGAGATTTGCAATCCTGTCGTTGGAATCAAAAAAGTCCTTAGATATGGTAACCCTAATTGTAGAGGATGATTTTACGCTTAACATCAGGTGGACAATCTGCTTCTCCGTCGATAATCACTATGAGAATAATATGAAAAAATGAAATAATAATAACTACAACAAACAAGTTATGTGATATGTTAATCTCCTTTTGTCTTATCTTTTGATTATAATTGTGAATGAACTTGCTTAAAAACATGTGCGATTTCTATTGTTATATTAATTACTTGACTGCGCACAGACGGTAGAGCAATAGCTTATATTTTTTTTTAATTTAAACTATTACAAACAGTTTGCTTCACACCGCGTTGCATGAACACGCGAGCTCATGACTAAGGACCCAGTATGGGATCGAAACTAGTCGGGCATACTCCGACAACAGTGACGTGATATTCAGCCGTTTATATTTTTATCATATATTTTTTTACTAGGAATCTCTATTGGTTCACGTATCACACATGTCGGCACAATTTTTTTCGGTATTATACACAACAGTTTTATTCGGTATATTTATACATTCATCATTACTCCATTTATTGGTACAAAACGTATATTTTATAATCTACATTATCTATCAATCCTTTATTAATTCTTTTGATCCTTGCTGACTGCGATAAACGAAAAAGTACAAGGAAAAATATGATAATTGCTATAATGGTAAAATTTATGATTTGACTTGAATCAATTTATGATGACAACTTCTCTTCAACTGGAAAGCTGGTTCTAATATTTTTTACCCACATTTTATTACACTTACTGTAGGTCTTTGAATACCGAAACGGCCATGATCTTAAAATAAGGATTCACGTAAAATTCTATACGTTATGATAAAGTTAAAGTTAGGTAAATGCGCGTACAATTAAGAGGATTATTTTTCAGGCTCCAGGTTTCCAGTTTTTGGTGGGATCTTCTTTATCCGGAATGATGTTTCAAATATTATTTAAATATTTTTTTAGACCCTTCGTCCTTTGTGGATACTCCTACGGAAGTTGCAGTGGAGCATGGGCGGTCCATTACTCTTTCTTGTCAGGCAAGGGGCGAACCGGAACCTCGACTGTTGTGGTACAGGAATGGAGAAATCATCACTGGTATCTTTTTTTCTATAAGTAGATACGAAAGATTGGATGGATTGAGGAATGTTTGTTACGGATGAACAGATCTGGATAAAATAAGACAGAGGGATTTGCAGCTGGTAAGAGCTTTGGTAACCAATCAAGTGTTTATCTGAAAAGAGTATCTTGGTGTGCATTGTTACTTAATATCTGATGAGATTCCAGCCAAGAGATAACTTCTATATTAATAAAAGATGTTTATTAGCTAGATAGTATGGCATACACAACATTAATTATTTTCTATGTAAAGTTTCTACCATAGGATTAGTTATAAAAAAAATATATAAATTCTATAACTGTGTACTAACTCAAGGTACATGTTTTTCATACTAAAGCTCTAAGTCATATCTTAATTATCACCCTATTTACATGGTCTACCAATGGCCAGATGTCTCTCTGTAAGGTAGAAGGTAGAGAATATTTGCAGCTAGACTCACCACGATGCCTCATTGCAGTCTGACGTGGCTGATATTTTATTATAATTAGTAAATTAATTTCAACTATTTTGAAGAAATTAATTATTTTAATTTAGATGATCCCAGTTCATCAAAGTACGAGCTGATGACGCAATACCACAGCCAAGGGTTTGCTGGTCTCCTCACCATCATGTCAGTGGAAGCTGAAGACAACGGGGACTATTACTGTGAAGCTATTCAGGAAAGTCCACGCGATGAAGAGTGTTCCGCTAAAATAAAAATGAATATAACACTACATGTTAATTGTAAGAAAAATAATTGAAGTATTTTACCATTTAGTAGTTACTTTAAAAGTAAACCTAATTATTTTTGATATATCGTAGCCACATCGTAGATTTGCTCATTTCATGAAATTCTCGAGAATTTCATGAAATGGCCGCGTTTCATGATGTGGCCAACTCAATTTGACCAGATCGTTAAATTATCTACGTTTCACGATTTTGTCATCCACGTTTGGCCGAATCATATAAATAGAGGCTAGGTAATGTTTGCCCAAAGATTATATGCAATTTATAAATTTATATATGCCATAATAATAATTAAACATAATATTTTAACGCCCCACCCCGCCCCGCTAAGGCTCCGCTCCGCTTCGCTCCCGCCTTAGTCTTCTAACCTAACCTATCCGAATCGGGGTACTCTGAGGCGGGGTGTAACTAGTTTACGATATGATCAAATAATTTTGACCACTTCATGAAGTAATGAAGTAGTCGCGCGTTAAGTTGGCCACATCGAGAAACGATTTTGAATCATTGATCTGCCTAAACCATATCATGATGTGGCCAATAGACAGGCAAACATTTCATGACACGCGACCATTTCATGATCTACTCAAACATTTCATGAAAAGAGGAAATCTACGATGTGAATACGACATATATACTATTCTATATTACTATAGGAATCTTTCACTTTAAGACAACGCCTGGAACTGACTGCTTAATGTATTTTGCAATTAAATAAAAAGTTTTGAATAATGTATCATCCTTATAATTATCATCAGTTCATCAATTAACTTGCATGGCAATAGGAGGCCGGGAAAGGGAAATTAACATTTTTTTTAAATATGCGTTTTTGTGTCACGACAAGCAATCACAAACGACTGTGAGTGAGATTGCTATTTTAATGTTTTGATGATATCGGTCCTTCATACTTTTGATATTAGATAATAACTTTAATTTAAATTAATTTAATAACGAAAATGGCACACTTAATAAAAATTAAAGACTCATTATTTTTAATTTTATGTTCGTAGCTCCTCCAAGTTTTGATGGAGGTAATGAAACAGCATTGGTGCCTGCCGAAGAAAATAAAAGGTACGTTGTAATAGTACATTATGAACGAATGAAATTGAATTTCATAAATGTAGATAGATTGTAGTGGATGTAATTATTATTAATTACGAGTTTTGAATTTTCAATTTTCACAAGCTTTTATTTCACTTGCTACTTTTTCCCTAATTTAGAACTATGAGATTTTGCACGCTAATTTAGGTGAAAATTTAATAAAATTATAGAAATAACTAAAAAAATTTAATACTGTTGCCAAGATTTACCATTTATGAGGATACCTAACACTATGGTTATGGTGTAGTACGGACTTTAAACTTATTTATGCATTAAATATTGATTACCAAGTTTCTTCTTTTTAGAGCATTTTTAACAAAAGTAAAGTAAAGGTTTTAAAAATATAAGTTTTATTACATAATTCGTTAAATATTTATCTTTTTATTTGTCTGTTTAGTGTGGATTTAGTATGCGCGGCGAACGCATATCCAACCCCAACTTATAGATGGTTCAAAGAAGTTGGCAAAATACTCTCCGAATATCCCAAAGATGATATTCTGTTACAAAACAATGGCGCTGAAGCTGTGCTCACGATAATAGCAAATTCATCCACATTTGGACACAAGTTTCAATGTAGAGCTACGAATGAATATGGAGAGATGGAAAAACTTTTTACATTGATTCATCTAGAAAAACCAACGAAACCAGATAAGGTATGCTACTTTATTTACCACGTTGCATTTCTACCTACGTTAAAAAGGTTTCTTTATAATAAAATTTAATATTAAAAGAGATACAATAATATTTCTTTCTTTTTTAGTTTAAATGTCATTTTCATTTAATTATTTTCAGATAACTGTTGCTTCTGCTAATCATGAAACGGTAGACTTTTATGCACATTGGAAGGACATTGATGTTCCTTTTCCTGTGGACAGTAAGTGTTATTAGAAAAAATAATCTTATTGATAGTTATTTCTGTCCTGAAGGAATATTCTTGCTCAATAATGTCAATAATAATTACGTCCTGGAACTTTAATTATAATTGGAATACAAATGATTGTATATACCCTACGTTATGAACTTGCAACAAGTCTTATACTTGGTTGTAGTCATGTGTTTACCTACTATTTGATATTTTTCTGCAAGCATTTCTTGTTATGGTATCTAAGTGAGAATACAGCTTACGAGGGAACACGCTTGACTTTAAGATACTCACGTTATAAGGAAATCGTAATTATTTGGAAGTGTGTAGTATATTTGCATGCTCAAAATTAGAAAAGAGAAACAAATCGTTTTTAACCGACTTCGAAATAGGAGGTTATCA